>JADDOH010002251.1:0-335024 GCA_016648135.1 Agrypnia vestita
AATCTCAGTAAATACTCTCACATTTTCATTACAAGAAAATTTAAAAAAATCAAATTTAATTCCCGTACTTCCATCATCCGATAATGGCTGTAATGGATTCGATCTTAGTTTGGATTTTATTGTAACTCAACTGAAGATTAATGGATAAGAATACATAAAATATACTATGTTATTCTTTAATATTTAATTAACAGGTAAAGAAATGATAAAATGTTAATAATATTTTTTCCTGAGGATCTTAGCAGATAAATAAACTCATTTTGGTTCCCTACCTGCTACATTAATACATTGTAAATTTATTTTATCATATGACTAACATGTTAAATTTAGTATACAGTTTTTTTTCATGTTTGATATTAACCTTTTTGCAAAAGAAAAATAGTAGCTATTTTAATATTTACCGCAAAAACTTGTGGTAAATATTAAAATAGAAAGAGTTTTCCGAAGCAGGATTTTCATACACCTTTGACCAGATTGTTTTTGTTATTTTTAATTGTTATATATAATTTTATCTTCATAATATGTATGCATTAAATTTAAGTTTGTAATGTACATATTACTGAATAAACAAATTGAATTGAATAATTCTTGTAAACAAGAGAATTTTAAGATAAGGTTTGCATTTTAATAATTCTGATAAATGAACCGATGATTTTGAGACTGCTTTTTTTAATATCTGAACTACAATATTATTTTATAATAGCTATAATAGTTATCATAAATCATAAATAACAGCATTTTATAAATTGAAAAAAAATATAATGTTATAAATTTAAAATTATAATAGCTATAATAGTTATCATAAATCATAAATAACAGCATTTTATAAATTTAAAAGAAATATAATGTTACAAATTTAAAATTAGTAATTGAAAGGAACAAAGGATGCTTTCAATATAATATAATCTCGTGATTCTAGTACGTTTTTGCAGACAATACATAGCTTTGCTACATTTTCAAAGATTCCAGATTTCCAAACACAATATTACGCAAGCCATACTTAACCATTAATTACAATTGACGACCCTGCGTTGCCAACAGATGGACGTCTTTAAACAATGCAGAGTCTTTAAAAAGAAAAAAAAAACATTTAAAACAAACGCAAAGACGACGGGAATGCGTCAGTTTTGTCCGGTGCACAGTGAAAGGCGTCGCGACGCTGCCGACTCCACCGACGCCATAATTCTTTCCGCTTTGATGTCGGGCCGCCCTGACAATTATACTTTGGAACACTCAGTGTCCGCTGGTCAGGAGTTATCACACGATGGTTTCTGTCATTTAAGAATTAACATGTGGTGTTCTTAAATTTCGTGAAAATTTATTTTACAAATAATTAAAGATAAATATAACTTAAAGAACCAAATTTTATAAATACGTTTCATAAAAATTATACGTAATTATGATAATTTAACCCTTATACAATATCGTTTTTCAATTTTTATGTTTTTTTTATTTTTTTTTACCTTATTTTTAATGAGAAAAAACTATTTTTAAATTTTTAAGACAATGAAAACATTGAATATTATAAAGCTGATTGCAATTTAAAAATTGAATGCTCTTAATAAAATAATACATACATTTAATTTACGTACGGCTTTATGTACCTAGTTATAGAATTAATTTTGATATGCTATCATTATTAAGTAAAATTATATCATTGAATAATAAAAAATTTATAGCTATTGGAAATTCGAATAAATTATGCATTTTTAATAGATTATTTTTTTAATGTAAGTTTGGTTTTTGATAAGGCTTGATGATATTTCTTAAGGCTTTGTCAACTCTTGTAATTTAAAAATGACTGTCTGTACATAACTCGCTGGAATTAGGCTGGAATTACTAAAATATTGATGATGACTAGTCAATTATGAGGCCCGGGCGCCCAATGTGACGTGTAAATTAGCACGCGGCTCATGTTACGCGCGAGAGTCGTTATTTGATTATACATGGATATGCAGCTAGTGTTTATTATGAATTTCGCTATGTCAACTATTCAAAACTGCGAAACAACTTTAAATACTTGAGGATGCGGGGTGTAAAAGCAAGGGCAGCGATGTCCGGATAATTAAAAAAATACATTCTGAATAGAGTAAAAAGGATTACTTTTTTAATGTTCGATTTTATGTATCTAAAATCTATCATGTTTCTTGTAAATTTAAAGGCTATGTTTCCTATAAAATACCTAATTCAGGAGGCACATTGTAAATTAGTAATTCTCGATGTGTGCATTAATTTTTTTGATATTGCTATCTTTGCTTATATAACCCACTTATGTAGTATTATGTAAGAAATACGTCTAAATTTTGATCATTAATGGCTATTACTTGGATCCTAAAGCTTTCATATCCCGGTGGCATACAAAAATGTTTTGATAGATTTTTTTTTACATACTAGTGTCTTTATATTTGTCTAATTTTATTTGTTTTGGATATCAAGAAATTAATCCTTTCTGGAATGGTTTATTTTCTATCAAATATGTTAAATTTAATCATATGTAATGGGGCTACCTTATTTGAACATGCTGAATGTGACCTTAAATTCTTACAAAAGTAAACAAAAACAACGTACTTTGGAAAAATTATATAAAACACTTCATTTAATATCAATCATGGATAAGGTCACTTGAACTTTCGATTTATAAATTATACATTGCTTTTATTAGATTATTTCATAAATCTAGTATACTGGATTATGATTTTAATGCTAAGTGATGTTGTGATCAATTTAGTAACATATAAAAGTATTTGAGGTTTGTCTAGCCAAAGGTTGGAGATCTCTCCCCCCGAAACAGATGGATATATCAGAATTCCAGATCTTAAGATACACGGTGACAAGTTCACAAAATAAGATGTTCAACATTCAAGTCAAAGCTTTGAAACTACGGCTTCAAGGTAAAATCAGAGACGCAAACCTTTTAATAGAATAGCCAGAAGCTGTAATAATTTTCTAGTAACTATAAAACTGTCTAAAAGACTGTTATAATAGAATAATAATAAAACTACCTAAGCAGTTTTACCTTAATTTTAATTTGTAAAATTTGAACATCTGGATGATATAAAAAAAAATAATGTTTCACATATGACATTAATATACCGAGGACAATCGCGTGTCGCGTAAGTAATGTGTATTCACTTACCTTTGAACCCACGCACTCTCCACCTTATTTTATATCTCGTTCAACTTGTTGCATCATAATGTTAAACTATTTATTTTCTTTAAAAATTTCTTTCTATAATTGTGACTTCTGTATTTATATATATATTCTCATTGCCAAATTATCATTATTTTTATACTAGCTGTAACCCGTTTAAAATGACATTGGTTCGCTTCCTCACCACGCCCTAGTATAATATTTATAGTATATTTTTGAGGATTCACGGAGGGGCGGCAGTAGTATTAGGCGTTAAGCAGCTGGTTCGGGTTAGCTGGCCTACCGTTTAAGCCCTACCTCCAGCCAATTAATTTGTTATTTTAGCCATGAATTCTAACGAAATTACTGATGTTCAACAAAGTTGCAGACAGACAGACAAACAAACGGACGGACGGACAGACAACGAAATTATTATGTTTGATTCTACTTTAAAATTACACTAGTACCATCTATCTGGATCTAAGTATTATATAATGTACAGGAAAAGAACTGTAATATGTAATTTTCAGCAAGCTTTTAAAGATAAAACTACGTCTGGGGCTCCTACTTATTGCACTGTGCCAACTCATTGGCTAGGTAAGCTATTGGGGTCGGCTCTACTCGTTCTCAGGAGTTATTTGGTCTTCCTCTGGATGGCTATTGACGAAGCTCCATAGACATTGCCTGCTTCACCGTGTAGTCTGGTGGTCTTCGTCTTATGTTCCCTGACCATCTCAGCTATTTTTCAGCTTACTATTAATGTCCATTACACTACTGTTACCATAAATGCGTTTTACTTTTAATCATATATAATAGTGTTACTCCTGCCAATCATTTGAGCATTTATATTTTTGCTGTTTCAAGTTGCCTAGAGTAAGAGTTACGTGAAACTTTGGTTAATTTGACTGAATGTTTTTTTATACATCCATGATTCAGGGTGACCCAAGTTGCTAGTGCTGCATCCGCTATGTCTACGTCTGGGGCTGTTTGAGAATATAAGAGCCGTGAGTATCGTTAATTATACATTTAGGTACTTAGTTTCAACAACTAATGATGGAATGAATACTTGAGCTAAGTAAGTTAGGCGAATACGAGACTTCAGATAGCCGGCATTGATTCATACTACGAAACCGCAGCAAAGGCGCTAAAATCGGCGATTTTCCCCATGATTTGCTGGATTAAAATGGCAGTGAAATATTATTAAACGTGAGTTTAATACTATTTTTATATTTTAACTATTCTCCTCTTCTCTCAATATTCCCGTTACAACCAACCTTATACCAGTACCTTCTCCTCAGTGCTTCTTGTCAGTACCTAAATAATTAATTATTTGCATTTGAACCGTATCAATGTGAATGTTCTGTACTTAAAAGTAGTCAGTTTAATACGTCACCGTCGATGAGAGATATACAAATACTAATATTAGTAATTAACTCACATATCAAAATTAATCTTTGACACCTAATTTGACGATCATCTTGATGATAATCATGATAAGGATCATCACTATGTTTTTAATTCCCAAGTGCAAGGCTTCCTAGACTAGAAAATAGATTCCAGCAACTTGACGTTTTCGCCACCAACTTTATAGTACTCAAATACATTTTAAAAAGTATACTGAAATATTACTAGAAGTTGTCAGATTGGACTTAAATAAGTGGATTATACTATTTAAGTTGTTAATGAGGATAGACAACAAATTATTATGTAAGATTTTTACTATATTAAGATTTTCTAAGCTTGTGCTAATGCTTTCTATATTATATATATTTTTTTGTCTCTTATTTTATTTTACTTTCGTTAAGCTTCCGCTTTGCTATATATTTCCTTTTTACTTCAGACCTTTTATTTATTCATTTATTTATTTATTTATTTAATATTCATGGAAGACCAACAGCACAACAAAGAAGCATAGAAAACATCGATATTATATAGATGGCCAATTACATGTCTCCACATTTAGAAATATGTTAGTAATGATAAATATTTATGAATTAAACTAAGGCATGTTATAAAATAATATAACAAGAAAAAATAAAAAATTTAAACAAAAGAAAAAGAAACTTAATTATTAGCAGAAAAACATAGGCATGTTAAAAAATAATACAAAAAGAATGAACAAGAGAAAAAGGGACTTAATTATTAAGTAGAAAAAAAATTCTGCACTCAATTTATTTTTATTTTTATATTTATCTTTAAGTATCGTGCTACCGCTTTTTATTTGTATTCCACTTTATATTATTTTTTCTTATTTGATTCATTTTTTAATTTAATTTAATTAAATTTTTTTATTAGTTAATTAATTAGATTTTATAAAATTTAATAAAAATTTAAACATTTCTAGATATTCTGTTTAAAGTTTTCATTAATTTATTGTTCACTTTACCTTATTTTTGTAAAAATCCTGGAGAGCGTTAACGCCAAATCCATCAATAATATAATGCATATGATGTTAATCGGTCTTAGAAATTTTGTGCAGTAAATGATTGCTACTTTGTATTTCAAACAAAACCGTTATGACCCTGGAAAATACGTGGTTCAAATAAAAAATGTTAATATTTGATATCAAAAGTTTATCTGGGCGCTTCTTCTCAAATCAGGCTCACTGAGTATTATGAAATGTAACATTTGGGAAATATCGCACAAATGCAAACAGTCGGTGCCTATTCTTGGGCCTCCGCCATGCTATTTGGATATGCCAAAATTCATAAGGAAAATTTTTCTAGATTGTTCTATTTCGAGTGTCGGTGTTTATAGTAACGGACGCGTCGTTTCCGTTTACATCCCAGAGGCCGTCATCGGGCTAAAAAGATCATAACGCGCAGTTGCTGATGGCGATTTTCAAAAATACATTTTTGTTTGAAGTTTTATCCAAATATAGTTTTTTTTAAATTGTAATTAACTCTATAAAATATGTGATTTTTCAGAATTTTTGAACCATTAAATGAAAAATATCTTAGTTTTGTTATAAAAAATGGGGTTTTTCCGTTTTAAATCTAAAAAATGATGTTATTGAAATCATTGCAAAAAAGGAGACCATGTTAAAATATCCTTAAAAGACTAATCCTTAAAATATTTCCAATAATGTCCGATCTTTGAGATCATTTTTCTGTACCTTTCTCCTTCTTTTTAAATATTTTTATCGAGTCAGCTACCTACTACAAATATTATTTTATTTAGGAATTTGTTTACAAATTGTATTTTGTAAACAAAAGATAATTTTTTTTATTAAGGATTATTTTATCACTCTGGTAATGTAAATTGTATGAATGGTTGGTTTTAATTGATAAAGTCCAGTCAATAAATTTTATTTAATAATGTTTTGTCAGCCAAAACACACTGTAGAAAACCCAATTAAATTTTTGTGTGTTTGCACATGATTATTTATAATTTTTAATTTAACTTTAAATACTTTAAAAGTAAATAGATTGTATGTCAATTATAAATGAAAAACAATTATGAATATTAAATAATATATGATTGTTAATATAAAATAAGTTTATTGTTACTAGATGCACCCATTTCAGTTATCCCCATGATTCGCAGATGAAACTTGTCAGCATCCGGGGTGGTTAATATTTAAGATTCAAGGAAAAATAATTGGTGAATATTAATTAACCTATTAATAAACAAAACACAATGAAATGTAAAGAACCGAAAGAGGGAGAAATCAGTATATTATTACATCTTACAATTTACTTAGAACATTTGTAGACTAAAGAAGAGTATACAAATACATAGAAAGAGAATCGAAGTCACGCACAAAAACGTGTATATTTATTTAAATACATATTAATATTCACATGTTTATTTATTTAAATAAACAAACTCATTATTATATGTACATACACGTTTGCATTGCGATAAAACTATCATTCAGTTGTAAATGGTGAAGATATATCCCGAATGGAGAAACGAAGGAAAAGTTTATAACTGGTAAAACAAAATAAATAGCCATTTATATGTTTGTTTGAAAGAGCTTTGAATTGAATGTTCGGCATGTAAATCGCATTCAGAGAAAATAAACGAAAGAACAGGGAAAAATGTAAAGAAGTGATCCAAGCTGAAAGCAGAATATTTATTAACAAGATTTCTACGTGGAAAATTATACAAATATTTTATTTTCATTAATGCCACTTTATTTCTAAAAAATAATGTTTTTTTATCTATTATATTTTATATCTATTTTTGAAGTTATACTTCTTTGGGTGTATTTAGAAAGATTAAATTTAAGAATGCCAATGCGCGCGCATAGTGCAACGGAATATTTTCACACCATAAAGTTACGACTCACCGATCAAAAACTAAGGATAGCGGCTTTAAGAATGCTTTTCTTACAATTATTTATAAGTTTTACTTATAAGTAACGATGTCGAGTTATATTGTTATCAAAAAAGCATTTATTTTTTATTTTTTTAAGTGTATTTCACAATACACAATATTAAATCGAAATCATGATGTGTTATTTATTATATTGATTGAATTATTACTGCACGTATTGCATTCTTAATTAAAATAATTAAGTTTGATTTCAATGTGTATTTACGCTAATCGAGTACTCAACAATTTTATTTTTTATAAATATTATACATATAATATTTTAAAAAAACACTTTATTTTCGAATAATATGCAACAAACATAACTTGGTATTAATTTCACTGAACTGACATTATAAATTTACACATCTTCCTATTTAATCGGAAAAAATATATGTGTTCAAATCAGGATATGCGATGTTGTTTGATGTAATTTTTTTATAAAAGCGAAATCTTCTCAAGCTTTATGCCGTGTTGCGTGTTCAAGGATGGAGTTTTGGACAAGGATGACAATATTTATTTTTATTTTATTATAATAAAATTAACCCAAATCAAATTTTCTAGGCTTTGTTTCATATCATTACTTACAATAAAAAAAAGTGATGACACGGTATATTTTAATGTCGCAACTATAAAAATTTTCCCTAAAGTGCGTGTTTAGAGATTAATTACGAAATTATACAACAACAAAAAAGTGTGTGAAAATTAAGAAATTAATTTTAAATTGTAAAGAGGTGCTTATATCGCTTATAAGACCTCGCTTCGTTGAGTATAGCTTTACCCTTCCAATACACGGGTAGACACAGGCAATGAAGATAACAAATACGACGATAGCTTAAAAATGGTCGTTGGAAAAACGGTCATGTACTACCCACGTCTGCCAATATACGCCCAGGAAAAACGATCAAATTAACATTTGCAAGCGATTAGGCGGCAAAATTTAAATTGAAAATCAATAGTCGATACCGGTCTCGTGTTGGGGCCGCTTCATCCGTACCGCCGCATATAATTATAATTTGTTTAAACCAAACAAAAGCCGGCGGTCTCAGGTGTCTGGAATTAAAATCTCCAACCCTGTTACAGGGAACTATTCATTCCGCGGTATCTTCCAGCGATTTCGGCCGTTTCCACGACTTGGGCGAAGTGAGTGCGTTTAGATCCCGAGAGCTGATTACGCTAAGTACTTCGGGTAAAAGTGCTGATTTTTTCGGAGTGAAAAAAGTACTCCGGTGTTTTGTGCTTTGGACTTGGAGCGTCCCTAATGTCTTCATCTCTTGAATATTTAAACTTATTCAGCTTTTTAAGTTTTATCTAAAATTATATCGACACTTTTTTTAATCTTGAAATCTTAACTGAAAAGGGTCGTGAAAAGTATTTTTAAAAGAGAAAAAACGTTATTGTATATTGAAGTAATTCGGTGAAATTAGGGAAAAATATTACATTTTAAGTTATTTTGTAGGATTTTTTTTTAAGTTTTCACATTTTTATTACTTCAAAATATTTATTCACGTTTAATAAATTAATTAGGTACATATTGACAAACTTTATTAATTCATATAAATTAAATTAAATTTCTTAGTATGTAGGTAATCAGTATTTATTGAATTTGGTTTATTTGAATTTGAAATTTTATGTATACATTGTATTATTGTATGAAGGGAATATTTACCCCTTATTAAGAGAATATTATTATTATATTATTATATATTATATATTATAAAATATTCTTTATTTAATTTTTCAAATATCGATCGGTGAAGAATTTTTTTATCTTCAAGATTGTGTCACACTATATTCTGTTCTATTTCATGTATGCAATAAAGACGTGGACAGTCCGCAGCAGCGACAAGCAGAATTGGCGTTTTCAAAATACACTGCCTAAGAATGGTGTTACGAGTCTCGCGGACAATTCAACCCAGGAATGCCTTGATCTCGCAACAAATCTGACCACATTTAGCTGTTTTTACGGTTATAAATTAAAGATTCTTTAAATTCTTCACGAATCTTGTTGAAAATCATGTGTCAATGTAACAGAAAGCTCCACGCAAAAGGGTACATCATATCGGGCTAATCGTTAGGACGAAAAAAAGACTGTATTTCGATTGTACATTTAAATTTTGTGGTTTGTTAGAAGAAACTGGTAACAAACCTGCCATAATAATATGTGAATATTATTATGAATAAATGTGAAATATTATTATGAATAAATGTGAAATAAATTGAAATGGAATAAATAAATAAATTTAATTAGTGACTTATTTGATCTGTTTGCAAAATTTACTATTTATTTAAAACATAACTGGCAGAAACTCTAGCATTGTGATAAACAGTGGGGTATAGTAACCAAACTATAAGTAATAAAATAAATTTCTTTTTTGATCTAGAACATAATACCTATTCTCAGATATACTCTGCAAAGACCCTTTTTATAGATCACTTAATGCCAATAATATTACATACATTTTTCCGATATATATTTTCACAGTTTAGCCACAGCATTGAATTTTTGAAGGATGAAATCAAGGGTCTCCCTGCTGTACAACACAAGATTGGATGTGTACGGTGATTTATTTTTCAGAATCGAGATCACTTGAAATGTAAATAAATGAATAAGTAGAAAAATTGATATTCGGAAAGTACATGCATATGTGAAAGGGATCCGCTTCAAACATTCGGGCTCCCCTCAGTGTGTTTAGATATTATCTGAGTATTCTGTACAATATTGCGGGTATTAAAACACGTAAATAACAAGTAATTCCTTGGAAAAATTCAGTGTGAATTTTTCCAAGAAATCGACAAAAGTTCAATTCTATAATTAAATACTCGATGTCAAGAATTGGGCGCGGCATTACTTTTGACGTGAGCAGGACCCGAGAAGAGAATAAAGCGGAGCAGCGAACGCGTCTAATGTGATTAGTGAAACAATATGTATGTTGGAAAAAAGCGGAGTATATGAAGTAACTTGCGGAGACTATGATAAAAAATATGTAAGCCAAACCACTAGAAACTTAAACACGCATAAAAAGACATCGCCGCTGCTTAAAAAATAACAATTTCTCCGAATTTTCCAATCATATAATAAACACTAACCATTCTTTCGATAGTCACAAATTAAAATTACTCCACTCGGTTCCTCATAGAGGATGAATAATGAATATTTTGGAAACCGTTGAAATCCTAAAAAAATTGATTTCTAGAAACACATTAATAATATCACATTTCAGTCCACTTCACCACTCTTAGAGCTGTTCCGGGAAAAAAATACCCTTGCCCACCGCGCGTCCCCCTGACCTACCCGATTGTATTGATAAATATTGTATTTAAGTTAGTTATTATATACCTGATGATGAAAGGGACTGCTCCTCTCGAAACTAGAGTAGTAATTTAATAACTCATAATGTGTGTGTATTACAAAGTAAAATATATCTTAAAAGGACAATGTATACCCCACGTATCAACAGAAATCTTAAAATCTGTATGCTCTGGCTTTTAAAGCTCTTTAAATGATGAGTAATTTTTAAAATAGAGTTTATAATAAATAACGATTAATTTTTACTTTCCTTAATATTTGTATGCATTGATTGATGAAAATGATAATAATACGTGAACAATATATAAATATCTTAGGTGGAAAGTGATATATCTACCTAACAAATAATAAGCAAAGAGCTCATAAATAGAATAAGGGAATTATTTTATTTCCCCGCGAGGCTTTTTTGCTGAAAAAAATAGAAAATGTCGGAATCCAAATGTATTGCGATATCTTGCAAACATAGAGCTACAAGGAGACGTCTAATAAAATGCGGAATGATTTATGTTGTGATATTATTACATTTCCGCTCAGTTTCCATATTTTTGCAACTTTTACTGTATAAAAGTCCTCCGAGATATGCGATCAACGTCTCAAAAAGCAAAAGCTTCAATTTTTCTTTTTGAAAAGTCTGATAAATTTTGCACTTACATCATTTTTAATGCGAAGGTATGCAGACGCTTGATATTTATTTGCAGACTAGAGACCTTGAAGTATTGATGAAAAAAACATTATTCTTAATATTTTAAATATTTTTTTTATTATAACGAATATCATCATGCTATTTTTACATAAGATAAACATTAATAGGTTTTTAATAATTTATAATAAATTTACATAACCCTTGACCAAAAATTAACAAGACAACATTCTTACTTGTTTTGTTAGTTTTAAAACATTTTTTTAGAAAATAAATATTCGAACACGGAATACATGTCGCATCAAGTGTATTTTTAAATTCAGCGAAACTTTTGTGCTATGAAAATAACACCAACTTGCTGGGATCCTGGAATAGGGCTCGAATCACCGACCACGGGATTACTAAGCGAGAGCAATTTTATTACTGCAATTTTAATACTGTAATAAATTTTCTGAATTACTTTAAAATTTTTAAAAATGTATAATTATTGTAATTTAATAGAATATATTAACGAAAAATTAGTAATTAACGTGTTCATTCCTGCGCTGCTTTCTTTTTAATTTCATTATTTAATCAAAATGGAATTTCGGATTAAAGATGATATTCTTTTAATCTCACAAAATTATGAAGTTTTAAAATTAAGTTTTTGCTTATTTTCAATGTCATTAAAAAAATATTAACTCATTTGTGTCGTTCAATAATTCATTAGTTTAGTCTTTATGTATAGTATAGCAAAACAAAAGCTAAAAACAGATCTGTTTTAGTAGGTGTAAGAAATAGTACGCTCACTTCTCATGCGAAGTATTGAAGGAGGTATTAAAAATAGAGTTTATTCAATGAACATAATATAACCTAGGATAGTGAAAAACTTTTTTATTCTTGTTTTTATTCTTCTACAAATATTTTTATATTAAAGTTAATTAATTTCTTATGAAAAAACGCAATCATTCCTTTTCAAAAAAAGAAATTTAATACTGAAGGAAATATTGCAAATTTAGACAAAAAAATATGTTTTTTTTTTCATTTACACAATTATTTTACTTCCATAACTATTTCGTTGTTGTCAAAATAAAATAATGGGTCGCGATAAGACTTTTACCTAAGTGCTTGTAAATGGCGTGTACTTTACCCATTTTCGTTGCGATAAGTACTCAATTTAACTGTGATGGATGGTCTTGCAACTGCTTTGCCTTTAATGTCATTATTTAATCAAAAGGGAATTTCGAATTCACGATGATATTTTTGTATATCTTTTGTAATACAACAAAAATATGAAGTTTGAAAATTAAGTTTTTACTTATTTTCAATTTCATTATAAAATGATAAACTCATTTGTATCGTTCAATTATTCATTCACGTTCACGTTCAATAATCTTTCACTTACTGCAAAAAATACTAACCACTCTTCAGTCACTTTTATTTCATTTATTGATTTTTGCGTTGGTCATACATATTCTATTACAATATATGCCTTTGTTTACTATCAAGGCTTTGTTTACATAATATATGACAATTCATTCGCTTTATTCGCACAAACGTTGTACAGTGAAATATGAATGACTATTATTCGTATGTATTGATTTTTTTTTTACATATTTAGGAATATATCAATTATTTTATAATATAAATATATTAATTTTAGAATAAAGAATTTCAATGGACTTTCTACAGAAAACAATATTGAGTTTAACAAATAAAAAAGAAATTAAATAAACACTGACGTTTCCCGAAGTTTGAAGATAATTTTAGACTGTTCTAGATCCTACAATAGTGTTGTGACGTATTAAAAGGGAATCATATTACGCGCTATAAGATCTTTCGTGGATGCCTTCTAAACACTCGTCTCATATATTTTCTCAATCCGCTTATTATGGCTCATACCACACAGAGGCTAGCATTATATTCACTACTATTTTGGTCATTCCTCATTCCATCGACCAAAGAATTCCCACATTAGCTACCGCATTTCCATCGCATTCCGACTACTTTAATTCCTTTTTTTCCAAATCCAGGCTGCATATCAATACATCAGAATTAGCGCCAAAACTCAATTGCGATCAAGCACTGCAGATCATCTTAACTATTAGGTTAAAACTAAATATACATAATATCTCTTCATTTACTGCTCATTCAAATAATATAAAGAAAATTTAGAATCAGAAGGAATTATGTACTCTCGAAATCCCTCGTCTGTTCCACCGGATTCTAAAACATCGAGAAAGCGACATTACCTATAAAAAGAAATCGAGCGACTACTCCGCACTCAGAGTTGTGTCATAATTGACAGCAGGCTATCATCAAAGTGACAACTAAAAGTGTGGTCAGCGTACGTATGTTTTCCAGCCATAGTAAATCAAGAAAGTACTAACCTGCGAGCGAGAAGTTTTCTAGTGCAATAAGCTTTATATGGTATACTTAGGAGAGATAAAAAGTCCAGCGAAGATTTTAGAAGGAATTAAATGAATTAGTGTGTGAAATATTCTAGAAACATTTAGAATGAATTTAAGAACAGTACTCCGATTAAATTCGTGCCCAGTGACATTGTGCGATTTGTAAAATTTTAATAAATTTTAATTTTTTCATGTACCTCCCTTAGCCATAATTCCGTAACAACGTTTGCAACTATGTATATAGACCTCAATATCGTGACCAAATCGAGTAATTAATTTTATCTATCTACATTCTCATCTAAGAGGTTTCTCCTCAACTCTAATGCCAACGTCCTTACCCATTTTCTACTTATTCCATATTTCCTATCATGTGAGTCGTATTTCATTTTTAATTTCTAACGTGTAATAACTTTATTTTTTACATTTAGTATTATTTTTCATTTTATCTTATTTCTATGTTGCAGATCATTATTATTTGATCACATATTTTGCAATAGAAGTTGCTATTGTATACTCTTTACTTAAGATTCCTAAATAAATAAAATAAAATACCTCATTTTACAGTCAAAATATTAGTTGTATCGCTTGAAGTAATTAAAACGTAATAAAGGATAAACAATAAAACTTAGAAAGATATGAAATTAATATAAGTGAACAACCAAACACAGCACAAATTCAATTTAAAGCGCTGACCGCGGTGAATGGAGTAAAAAACAAAAGATGTGTATACTTTAGAGTATACCTGCTCCAAGTAAAAAATACAATATTTCCAGAAATTCCTTATTTGCTCTGTCAAAATTTAAATCAACATTGTGCCATTGTAAATTTAAATTCAAATTAAATGAAAATAAATTTCTCATTAAATAAAAAATAAGTCCTTATTTAACAGTAATCAAAGATGGGGTATAATCAGTAAAGGTATTAATAAAATTATCAACCGGCTTACTTTTTGAATTATTAATATGAATATTTTTCTCATTCAACTTTAATACAATAGTTAATAGGTAAAGTACAATTTATCGAAAACTTCACACATTGATAAAAATTAAATTATAATTTCTTGATCGTGTTGTTTTATCGATTTACAAGGATCTAAATATAAAAATTTTCTTGTCTGTCTGCCCCCTAGTCAGTATTTTCTTAGAATTCATGGCTAAAAAACGAAATTACATGGCTGGAGAGAGACTTGAACCTCAAACAAGCGGACGGCAGCGCGGCGACTACACGAGATAGCCACCATCGCTTATCCGTGGCCCGTCAAAAATAAACTATACATACTTCACATTGTAAAAGCAGTGCTTATCTAAGACTAAGACAGTGCTTATCTATTGTTCTTGACTTATTCGGCATATTCTTCAGATCTCCGTGTTGCGAATCTGATCTGGGAGGGTTTTGCCAGTGACATTTCTTAATATTGTCATCTCGCTGGTTCGAAGAAGATTTTTATTCGGACAATTTCGGCTCTGGAAATCTGAAAAGATCTGAAATCTGAAAACCTTACTCTAACATAATATATTATATACAACTTCTAAAATTTGGTGGATGTATTGGTCAATCATGGGTGGAATTAGTGAACGTTACATTATGTAAAATGATCACTTAAGTCAACCATATGGTTAAAATCAAATTAATTAATCAATTAGAAAGATATACAGAAAAATCTAATTCACGAAAAAATATAAGGTTACTACTGGGATTCGAACCTAGGTCACCTCCTTTCCGGGGCCGGTGCTCTGACCACTAAGCTATAGCAACCCTCTATGTTTCCGTGAATATATCGACCTTATATGTAGTTCTTATTTTTATTAATTGATTTTTTTTGTAATAATAAATAAATTTCTAATTGATTAATTAATTTGATTTAAAAAATTTCACAGAACTTTGTTCTGAAAAATTACAACTTCACAAATATGAATGTATTCTTGAATATATACAACCATATGGTATATAATAAGCCCAATAAACACCCAAAACCTTCTGTATCTACTTTTCCATTTGAAAGAAATATTATTTTCTTTCTGTTAAAAACCATCGCCTTTATGAAAAGTAAGCACGTATAGTGTTGTATTATTACTATCGCAACAGCTACAGATATTGAACTGTT
This sequence comes from Agrypnia vestita, assembly GCA_016648135.1. Taxonomy (NCBI): domain Eukaryota; kingdom Metazoa; phylum Arthropoda; class Insecta; order Trichoptera; family Phryganeidae; genus Agrypnia; species Agrypnia vestita. Next base: position 15,892 of record JADDOH010002251.1, read on the forward strand.
AAATTAATAAATGAACAAAAAATATTTAATTCTTCATATTGTTGAAAAATAGTACTCATGTATAACAGATACAGCTATTGTATTTAAAATAAGAATTGATTAAAAATTCACGAAGAACGTTATTAAAAACATCCCTCTCATTTCCAAAATTTCATTCAATAAAACACGGACACGCTTTTAATATCCGCCTACACATTTTGTATTTAAAAAACATGGAACGAATTTTGGACCGAAATACATTTAACATGAAATTAGAAATAATACCATGTTTTATAAAAGGAGGGATGCCTGAGGGTTGCTCAAAAAGTTTAAATTCACCCCTTACCCCCTCACTTGTGTAAATTCGGGTAAGGTGGTTTAGAATTGTGTTTGTAGTTCTTTGGGGTTATTTTGATTTGTCACGTAAAATAAATACTGTCATTTTCAGATAAATTTTGCTGCTACTGCGTTTTCAAATTTTCTTTCATGATCGGACAACATTTTGCTTCGATAAAAAAAAAAACTTTTATTTTTTACTGGCTGACCTGACAGACATCGTTCTATCAAATCAAGCGCGTAGCATTCCCGATTATCTACTTACAGAAATCTTGTCTAGATAAAATAATAACTTAAAATAAACTCTTTACATTGTACATAATAGTGATGGGTCCGCTCTGTACTCACTATTACAATGTAGTACTACACTACATTGAAGTGCACACTTCGCACATTTTGATGTGTAGTGCACACTACAAACTACAAACACCAAAGTTATTGAAAGTATAAACTTCAAATAGTACACTTCATTTCAAAGCGAACACTACAAAGTACATACACTTCAAAGTTATTGAAAGTATGAGAAACACATTTTAAATAGTGTATTTTTTACGTGAAATTTTTGGAAAGTTGATGTAGCTAAACGGAGAAATCTCTGGAAACTGTAACAACCCCCTCCCCCCATGGTTTGAAAAATTTTGGGAGCTATGAAGAAATTTTTGGGAAGTTGATGTAGCTAAACGGAGAAATCTCTGGAACCTGTAACAACCCCCCCCCCCATGGTATGAAAATTTTTTGGAATCGAACGAACAAATCTGTCTGGCGACCTTTTTTTTTTTTTTTTAGGTCGCCAAATGTTACTTTGGAGAAAATATCGTCATTTATTTAAATATTTTTGTCGTTGACCCTTTTTTTTTTTTTACTTTTAGCTCGCTAAATTTTTATTTGGGAAAAACTACTTCACTATTACTTCATTTCATTACTTCACTTCATTAATACTACAATTACTTCATTACTTCACTTCATTTCGTAGTACTACATAGTGTACACTTTGTAGTCTTCAAACTGGTGAACGTGTGTGTGTTGTAGTCTTCATTTTGAAATGAAGTTTTTCCCTTCGCTAGTACATAAAAACTTTACGGTGCCAAAGTGTACATGTCGTGATGACATCTTTAGTTTTCAGTAACGTTCACCAGATCAGATAAGTTTGTGATACCATACAGTCACAAATGTGTAATTTAAACAAAAAATACAATAAAATTATTTCAGAGTGATCACTTTATTTTTATTGACTACCAAATAATTATCACAAATAACAACACAATCAAGCGGCTTCATTTTTGTATTTAAATACCTTACAATTTGACAAACTGAGTTCATAGATCAAATAGCAACACGACTGACATTGTAGTAAATTGAAACATCGTAATCGAAAGCAGCTCCATTCAAAGTTGCAAGATTATTTATTATCTTAATAAATTATCGCTGCACGGGTTCATCATATCCGAATCCTTTCAATTCTTTTCTCTCTTCACTTTGCTGTGCAGACCGATTAGATTGAAAATTAGCTTGGTTTGTAGCATTTCGAGTTTTTCTGCCCAAATTACTCTGCCTGCGTCTTATAGGTGGAACGAATCTTGAGCTTTATACAAAATACTCAAACACAAAATAAACCAATCAACCAAAGAAAAATCGAAGAACTTGTTTGTCGGTTGAGAAGCGATAATTTTAAAACAACAAAGAAAATAACACGCACAACTTTTTTTTTAATTTGTGTTCCGTAACTATTCTAGTTAATATTGATTATAAAATACACAGTTTGTATGAAAATTTCTCTTTATAAAACCCTTCGTCATTTATTTTTGCAAAACAATATATAAAAATATAACTAACATTTTTGTTCCAAATAGTTCAAAAATTTAAATTTTTATAAATAAAATAACATTAGCGAGTTCTAACTCATACAAATAATAATAATAAAAACTTTTATAAAACTTTACAGCTTTTATTCTTGTTTTAAATTTGAAACTCGACTACATTATTAAATATCTAAGTATTGTGCATCAAGTTTTCTCATGTATTGTTTGTATGGGAATAAAAAAATGGGGTTTTTACGTTTTTCCGGGCAATTATTCCAATATTTCTCTTCATTAGAACCTTTTTTGGACTTCAAAGAGTATTTAAAAAAAAATCCGAATTGGTCTAACCGTACTTGAGTTTTGCGCTGCGCGACACATTTGACGATTCATTTTTAGCGAGTTCTTTCTCATATAAATAATAATAAAAAAAAACTTAGTAAAACTTTTAAACTTTTATTATTGTTTTAAATTTTAAACTTGACTACATAATTAAATATCTAATATTCTCAACTACAGTTTGTATGGGACGAAGAAAAATAGGGTTTTTACATTTTTTCGGGCAATTTTTACAATTTTTTTCTTCATAAAAACCTTCTTTGTACTTCAACAAATATTTGAAAAACAAATTATCCGAATTGGCTTGGCTTTTCTCGAGTTTTGCGCTTAGCAACACATTTAGCGTTTCATTTTTATTTATGTAGAAGATTCAAAGTAATGTATTAATTTGAATTAAAATAAGTGAATTTTTTTCCAATATCCTTCATTATTCATTTTTTTAATGTATAAGCATAGTCAGGTAATGGATTTTACATAATTTTAAAATTGAGTTTTGTCGAAAATTTGGTTTCATAAATATACAAATTCATTTTTTGTATACTAAAGAAACTTAATTTCTTCGAAACCGGTTAGTTTTAATAAATAAACACGTGGAGTTAAAACCAAAATTATTTTTAAACGAGATATAATATATCTTAAGTCTAAAAAATACTGATTTATTATACATAGGAAATGATACTTGCCGAAAAGCAAAATTTATTATGAATTATCAAAATATATAAGAAGTGTCCTGTAGGGCTAAAAAATATCCTCACGACTACCATCGCAACTCCAAACCCATCGTAATCAACCCAAATTATTGAACAGAATTCGACGACATGTATGTAACATCGAGTGAATTATGAAAAAAAAACACGACATGAATTTATACGACCGTTTTGAGTACAATTCTTACATGGTGTGATGGTCTCTGTTATGATAATTACGTAATATGTTGTTGAAAAACTACGAATCATTATATATGGTCGAATAGGTTGGAATCATTAGTTGACGAACGGCTAAAAAATTGATTTCTAGACCAGAAATCATTTTTTTATCAATATTCTTGCACTAATGAAATGTTCTATTTTAATATATATAATAGTAATATTTTTATTTAAGATTAATTTTGCCGTATTTCAGAAGAAAATTACTTTTCAAATGTCTTTAACTTTCTGTAGATAAAAAAAACGGTTTCTCAAAACATGTTTTGAGAAATAATTGTCTTTTTCTTGCATTTACTTATTTCTTTGTTTTTAATTATTGTTCAAACTGTACTTACTTACTTATTTTAGAATATAAACGCACTATTACCCTTCTAAACATGAGTTTTTCTTTTGTAGTAACACTTATATATTACCTTAAAATGATATATCTATATAAATAAAAAATTTGATGTTCGTTTGTACAAAATCGCTAATCTCTGAAAGTTCTTTCGTCGCTTTGAAATTTTGGCACAACGTTGCATTCGAATACAAGGATGTATTTGTATACCCACATTGTTTTTATACACCTATTATTTATTTATATAAATAAAAATGTAAATGTTTGGTTGTCCAAAATCTTAAATCACCTAAAGTTCTTCAACTATTACTTTGAAATTTTGATACAACGTTCCAATTGCACCTCATAAATTATTTGAAAAAAAGGCGCCGGTACCTTCATTTTCAATTTTGATAAATATTTAGATATACCTAACATTTTCCAAATTCAAATTTTTTGTTACATTCGGTTGTCTTTGCTTAAATAAATCGTTTGAACCTCTGAGAAAGTGCACTTCCGAGCTTATCGTTTTAAACGATATTATTCCGAGATTCATGAAAAATATTAAACACAAAACTATATACTTCTACGATTGTTTAAAAATACATGACATGAAAAATTTTAAAATGTCATGTCAATCAATGGCTCGGAAAGTCCATGTTTCAAATACATATTTTGAGATGCTACATGTGAGATAAATATTTATTTATATCGTTAACATTATATCGTTAACATTATATCGGCCAACATTATATCGTTAATCCGACAATCAGACTAAGATCTATCAAGTCTTTTTTAAATTGAAAGATTTTGTACAAGAGTTTAAACATTCGAGACTCAAAGAGTTAGTTAGTTTAGTTAACACTTCAATTTATTTAAAACGTGCATTATTGTAATTGGCTAGTTTAAGCTTTCCGCCCAATGCATACTAAATGTGGTATTTTGGGCAGCTTAAACCACACATCGCAATATGTTTACGAAAATGTGTGGATACAGTTCGTGTCAAGGTACAATTATTTTAGTTACAAATGTGTGACAGGTATTATGAAATTTTAACCCTAGGAATTTTAAACTATCATTTAGCGTTACATAGTTACGTAGTTACGTAGACGTCCACCCATCCATATTATTGTACTCGTTTGTAATCAGTTACTACATAAATCAATACAAATATTGTATTATGTAACAAAAAGTTTTTCTGGTAAAAGAGATAGTTAAAAGTAAATGAGGTAGGTAAAAGAGAGTAAAAAATAATTTGACTCAAGGCCTTTATTATTAACATTTATAAATGTTAAAAAAATTACTTAATATTTATTAAATATAATATATATAATAATATTATACGAACAAATAAATTAAACGAAAAATAATATTTATTATTTTCCTCACTCTAATGTTTCCCTGTTGATCTCCTAAACATACCATCATAAAAGCATATCCCATTGACAGACAAATGATTTCATTGCATTTTTTATTTACGGAACTGTTATTGTATGTTTGTTAATAAAAATAAACAATAATTAATGTGGCTTTTACAAAGATAGATGTTTTTTTTTAAATATTTATTAAATATACCGGAAATTATGTTTTTAATTAAATTATAATGTTTTTTTATCAAACGTATATGTATTTAGATGTGTTTTTATATACGTGGCTATGTACATATATGTAATTTTAATGTATAAACATAAGCTTAAATTGAAAAATTATAACCGCTTATTTATTCTGATTTATAATTATCATTGTCATTACATAAAAAAATCTTAACAAAAACCAATAAAAAAATCACGATTAAGAATTGCAAGGATCTCGTAAGAGAAAAGGATAAAAAAAATTATAATTTAAATTAATTTAATTTAAGTTCCACAAATTTATCAGTACAAGATATATAACATATGGATTATTTTCTTAGAAATCATATATTATGACCACCCAGAATTCTGGTGGGTAATTTCAATTTAATTTCAATCGTGAAATTTCAATTGTATTTAAGATACAGAATTCTTAGTAGAGGAGGGGCGATGTATTACATTTAAACATTGCGTGTAAAATTCAACGGTGACGAGCACATTTTTTCATCACGTTTGTATAAAAGGTAACAAATTGATATTAATGAATTATGTTTCATACATTGTAAATAAATATATTTTTCTGAAATCAAACAATCTTAATTATTTAATCAAGCAATCAATTTATAAATCAGCGATGTGCAAGGATGAAAAAAAATATTGTATGGACATCATACATTTTCAACTAATATATTTTTCTGAAATCACATGATCTTAATTATTTAATAAAGCAATTAATATTTTAATCAAGCAAGGATGAAAAAATATATTATATGAACGTGTGACATTTTCTTTCCATAAATATTGCAAAGTAAAATAAATGATTTCAAATAATTTATATTTTGAAAAAGACTGCTTACAAAGAATTACGTCGTTCTTCTCCCTTTTTACATACTTAATATTTTGTTAACTTCGTTAAATTAAAATAATGTATTTAGTTAAGTAAAATTTTATATCACTTAGCTATCGAATTGTTTGAGTTTAGTTCAAAGCTTGAAAGTAATTATGCAAAGTATCTTCAAATACGAATCAAAAAAATGCACTTGGTACATACATACTTCCATTCAAACAATTTCTGATTGTACTAAAAAAACTAAAAAGCTACTGAATCCATGTCAGACTCATGGAAATGACAGGAAAAGGAAAGGGAAATGGACGGTTTAAATTGGAATGATTCTAAGTGACTGTATGATGAAAGAATTAAAAGGGAAAAGGGAGGCTCGACTACATGTCGCAATATTTTCTTCTTCCTTCCAGTAACTTGATGACGACGATTGAGCTCCCAAATCGACGTGAAGCGACGACACATTTTCCACAAAATAACTTTAGACCCGGTCGTATCCAGAGCCGACTATTATCAGGTATCACCTGGATGGTAACCAGGTTTGTCTTTTTTTGCGAAGATGGCGATCAAAATGGCACACATTTGACTGTCGAGCGGTATTTTTTGACTGGCAAGATAGGTGGGACAACGAGGGGAGGGTGGGTGACTGAAATGTTAACAGTCAAGCAAAACTAATACATCTATTCGCTGTTGGAAACATGTGCCTACAAATGAATTGATGAATACTTAACAACAACATATATATTTATAATAATTTCCTAATAATATTGAAATGGGAGTTTAGTATAGACTCACGGTATGTGCACTCGCCGTTAACTTGTTAATCTACAAATCATTCCTTAATTGCATTTATTGATTTCTGATACTCTTTATATTGTTGTGAATATAATTTAAACTAATATATCTATTCACTACTGCAAAACATTCGCCCACGCACGAATTGATGAATATTTGATATCGACATATATATTATGTATACTAATTTCTTATCAATATTGACGTGGGTGTGTAGTATATGCGCAGGCTATTAACATTGGTACTCTTGCACTCCCTGTAAACTTGTTAATCTAGAAATCATTCTTAAATTGTATTTTTTGATTTGTGATAAGCTTTATATTATTTACAATTTATTTTATCATTAAAACTTCTTTTTTATTAATTTATCATATAAAATGTATTGTGTGTAGTCAGTATTTGTTATATTATAAAGTTTATAATTTTTATTATATCACTGTCATTATTATAATATCAATAAGTCAATATTAATTACTAATTTATGAAATGTATTCAAAATATTCATAAAATATTAATATTTTGTATTCTTATGTTACCCTAGGACCACATATTAGGGTCAAAAATGACCTGTTGATGGTCTGATTGTTAAACAATAGAAAAATCAAAATAAAGTAACTATTAGATATATATTTTGACTTATATTTTTACCCAAATTAGCTCATAACAAATATGTAAGATATATATTATCTTTATCTTCATAATTTATGCTACATCCATATAAGGTAATGTTTTTTTAATAAAATATTTTTTGATCATTATAATTATTAGTCTTTCTTAGATGGTAAAATTAAAATGCGAGTTCCAGTACTATAAGCTCAATTTATATACGTGTAGATGGATAAATATGAATGTTTTTCATTTTTTCCTTATATTAGGTCCTTACATATGAAATTGACGTTTAGTATGGGAGGAACATAAAGCCGATTTTTTTTATTATAATATATTTATTTAATCAAAGTATGTACCATTGCTATCTATGCACTTTTGCCATCTCATCCCTTTACTTAAAAAACCATTCGGACGGGAATCGATAAAATCTTTGAAGGCGGTTTGGACTGCCCCATCGGAGTTGAATTTTTTCCTTTGCAAGAAGTTATCCAAATTTCGAAAAAAATTGTAATCTATTGGGGCAAGGTCCGGAGAGTACGGTGGATGTCTTAGACATTCCAATTGAAGCTCCTCTAATTTGGTAGCCGTCTGTTGTGCAGTGTGTGGTCTAGCGTTATCATGAAGCAGCAGGGCCTAGAGCGATTAACCAGCCTCGGTTGTTTAGCAGCTAGCTTTTCCATCATGGTTTGCAGTTGCTGACAATAGACATCTGCCGTAATCGTCTGGCCAGATATAAGAAAGCTGTAGTGAACGACACCAGCACTAGTCCACCAAACGCTCACAAGTAACTTTTTTGGAGTCAATTTTCGCTTGGGGCATGGTTTGGCTGGTTCGGCAGGGTCCAGCCATTGCGATGAGCACTTCCGATTATCGTACAGGATCCACTTTTCATCACAGGTAATGATTCGATTTAAAATCCCTTCATTATTGTGCCGGTTGAGTAATGCAACGCAGCAGTCAACGCGCGTTTATTGATTTGCTTCACTCAATTCATGGGGTACCCACCTTTCAAGCTTTTTCACCTTACCAATTTGCTTCAAGTGGATTAAAACAGTTTTATCACTAACACCGCAGCCTGCAGCTAACTCGGATGTGGTTTGCGATGGATCCGCTTCCACAATAGCCTTCAATTCTTCATTATCAACTTTGGTCTCCGGCCGTCCACGGGGCTTGTTCTGCTGGTCGAAATTTCCAGAACGAAAACGTTGGAACCAAAAACGCACTGTGTTTTCTTTTGCGGCACCGTCGCCATACACATCATTAATCCTTCGAGCCGTTTCTGCAGCCTGGTGCTACGGTGGAACTCGTACTCGTAAATAACGCGATATTTCAAGTTTTTCATTTTGTAAACTGAGTGACGCAAAGAAAAAAACAATTGAGGAAAAAACAAATGAATTATAATTTTCAAAACACAAATACATGAGTAAATAGCTGTATAAATTTGGATTTGGAATTCCTAACCAAAGAGAAGATATTTGAGATCAAATTTGCCAGTACGGCAAAACGTGAATTTCATATGTAAGGACCTAATATAAATCATTGAAATTATAGTTCATATATACGTACATAAGTAAAAATATATGTCAATTGTTGTGTAAAAGTGCATAAAATGAAAAAAAAAATATTGGTCATCATGAATGCATAAAGACGCACAAGACACATCTGAACCAGCCAGCTGCGCATCTCTACTAAAGAGCAATAAAATAACTTGCCGAATCCGACGCACTGCGCTCCCCTCACCACTCCCCGTCCTACTATGCATACCTACACGTAATGACCAATTAACGTCAGTTTGAAAAAATGTTTTATTTTGTTGTGTCCGGTATATACTTATAAACTGTAGTTATTTAATAGAATACTTAAACAAATGACGAAGATATACCTAAAATATTAACTATTTATTTAGTATATTTACAGACAATGACATGTCGACTCGGTTTAAAGCACCAGAGAGGAAATATTTAAATCATTCCTTGTAAAAAATATACTTTTGCGTGCCATTCCTGTTAACGTTCTTCTTCTCCAGTCATTTCCTTGTTTCTGAGAAGTGTGCCGTCGGGATATGAATAGTCGCTTTATATGAGCCAGGCCATCTTTGATCTAGTCATTTCATCGACCTTTCTTTCTTCTTTCATTCTCCCTATTCATCTGTTCACCTTTCCCATCATCCTTTTATCCTGTCTGCATGGTGACGCGTCTGAGAATTGAAGGATGTATTTTAGACAGATTGCGGACAATTTATATTTGTTTCTTAACTGCCACAAAATTAGTGCGTTAGATAATTCTAAGCATACTCGCTTTGAATTACGCAATATATCTTGTTAAAGAATATGTAATATTTTCTTTGAAAGACTCGGTTTGGAAAAAAAAAAAGATTTTAAAAAACAACATTATAGAAAAAACATTTCTTTTACAGGGGATTTAATAATGCAAGAATAAATAATCCATTAACTGCGGTATAAATGTGTCTTCACCACTTGACAGTTTTGCCTGAGCATGACTCGGGCGCGGAGTTCGATCGTGTATTGACGAGCCCGAACGAGTTCGGGTAGATTGTGTTATACTTGCTTTAGTGGTAGAGATGTCCGCGATCGGAATGTATTTGTTTACAGTATTTAGTTGTGCGCAGTTCGTCGCCGTGTATACAAAACAGACATTTATGGACATCCTTTCTCGCCAAAAGCCAACCTTTAACCTTTTCGTCACTAAGCGTCCAAAATTTACATATGTTCCGAAGCGGGGTATCGAAATACTTTAGACCATATTCATACATGTAAACTACAAGTTTATGATGGGCGACGTAATCCAATCCCCTCGCCGGACGTCTCTTATCCGAATGCTCGAATAACTGCACTGAATACGTTGCACCAAATAAGCAATTAATACAGCGCAGTATAGCTGTCTCTCTCGTTTGCATGTATGGCTAGCCACTGCATTAGTTAGAGTAAAATAAATAATAAAGACAATAACTAAAATATCACTTGACTGAAAACAATAATTTTTAATATTATGCACTAAGAAATTTGAAAAACAAAAAATTCCAAAATGTTCATCATTGTTTCTGTAAAGATTTCAAAAAATAAGAACGAAATCATTTTCATGATTATTAAGTTATCGAGTTTAAAGCAATTTCTGGGGAATGTGAATACCCCCCTACGGAAAAGCAAGGTTAAGTGATTAAACATACGCAAGAGGGGGGGAATACATCTTTCACTATGATCGAACCCTCTTTTCTTAAGAATTAGTTAAGTTCATGTCTGTAAATTTGTACATTCTTTTGTATGCAAAAAATGAATAATAAAGATACAATTTATACAAATTAACTTTGTAAACACCACTTATTTATTGAAAAAAATTCAGCATGTTTCGAAGCCAATGGCTTCTTCGTCAGGATAACAAAAATAAAATTTATAAATCGAAGTTTAGATCAAAATATTAAAAAGTTATGTATGGAAAATGATAATATAAAATACCTAAAATAATGATAATATAAAGTTAATTTACATAAATTTTAATTATGTCACCAAAAAATAAATTTGCTATATTTGAAGAAGAAAAAAATAAAGATACAGTTAACAAAAATATTATTTTTATTTTATCTACAATAGGTTCTTATTGTAATCATAGCTAGGGCATATAATATTAAATAAGGCGTGAGTACCATGATGTAGGGATAAAAATACAGAGGGTTGAAATTGTGGAGATTTTTTTTAAATAAATAACGTGTAGGTTCTAAATTCACAAAGACAAAAAGAAAAAAAACAATTTTCGAACATGCTTTTGTGGCTTTGTGTTTGTGGCCTTTCTAATTTTTTTCGGTAGGTACTTACTGAACTACATAGTCACGGATTTGTCACATAATTTTCTGAGACAAAAAACTCTTTTACAATATTTTTCGGGGGACGGGATCACAAACTAGATGTATAGACAGAGAAAACCAGCAAGTTAGTACTATTTTCATAACAAAAGCGTTTAGATTAATATTATCTCTTTTTATTTATTTAGTTCAACACATGTTATATTGGCTTAGAATTGATTAACATTCAAAAAAATATTGTAGTACATAATCTTTGGTCATTTAAAAGTTTTTCATATTTAAACTTTAGCACTTCAGTATAAACTCATTTATATACACTGTATTTTATATTGTTTTCGGTAGGCTATAAACTTTTGTATCAAAGATTACTTTTACGATTGCAATTTTCGAACTGGCGTACCTTTGAGCATCGCATAATTGTGCAGAGGTAAACGAAGGTAAACAAGTGTTTAGAATTAATATTCCAGCTATGTGGGTCATCGTTAAATACCACCTTGGATTGCATAATACTGTATTTTTTTCCCATCAATAGTTTATTAACACTTTGTGTCGTCGGCTTTAAATATACCTCTAACTCATTAATAACCAGGCACGGGATAGCGTGCGTTAGCTTTTATGCAAGTATGATTGTATCTAGTCGTGTACAGGGTTAAATTAAATTTTACTATGCGATTTAATGTATTTATTGATTTTTATTTATGAAATCAAGTAGATGGAATAGTATATATACAACGGTGAAACAAAACTAGTCTACAATATTTAAATTTTACGACATGTTCCGTATGTGTATTGTAATAATCCTTAGCGCGACCGGCATTCAAAGCTTTTCCATTTCCCTTAAATGACTACAGACGTCACTAATGAGATATCTATTTTTTTATGATTTGAAATTTTTCTAGCAATATTCTTTATATGTGTAATGAGACTCTTCCGAATTATAAGCATTACACTAGAATACGCCTGAAATATCATTTCAACTCCTTTTAAGACCGGTATTTTCATTCAGAATATTTTGAGTTTGTCCATATTTTTCAACAGTAATGGATTTTTGTCACAGAGACATCGTTAATCAATATATACGATAGACGTCTCACAGAGACGAAATTATATTCTTAAACACAGAAACTATTAAAATAAGTAATCAAATCATAATTTGACCCTCTGTGCCAGAATAACATATTCAAACATATTGCCCTGTATCCCTAATATTCTCATATCCAAATAACGTCACAAAAATGACAGAATATACTTTAACGAAAATTAAAAAAAAAATAATAATATTAATAAATAGCAATTCTGCTTAATAAATGGTAATATTTCGAGTAAATAAATGGTGATACTTGTCAATACAGCGCAAAACCATTTTTGATCTAGTTAACCATTATTTGGCAAAATCAAGATATTATTAACCATCGATATTTACTCGGCTACTCAAAAATAGCAAAGCAAATGCAAGACAAAGCAAAAATAACTTTATCCGATTGAATATTCAGAAAATTTGTGTAATTTTTCACAAATTCAAGAGTTAGAAATGCAAGTGATATTTGCCCAAGCGAATGATACAAAACCTTTATCCAGTCAAATCTGAATGCAACTGACCATAATTTTATTTATTTTATTATATTTATTTCTACAGTAGATACATAATGTTTTTTATAATAAATTGATTCTATGCTATAACATTTAACAGACATTATACCCCCCATAATATTAAGCTTATGTGCGGAGTATTTACAAGCCAAATTAAGGTATAAAAGCAGAAACCATTTATATATTTTTTTATTATATAGAAACCATTTGACTTCTTTCTTAAAATTTTCATATTTTGGAATGTACTTTTCTTGAAATTTGTTTTGCGACAACAATGTATTGTACCGTTTAACTCCCAAGTATGTATAATGACGTTGTGCCATGGTGGTTCTTAAAGTTGGTATCTTTATTTATCCCTTTGTTCTATGTCTATTACTTATACAGTCTAAGTTTATTTTATTTTACAAGTCTTAGTTCGCAGTAATATTCTCATACTAATGGAAACATGTGATTTATCACACAAACAATTTGATTTTATATTTTTGTAGTATTAAACTGCATGATTGCACCCACTAAAATTGGGCTGTATATGATTTAAAAGTCATTTTACTGATTTTCTGAATCCTTTTATTTCCACCCGGGCAAAAAATGTCGTCAATTTATGACAACACACAAAAAAAACTCACAGATTCTGTTATTCATGACTACCCGCTTTCAGGAACAGGTCATGTTCTTCATTACGGAAGTCCATGGACATGCCGGTCTCCCACGGGCATTTGTAGGAATCAGCCAGGGGCTGTGTAAAGCACTGCCTGATTCTATCCATGCTCGCGGGATGTGTAAGGGAAAACCGGACAACCATTCCAATATTTTCCGGTGCCAAATTTAGAAAATTGGCAAAAAAAATTATTTCAATTTCAATATATGACAAACATAAATTAAATGCTTGTTTTAGTAGCTTGTTGATCTTGGGGTTAGGACTCTTGTCTCTTAATCCAAAGGTTACGGGTTCAAACCTCAGTCCAGACCAGCAAGTTTGTCCTATTTTCATAGCACAGGCGTTTAGCTTAGTTTAAAAATAGTAAGAATATTATTATGTGACACGTATTCCGTGTTCGTATCTCTATTTTTTAAAAAATGATCACATAACATTACATTATTCTTTCCCTGATATTATACTTTATATTTACTATACAAACATAAATAAATATAGAGAACACGTTTACAAATCAATAACATATACGGGAACGCTGGTCAAGGTTGTAGGAAAAACCTGCTTTGGAAAACCCCTTCGGAGACATAATAACATAATAACATCCAAACTGACTTGTACACAAAGGAATAATTTCAACTTTAAAAAATTTGATAACTGTGTTATGATATTGGGTGGAAACGGTAAACCTTATATTGTGTAAAGTGATCACTTAAGCCAGTTTTAAAAACAGGATAAGGACTTATGTTTTCCCAAATACCTTTGTCTCTGTAAGGCATCTATAATTTATCTTAACTAATGATATTTTTCAGTATAGCCGTAGCTCTTCCAACAAGGCATAACCATCAGCTGGTATGTAGGTCCTGTATATTGGAATGTGAAACAATCTATGTTGACGCTGACTCAGGTTAGAATCACAAACATACAAACCAATGCTCATCAGGATGTGAACGTATTTCCAAAACATGTAAGTGAAATTTATCAAATAATATAAGTAGATTTATACGAATACTATAATCAATATTTTTTACTATTGGAAATGTTTTTCCGAAACATGTAGATATTATTATTTAAATATAAGTAGGTACATACAAATAATAAAATCAATTTTTGTAAAAATGTACATCTACAAAGTTGCTCAACCAATTGAAAAAATATAATTATCAGTTCAGTTATATAATATTAATTGATGAATTTGGAGAGATTATTCATTAAATTAGGAAAAAAGTTACTTCTTTATGTGTTTAATAATATTTTTATATTTTCACTACTTAAATTTTGATAAGTGAAGTATCAAACTTGTTTTAATTTTCAGTTATAAATTCAGTTGTACATTTTTCAATAGAAAATATAACTTATTTTTTTCCACATAACTATCAACATTTCGGACTAGGTTTCTCTTAAAAGTTTTTATGAAATATGTCTATTTATTACTGTACTAATCGCCAAGTCTACTTATCCTAGGTAATAGTGAAAGAATGTGTATTTTTCTTACATTTTTATAGAAGAACATACGATTATTTTTTGTAATTGAAAATTAATAATTTTGTACTGAAATATCAAGCGATAAACTTAAAACTTTATTTTCTTTGTCGAATGAGTTACAATTTATAAATGGAATTCATTCAATAAATAGTACACTAATTTTGTATTCTATCAAAAGTAGGCATTAAAATGAAGAATTAAAAAAATAATTGAAAAATTTCGCCTCAGAGGAACGTATAAATATTATCAATATAGACAAAAGTAATTTATTTATACCAGAATTCTTCGATTATTTAATAAAATAATCTTTCAAGAAAATGGTAAGAATCAAGTGCAAAGCAAAGCGACTTGAAGAAGTTATTTTTACGAAGTACTTTATCGAATCCACTACGAATCCATTACAAGTTTCAAAAAGTTTATAATTGCAAAATCTTCATTTGAATATGAGATAAGAATTGGAGACACTGCCACTTATTCTTATCCAAACACCTTCATCGAAAGCTGTTGAAAGCTTATACATATAGAATAGTTATCCATCTGTACTCGACCATCGTTTCTTCTAGAACGTGTTAGTATTACGACAGAAAATGGCACGTACACGCTACATGGTTAACGAAAACTACAAAATCTATTCTCGGCCGGTTCCGTCTAGACTTTGGAAGAAATAAATAAGGTTAAGGCAAAGATAGGTAAAAACGTGATCTATTAGTTTCTCAAATTAGTCGATATTACATAATACATTATTTAACTTAGTCCATTAGCTAGTCCGGGTGCTATGTTTTCAAGGGTTGCTTGAGAGGGGTGACCGCAAGAAACAAAATAAATGGTAAACTGGTAATTGTGAGAGGAAATATATTAACTCGTTCACGATTAACAGTAATGAAAATAATATTTAGATAAAAGTGTTAATAAATTTTGACTCGCCCTTTAAAAAAAACAATTTTAAAATTATACAACATTTTAACGTAATATTTATTTAGCTATAAAGCAATGAGAATGTGTATTGTCTTCAATAAAAGGGATAATTGGGTACTTAAAGTACGCGGATATATTTTAAATTAAAATAATTTTTATGAAAAACAATGAATTGATGTCGATAATAATTGGAATCCAGGTTCGTCAAGAGAGCTTACTCGAGCCCCTGCAGGGCCCAGCAATGTACTGTTACGCTACCGTGTTTACTTAAATACATATGCATAATCTTGTGAGAATAACATAAGCAATGTAAATAAGTAATACTCAATACAATTATGGGACAAGATTCAGAACAAAAAAATGCAACAGACAAACGCTTCCGTTGTCTGAACGTTTGGAATTTATAAAAAAAATAACACAACGATATCCACGATATGAATGTTGATAGAAGTCTAAGACCTTCTCAGATTATTTATTATAAGGTAATTGTTGACAATATACGAGCGTACTTGAAAAATGTATAAATGTGGAGGACGCAATAATAAAAGGATATTGGTATTGGATATTGATATTGGCTTTATCATCCACTACCTACATAGGTGCGTTCATGGAGAAACTGTGTGATATTATGATATTACTAAAAATAGCATCAATATTTTTCAATCAAAATAACATACCTAATGATCAAGTTGGTAAGATACTCATCTGGTGATCCAGTGGTTGTGGGTTTGAACTCAGTCTTGACCAGCATATTGGGTAATGTGAATAATTTCAAAATGGTAAGAATATTCACGTAAAATATAAAATATTTGTGTTAATTGTTTAGCAGTTTGCATAAGTTCGATGTATTATTTGAAAGAGTGGTACCTACTGAGAAAAACTTTGAATACATTGTTGGCTTAATTTAAGCGTTGAAATATTTTACAAAAATACACTTGATTTGAGATTTAGGAAAATAAAGAGTTTTAAATTTGGTCCTTTTAATATATATTTTTTTTAAAATACACTTTGACGGTTTTTACCTTAATTTATAAAAATATAAATAATGAAAGAAAAGTAATTTATAATAGGAAAAAAATTATTGACGAATTTAAACAGAAAAATTGGCAAATATCTAAATTTTGGTGTCAAATAAAATGATTAATAATCACATGCGTGTTAAAGAGAGCCAATAGGAGAACTAGTGAGCAATATTTTTCCTCATACAGTTAAACTACAAAATGATAGAGAATTATATAATTTGTTCAATAAATGCAAAAAGATTTTGTGGTGACGTTATTAATAAGAAAATATTTTTTTATGCTTCAGCAGGCCAGGAGGCCTAATTACAGAAGCGAAATACATCACAAAATACTCAGGCTTGAATAAATCACATAGTATAAGTTGTAACCTCACCGGGAATCGAAACCGGAACACTTGGTTTGGGAAGCCAGTGTCATATCCACTGCGCTACAATGGCGTTAAATTCAAAAACACTTATTGTGAATTTGAATTTTTTTCAGAACAAAGTTCTGCGAAATTTAAAACCAAATTTATTAATCATATAGAACGACATGCAGAAAAATCAAATGAACTAAAAATATTTGGCTGCTACCGGGATTCGAACCACGAATCTCTTCCTATCCGAGACAGGCGTGTTAACCAATTAAGCTATGGCGGCCTCGTACATTTCCGTGAGTATATCGACCATATCTGTATTTTCTATCAGACACAGATAAGGTCGCAAAAGCGTAATTGGTTAACGCGCCTGCCTCGGATAAGAGGAGAACCGTGGTTCGAATCCCGGTAGCAGCCAAATATTTTGTCGTTAATTTGATTTTTCTGCACGTCTTTTTAATTGATTAATAAATTTGGTTTTAAAAAATATTTTGTTTACACTAATTTAAATCAATGTGTACATAATAATAATAAAAATAAAATTAATTCATTTAAATTAGAGGGCAATTAAGAACCTAATTGTTTTATTCAATTAATGCGTGCTTACAGTTTACGCTACTAAAAATATGACCAACGTATAAACAACGAAAAATTCTCGTGATACGTACGCTATATACAAATAAATTGAAAAAGTAAAGATCTTCAATGTCATAAATAATTTTCTGATTGAATGCGTTGTTCCTCAACATATTAAAAATAATAAACCCTTGTATGGAAATTTCTTCGTGTGTGAAAGAGATAAAAAACTCAAATTCATCAATCTTGGCATGAATGTTCTCCAAGATGTCCGCCCTTCGGTGAGTTAGTCACTTTTGACTTTTTCCAGTGAATACATCAAAACTTTTTTCTGTCAAATTTTTTTTGTCAATTATTTGGTCACAGTAAAGTGACACCAGGTACACTGGCAACCCTCCAATTCAGCAGAAATTTTGCTGTCGCTGTCGCAGCCGCTGCCGCTGTCGGTCAAGAAGTTTGAATTTTAAAAGGATTGAAAATCAATAAAAGTTGGCAGCGACGAGTAAATGTGAACTTAACATTGGTAGTTGAAGGAGGTACCAAGGGTTCCAAAAAGCTTCATTCTCGATCTTTGGATCTGCTTTCAGTCATTGTCCAAAATTTAGAACTGTCATATCATTGAAAGATTTGGCAGATACTTCGTGGTGCAACATTATAATTTAAAATATGTTTTACTTTACTTTGTAATACACACACACAATATGAGTTATTAAATTACTACTATAATTTTGAGAGGAGCAGTCCCTCTCGGGCACTGATAGAAAACTAATCTCGCTTACCTTAATGTACAAAACAAAAATTTTAAATTCACTCTCGAAAAAAATGAAGATAATAGTTTTAATTTTTTGGACCTCTATAAAAGTCAATAATAATAGGTTACAATTAAACATTTACCGAAAGCCCACACATACCGATACCATCATTCCTGCATCGTCTTCCCATCCGCCAGCGCATAAAATGGCCTGCTTCCATTCCATGTTAAATTGATTAATTAAAATTCCCCTAATTATCATTGATTATGATAACGAAATAAATATAATTAAACATATTGCTTTTAACAATGGATATAATTGCGCGTTAATAGGTATAGTGTTAAAATCAAAAATTAATAATAAACTTATTGAAACATATTTATACTCAGGCAAAAATATTAAAACCACTGATAATACACTTTGGCGAAAAATTATATATAATGGTCCGATTTCTAATAAAAATACATTTTTTTCCCTACTTACATTAGACCAGCTTATTACATAAATAATAATATTGGTAAAATTCTTATTAATTCAAAAACAAAAATAAGTAGGTAAAACCACTAGAAAAAAATAAATACATAAAAAAATATCGCGCTGCTTAAAAAATATCTAAATAATAAATAATAGGGACTGCTCTTCTTGAAACAATAGTAGTTATTTAATAACTCATATTGTGTGTGTATTACAAAGCAAAGTATAACATTGTTTAAATTTAGTAACATTACGTAACATATTTGAGAAGATTGCGTGCGCCTCTAAAGAGCTTGAAAAGTTTTGCGAAAAACTTTGTCTTAGTAAGTTATATTTTGTTATTGGAATTTAACACCTGATTTGTCTGTTTTCTATTGAGAATAATATGCGATATTTTGCAGCTTTAGCTAAATCATGTATATAAAACTTCTCGAAATAGTTAAGGGCGATTTAATTTTTTCTTTGTTACTTGATTATGTCATATAAAATTAATACATAGGTTTGATTTTTTTTTTCAATTGCTTGAGCAACTTTGTATATTGACATTTATAAAAAAATGATCTTATTATTTGTTTGTATCGACTTATATTTAATTAATTATACCTACATGTTTCAGAAAAACCTTTCCATGGTCAGAGAGTTTTATAAATGTCAAAATATCAAAATTAATGTTGTTTGTCTAAATTGTTTCAAAATTTATTTTTAAATATTCTTCTTGTTATTGATTACATACAATTATTGGAAGAAATTTTAGAATTGGGGTAGTAGTTAAATTTAATTGATTATTAATAATATTTTGTTTACTATTACATGTTTCTACATTACATAATTCTAATGGTTCTAAATTATTCAATTTCAGACCAAAATTATTTTTGTGTAGAATAGAAAGTCCTAAATTTTATTCAAAACCATGATCATTTTCTATTAAATGATTTGTAAATTCAGAAAATCCATGATTATTCAGACATCTCAAATGCTCTGTTACTCTCACATTAAACATGCAAAGATTTCCCACCTTGACGTTCCCTACTATTCCCTCTCTTGACGTGTTAGAATTTAGAATAATTTTAGAATATTTCCCACTCTTGACGCCTTAAAATAAATTTAAAAGACCTATAAACCGGTAGCACTCTGGAATACGTTAGAAAATTCCATAAATCACAGACTTTCTATAAACAGTGGCTTCGTCTCTACGGGTGAGTCTTGTTTGACAGCTGGTGAAAACCACAGGTAATCGAAGGTGCGATCCGAGTGAATATAGGCAACTAGAAAAAAGTGTACTAGAGTACCAAGGTGTGGTATATTCTCGGCTGCGAAATTAGTGTAAATTACAAATTAGTATTCCAATTAAATAAGTGTCCAGTTTCTCTGTTTATGAAGAAAGGTTTAATTAATTTAAGTTTTTTCTAGCGAAATTTAAAATTAATTAAATTTTAACAAATATTATTATTAAGTTCTGCGGGTTAACTATTTTCAAGTGTTACAGCAGTTTCGGCTTGTAAGGTGGATATACCAAACAGTGGATATACCACGTACAAACGACTTATTTATAAAATTTTAAGATACCTCTTCCCCTTTAGATTATGGATCCAAATATTTAACTTTTAAATAATCAACAAAAAATGATCTTCTCTCCACTTCTCAATATCTTTAAAAAACTCAAAATCAAGGACATAAATTACAATAATATTTATAAATAACACTTGCAGAAAACGGGGAATTTTGATAATTAAGCATAACGTTAACCGAGGCACCTTTAATGATAAGTGCCCGGGAAAAAACGAACATTAATATAGGGCTTCACCACAAATATCTAATTACTCTAAAGGGGAAGGGGTAACTTAACATTTTATAAATAAGTCGTTTGTACGTAGTATATCCACTGTTTGATAATGGCCTTACAAGCCGAAACAGCTGTAACACCTAAAAATAGTTAACCCGCAGAACTTTAATAATATTTATTAAAATTTAATTTATTTTAAATTTCGCTAAAAATAAATATGGAGTTCTACAAATGAAACACAAAAAACATAAATAAATAATTTAAGTGTTTCATTTGGATCCTACCACCGGCACCGCAAATATTTTTCTCAAATTAAAAAAATAATAATAAAACAGAATAACTGCAACAAGTGATGCAAAATTTAACTTCAAAACGATATCACTGGTGTTTTTGCTAAATACAACGATAAAAAATTCTAGACCAATACGATGAAAACTGTTCTAAAAAGCATTGTATTGAAGCTCAGCATCAAGTGCTTGAATAGAACACGTATTTGCTGGTAAATCCAATAATAATCATGTGTTGCTGAAGTTTTCCCGGGATTTAATAAAATCCTGCGACGTTCATGATCCAGAAAGGATGTTGTTCCCGGGAAATGCACCGCGGTGGTCTGTTTTCTCGTTACTGCCCGAAGCTTAATGATACCTTCGTTTATCCTCGGAATATCCACTTCGAAGAACCGAATTTCGTTTGAATGTTTGCCCTTTCTATTTGCGATCTGTACGACGATTCCAGTAAATACTTTTATATCAAAGCTGTATACAATCTCATAAATCTAGGTTCAAATTATTTTCGTACCAAAGGAAATACAATAATAATAAAATGTTTATTTCAAATCAAAGACATTTAAACAACAATTTTTTTTTTATGTAACTAAACAATTTAATTTTTTCTCTTTTGTTTTAGCTTGTATTTCTTTTGTGGATCCATACGAAAGACGTTGTTTTGATAAGAAATGTAAATCTATCATTTGCATTTATTTCCATTTTTTCCCTGCATCTCGCCTGATACTTTCATATTTTTATTTCCTTTATATTAACTCGTGGCGTCTGCTTGCTTGCTTTCCTGCTTGCCGGATGAAAAAACTTTGGATCGATTTTTAACCCTTTTACCCTGATCCAATCGAGCTGAAACTTTGCAAGCAGACTCGTGGCGACGATCAAGAAGATCTATCAAATTTTCTTTAAAAAAAAATATACAGTATAATTTTGGATTTTTAGAAATTTTAATATTTCTTCAAATTGGAATCATTACAAAAGTTTGATTACTAGCAACGCGGCGGCCCGATAACGTCGCGGAATATTTTCTAAATTTGAATTACTCCGTCGGTATATATAATAGGTACTTGACTACGAATTTCGAAAATATAAATTGACTAACAAATGTTTTTAGAATTTAATCTTCAAAGCATGAAGTTTCTTATCAAAGCTCAAAACATCTAACATTTTAGAAATATATTAAATTACTGTAAGTTTAGTGTTATGTTATATGTTTTAGTTCGTCTTTAATTGTTTTTATATTTTACAAAGAAAGGGAGTATAATAAAAACTTGGTTTTTATGGGTTACTTTTTACTTCCTTTCTTTTAACTCGTGGCGTCTGTTTGCTTGACGAAAAAATTTTGGATCGTTTTTTAATATTTTTCCCGTGATCCAATCGAGCTGAAACTTTGCAAGCAGACTCGTGGCGACGATCAAGAAGATCTATCAAATTTTCGTTAAAAAATAATAATAATTATAGCATAATTTTGGATTTTTCAAATTTTTAATAGTTTTATCAAATTGGAAAAGTACTTCACTACACAAAGCATGAAGTGTCTTATCAAAGCTCAAAACATCTGACATTTTAGAAATGTATTAAATTACTGTAAGTTTAGTGTTATGTTATATGTTTTAATTCGTCTTTAATTGTTATTATATTTATCAAAGAAAGGGAGTATAATTCAAACTTTGTTTTAATGGGTTACTTTTTTTGCTATTGATTTTTACTGTACGTACTTTGTTTCAAAATAAATATAAGATATCGATATAAGAGGATAAAATGTTAAAAAAGCTACCTACGTCAGAACAGGTATTTCTTTATATCTAGCGGGGTAGGTAGTGGCCGAGAAGCTTGTTACATATTATCCTAATTTATTTTTATTAAATAAACGCCGATTAACCAGCAATTAAATTAAATGAAATGAATTTATTACTCATTTTATACATTATTAATATTGTAAAAGTAAAATGTCCTATTATATTCATAATAAAAATATGTTTTTTTGATACTAATGAAAACAATATAATAATATTTTTAATGAAAAAACATTATTCAACTGTTTTTTGATTAGTAAAACGAATTTGGTTAATCATTTAGAATTTGGTTGATCATTTAGAATTATAAATAGAAAAAAATAGTTTACAAAGTGTTATTGATAACCTTTTATTAGATAAGGAAATGTCCGGGCTTGAGTTCCGGCGTTAAATAAGTTTTTTTTCCGTTTACCATTCTTATGAATACATCTTACCTATTTGCATAAATATTTTTATAATTACTGAATATTACAAAATGTTTATTATGTAGATTTAAGATCTCAATTAAAAATTCATCATTAAAAGGTGTAAGGTTTGTTTTTGGGTAAGAATTATAAAAAGTATTACATGTATACATAATATGTTAATTAGCATTAATTTTTAATGTGTTAATACTACATACTTACATGTTGTTTTTATGGTGATTCCATTGACCAATCACAGATACGGGTTCAAGAGGCGATCCATCGGCGTGGTGCGACCAATCAGAGACCTAACCGTCGTGCACAGAAAGCAGAACCTAGGACGAAAAGTACGAAATCGGTGCGGTTTCGCAATGCAACCTGTTTTTCCTCTCAGCAGTGTTTTTCCCCACACGTGTTAAGGATTGTAATATTTGATTATATATTTATTTAAATAACTCCACGAAAGTCTCACATACGCATTGAGTATATTTCCACACACCAAAATTATCATTATGGACGCAACGCATACTGGGAATCAATTAAATATAAAATATAAATGTATGAAAGAAAATCTTTTAATGATACCTACTTCTTTTTCTATCAGCTAATTCGCGCAAAATAATCGAATACATGGCGGATGAAAATTTACCATAATATTATAATAAATTATTTACTACGAAAATATTTCATTCCACTAATATTAAATGTATGATATATTAAAATCTTTTCATTTTACGACTGAATTATTATATGAAAAGTGTGAGAATTAAACGGAAAAGAGATAATATTTTACTTTTTAAATTTGACCGTTCCAAACCGAAACTGTTGCCCGCCTAGTGGGTAGGTAATATTCCACCTAGCGGGCAGGGTAGTGGTCCACCTAGCGCGTGGGGTAGGTATTAGTGAACCCTTGTCGGTATACTCGCTTGTGTGTGTAGCACCGGTGACCGACGTGTTTGGGAAAGATTCTAGCATTATCGGGCAATAAAAATGATTTACATTACCGCTCTCTGGTCCGTTTGATATGTACTACGTTTAAGCGTAGCGCGAGATATTCAACCTTTTAATATTCAACTCGCATTTCAAATATTGAATACATTTTAATTATTTTGTATTCAATTTCAACTTCATTTTATATTTATTATATTTTATTTAGTATAACTTAAGAAGAGATATAACATGTCCATTAATTTAAGCATGATCTTTTAAACATTTTTTTATTTTAATATTTTTACGTAAGACATTGCAATAAATTTTTTTATTATAATTTTGTTACGGGCTCACGGCAGTGGGGAACAAATAAAACACTCTCAAAATAATCTATTTTTTTATTTTTTCCAAATTTAATGAACACGAACTCAAATGGAGCAGTATTATATAATTCACACTCGTCACTCGAGATTATTCCACAAATGCGTAAGTAGGTACTTTCCTATTTCACTACACCTTTGTCAATAGCTTGTGTTTGATCAATCGCATACATTCACAATTCGCTCGCTTCGATGACATGTCGTTCTATCACAGCAATGCATTTACTGAATTCCACAATGGCATCGTCACGTTTAAATACGGTTTTGGGTTTTCCAGACGTTTCGCGAATTCAGCATTAACACCGTTTATTCTATACCCTTCCAGTTATTTCCAATTTACTCTAAATCCTTGATTTGTGTCATTCTTTATATTTCTGCAGTCTCAAGAATATATTTTAGTATATATGCAGTTGGTACAAGCATTTCGGACAAGCCGCTCTTATAAGACTAGAACGTACAAAAATCACAAAATCAGGTCCTTTTGACTGTTGTATTAGTGATCATTTTGTCAATTACAATAAAATATTATTTTTGATTTTCAATTTACAGTCTGAATATAAGTCTTTATTTTCGAATGAAAAGTATATGTTCTAATAATTGTGAATTCCAATGTATATTAGGTATGTACATTACGAACCCTTTTATTTTATGTTTATGTAAAATTTAAATTAAGAACAATCGGTGAAATGAATGTCTCCCTGTTGAATGACCGAATAAAATAAAATAAAATAAATTTAAATTTTCATCCTTACATTGATTTGGCTTCAGTTAAGATGACTTAGGCCCGGTTGTTTCAAGTTGGATTAAAGTAAAAGTTCTTTTAAAGCATAGATTTTTACATTCTCCACCAATCAGACGATCCGTTTTCGTAAAAATCTATGCTTTAATCGACCGTATACTTTGATCAAACTTGAAACAACCGGGCCTTAGACATTTCTTCGACATAGAAAATGAAAGACCGCTCAAAAGTAATTCTTATTATCAGAATTATCAGAAATAAGAAAAATATGTAGAATTACCAGAGAAATATGGAAAACGCAAATGGAGAGACTGAGAAAAATGTGTAAGAAAAAGAATGCTAGTGGTCCCAAATGGTGCAGAAAAGACACAGTGTCAAAGAACTGTCCAAGAATTAGGCACCCAAACCAATTAGGATAATATGTATGACAAAAATGAAGCCGTTCTTCTTACATGTTTCCTTTATCCAAATCATACCGGTTTTGTATCGATTGGACAGCACTCCTCCGTCGCTCTCTGTCCTGCACTGTACAGATTACTCGAGACAACGGGTAATCTTACTTACAACTTACTCAGCAAAATTTTTCCGATTGCTTTTAACGTGATTTAGGTCATTTTTAAAGCCTTTTCCCTTCCGCACTGACGAGAAAATCTGTTTCCCATGTCTCCCGTGCGAACGATATGTGTAAGCCAACTAAATGGCATTCCTGATTTAATATCTCAACATCAACCTAGCTACTCTTTAGATATCCAATATTTTCAAGTTGGATTCTAGATTGGTTTCTCTCCGTTATTATTCAAAGTATATATAGGTCAGGATTAGGGTATTTTATGATGTGATACTAAAAAATTACACCCCTATTATAAATTTATCCAAACTACTCACAATACAATTATCATAAAAGCGGTAGATATGAAAGATGGAATGAAATCTTTTCATAAAGAGTTAAACGCACCCGCTATCATACGCCTGAATACCATGCCGTGACCGATAGCCATCTCAGGTAACCGCTTCATATTTTTCAGCAAGGGCATTATTCTATGGCGCATGGGCATGTTCTAGCGCACTCACTGTACCTACTGACGTCACATAAGCTCTGAGAACGAGGTCATTGTTAATCATGGAGACAGCCATACAGTCACATCTCTCATAATAATCACAGATATAATATTCTCTCGCCTTAAACCACCCTGAAGAATTATTTACAAATTAGTATTTTCCAAATAATTACGCGTAATAATTCTAAAGATGTTATATAAATGCTTTTGATAATAAGCAGTTATTAAAAATTTATCCGTCTTAATTTTACTAAGTAATCTGTGAAAATCGGTGCTTACCGCCATATAATGGTACCAGCATATATAATAAGAAAATATTGTATTTAGAAGCTCGCGTGTAAGTGACGTCTATACAAAAGATAAGTACCGAATATTTAATCATCAAGGCAAAATACAACGTATTAAGGTTTGTACATAGCCCACGCAACTATACCTTGATATGCGAACAATTTATACAATTAATTAACACAATTTTCATGTAATACTCTTAATTAAATGTGCCTTTTGTTATATGTTTTGAGTAAATTTACAGTTTTCCTCTGTTAAATTTAAAAAAAATGTATATCTGAAAGTGAGTTATGTCATTCAGATAGAACATGTTGGAAAAATGGCTCTCAATCGGACCTTTACTGAGAAACAAGAGTGGGCTGCTGTGATATCGCTGTCCTTACTTCAAAGTATGATATGCGCGCCGCCATGCGGTATACTCTGCTACATTTTAATATACACATGTATAGTGCACAAATTCTGTTCTGTTTCTGACTCAACTTAATAGAAAAGTTCATATTTTCATCGTCATTAGCTTTGTCCGCTTATCTTGGCAGTATTAAGGATTCATAGACTCGACAAGGCTCTTCCATATTCCCTTGTCACACCCTGCTTTGTACCGCTCTGTATTATTTAAGGTTCCATCTGCTTTCTTTCAATATTTTTTTGAATAATCTGGGATACCCAATAGAAAATGTGATTCTTTTAATTATTTTTTCTTATTTTAGTATTCTTAATCCTTTTACTGGTGATATGAACATTTTAAAACACAGGCCGTGTCGTTTATATCATAGACTGATAAGAAAAGGAAGAATTCTTTAATAAATTTCAAAAATAATGTATCATATTCCTGTTGTACATGTATAGAGAATGTATAGAGAATACAGCACGATAAGAGCTGGTTCTAAAGACTTTAGAAACGGGAAGCCGGAATTTTAACCGCATATTGGGGACCTCTGCTCCAAGCTATTAACTGAACATGGCCACATAAATATGCCGCCGCTAAAGGATAATTGCTATTTTAGCCTCCCAATTTACGGTCAGGGGATGGTCTGACTTTGTGAAAATTCATTCTAACTACCTGAAGAAAATTATTAAAATGCATATTTAAACGCTCAAATTTCTCTTACAAATATGTCCTCAAATTGAGGAGTACTGCTGTTAATAACAATTTTGTAAACAGATATTTTATAATATTTAGGCAATATTTTATTCATGAACGCTAAGAAAGATATATTATTTTTAATTATTGCAAGATTGCACGAGAATTTTAATATTTTATTATAAAAAAAATTTTGAAAAAAAATTATTTAATTAATTTAAATAAATTATTGTAAATTCAAAACAAATTAAGGAAATCAATAAGAAGAATACCAAATACACCTAAAAATTTGTTTAAAGTCAGTGTTTATTGACAGTCTGAATACTTTTATCCTTAACAATATTTGAAACTATAGGGGCAGTCACAGAAAGAAAGTTTAGTCTGAAATAAAAAGTTAGTCGGAAAAAAAGGATAATCAAAGGGAGAGAAACATAGAGATCGAATCCGTAATGAAGAAAATAAAAAGACGACGGATCCATGGCACCGAAGATATTGTGTGATAGAGCAGAACAAGAAGATTCTGAAGCGATTATCTAAACAGAATGGGCGACTCCATAATCTTAACATTAAAGCTAATTTAATCCCACCAGGCTATCGTCTTTGCGGAAGACCACCTAAACGATTGTTGGACAGTTGAATCACGATGTCCCAAGAGCAGCATCTATCAGCCAGAATAGATCAACAGATATATAAAAGGAAGGAGATGAATACTTGAAACTTATTCATTACTAACAACCTGATATTTAAAACGCTGATGGTTATATGTAGCAGTTAAACATAATTACAATATTAGCTCTGGTTGCAATTTGATTTGGTTCAAATTCAGTTTAACTTGGTCAGTAATGGGACATTAAATCTTGCGCAATCATTTACTTTAGATGAGCCGCAATCTGTTACCTTGTGCATAACCAGTTAAAACCTATTCTTTGTATTTACTTAATTTAATTACACATAGAGAACCGATGCGATGCGTGAACCTCGATGCAGCGAGTAGGCGCGATTGGTCTTTTTTGCGCGACATCCCATCGAGCGTTGATAGATTTTTACGGCGACCGAAAAAATATAAAATCGATATCCATATAATACCAGATCCGATAAAACTGCGAAATTAAATTAAAATAATGTTAGTTATTTTAGCAATATTTTATTTTAGCTCAAAATACCTGAATTCTTGAATAATAAAAATGTTTTAATTTTTTATATGGTCTTTGTAGGTTTATTATTTTTATACCCATGCCTTAGACTTTTGAAAAGTCATTGTAGACTAAGAAGCAGACATAATATAAGCGTTATAATTTACGATTTTGTAATTTTCAGTACGGGTTCGGATGTTTTATCGGAGTCCCTCTCCACGTGAAAATGTCCATCAAAAAGAGAAATCCGACGTTCGGACAAGATAGCACAACGTGTCACGATTAATAAAATGAAATGACAATCACGTTACAGAGAAGACAAGCAGCATCTCAGGAAGTTTTCATTTGCATAATTACTCTTAATATTTATGAAAATAGTTGGAAGGCTTATAGAATAAAGTTGTTAGATGAGTAATAAATATATTTAGGTATTTAATAATTTCAAACAAATATATTTATAAATGAAATACATGTGTTACGTATTCTTGTATCAAAAATATGATTCGAGATTTATTCAATCATCAACATCATTATGAGAATGAAGAGCAACTCAATAAACTGGAACGCATTCAAAGCGTATGAATCCATATTATCTTTAATTTCTAAACACTCGATCACATCGTACCGCAATCTTCATTAGCCCTTAAGCCGAAAGCACAATAACATCCATGTTTCGTATACTCTATACTATATTCTATAACTCTCTTCCAGTCCCCTTCATTTTTCCGAACTGTTTTTCTCCTCACACGTGAATAAATATTGTCTTATATTTTTTCTTTCTCTTTGTATGTTTTTGTAATTTGTGTTTAATAAAGAAATAAATAGCCTGGACAATGGAGGCAAATTTTGGATGATAGCCGGTCAGCCCACTAGTGTTTAACAACAACGGGGTGTACGATTGCTTTTAGCATTAAAAAATGCCAATCAGACGGCGAATGAAAAGGACCAATATAGCAGCTTTTGCTTATAAAATGGTCCTGGATAAGCGGTAGATCGGCCTTCAGATCAATATATTAATATTATTTATTCTCGCTACAAACAAATATATCCCGATAAAAATAATTTCGCTGCCTGTGTATCTGTTCGTAACTTTCTGTTACATCCGTTACTTTAAAAATAATCTTTGATTTTTTTCATTAATTTTTTTTTTTTTAAATTACCCAACCCTCTCCAGGAAACATTTTCTCCATAAATCTACACAGGTTTGACAAATCTTACCCAAATTTCGTGAACTTATTATCTAGGAATAATACTCGTCATTTTTGATGGGTTACAGCTAGTGAATACATAAAGCCGTAATTCGTTCAATAATTTATGTTTTTAAGAGTGTTACCTACTTTTCTTTCAATATTCTTCTTCTCACAGTGCCATCTTCTATCGGCGTTCGGCGATGATAATTACGATCACTTCACCGAGGCACGGAACAACTTAGTCGAGTTACGCTTGTATCAATCACTCGAGTTACGCAGCCATGAGATACGGCGACTTCCTATGCTTCTTTTTTCACTCGTTTTTACATGGAGAATATGTGCGTCTCGTTGTCCAAGGTGTACGAAATATGTGTATCCTACACCACATCTCAAAGACCGATGAAAGAATATATTTTGGTTGAATGAATTGAATATAATATTACAACCTTTATTAACCACTCGCTAGCTCTGAATCTTAATAAACATAGTTGGAATTTCCAAAGAAATAGCCGGCCGTGCGTCGCATGAACGCGTTACCGAGAAGTTACTGTAATTACATTATTTAATATATAAGTAAGTTCACAAAATACTCAAACTTGTACATTAATGTCACTATAGGACCACCTTTTAGAGTCATTAATGACCTGTTGACGGTCTGTATGTTAAAAAAAAAAAAAAAAAATCAAAATAAGTGTACAAAGGTAGTAATTATTTATCTTACTATAACTATATTGTAATAAATAAACTGAGAACATTAAAAAATATATAATATTTTTATCCCAATTAGTAATTTTTTAAACATGACTGCTTTAAGAGATCTCCCTGGAAATTAACTTTTTTTAACCGAGGCAAGCGAGAAGTTGAATGTAATCCAGTGGACATGACACTAGTTTTGCGTTCGGAGGGTTCCGGCTTCCATTCCCGGTGAGGTCACATCTATGTGGTAAACTCAAGCCTGGGGTGTTTTTATGACAAGTTTCGCTACAATACTTAAGCTCCGTGGCCTGTAGTTTAACAAAAAATAAAATTAAGAATGTTCTTTGGTTTTCACGGCCACTCAGAATCTTCAAGTTTGTGTTTACTGGGGTATTATGCCGTATTGTTACGACCTTTCGGGCCGACGTCTCGGATCCCATTGCAGGATCCATCATCAGGGCTGATGTGTTGTTGTGAATGTTGCTGTTGTGGTTAAGTATCGGCTTGCAATACCGTGCCGAAGTCATGATGTATTGTATTGTGTTGTTCAGGGCTGATGTGTTGTTCACAACAACACATCAGCCCTGATGATGGACCCTGTAATAGGATCCGAAACGTCGGCCCGAAAGGTCGTAACAACACGGCATAATACCCCAGTAAAGACAAACTTGAAAATAAAAATAATACTACCGTTTTTCTAGGAATTTTTTAGTTGGAATACATATATCTTTTAATACAGTTAGTAAAAGCACAAACATAATAAATTTTGCAGACACCAAGTATTACTTGAATAAAAACGTAGAATATAATTGAATGGCAACAATTCAAGTGGCAAATTCTCTCAGGCGTTCAAACAACTTCATTCAAATAGGGTGTAAAAATAATATCCAGCAGCTAAACCCACCCTCCCCTGCATTCCTGGGAAGGCTCGTCCCCGCCGACACACGTCATAAATTAGGATAAAAGATCCCACGGGAGGCGCGGACACTCGAGGGTTGTTTTCGCATAACTCGGCAAACTTTTAATCTCTGACGAACGGCTTAAGTTCACGAGAATGTATTTGAAGCAATTTTTGGTTTTGAGAAATACTCATTTCTCATTAAAAATTTAATTCCTACGCTGGGACAAAGAAACAAATTTTTATAATTTAAGGAAAAAGCCGTAGAATACGTTACATTATGGAAGACAGGTTGAGAATTTAATTAAAAAATTTTAAATTCTTCAATTAAAGCAAAATGACTTTGAAGTAACGTTTATTTATATTCATAAAAAGAAAAAACTGCGTTAAACCACGAAAAACGATGTTCAAACAGCAATAACTGTTCTGAAATTCTAATCATCTTTTGGAAACAAATCATTATTTTGATATAAATAATGGTTTAGAAATTTCACATAGAAATAACTTAAGATTACAGTTAGATAAATATGATTTTTTAGAAATTATTAAAAGTATAAAGTTGTTTTAAAAGTATTAGTAAAATACTTAGTAAAAAACATAGCATAATACTTATTATAATATTTAGTAAAAACATCGGCCCCAATACATGTCGATAATTAAATATATAGTTGTTTTTTACAAAGATTTTTCTTTTTATTAATATATTTGTATGTATATATATATATATATATATAAGAGAGATATAATATGTGTATGCATTTCTTTGGGGGTAACCCGCGTCCAAATTGGTCCTCAGAGGAACCATTAGTCAAAACGAAGTTTCGCGGCGAATACTGATTATAATAGTAGTAAAAAACATCGGCCCCACAATACATGTCGATAATTAAATGATATAGTTGTTTTTTACAAAGATCTTTTCTTTTTATTAAGATATTGTAGGGTTAATATAGATATATATATAGGTTAGTATTGATTTCTTTGGGGGTAACCCGCGTCAAAATCTGGTCCTCAGAAGGACCATTCGTCAACCGACGTTTCGCCTGAATCACAACAGGCATCTTCAGGTTGCTTGTTAATAAATTTCCGTCACGAGGGGCAGTGCGAACACGTCCGTTCGTATCGGAAGCTTATTACCAAGTGAGGTCTGGTAAGTCAAAGTCTAAATTTGGGTACTGTGGTCATTATTGGCCTTAATGATTTTCGGGAATTTTGTATTAAATATTGGGTGTTCCCGGCCGTTGCTGGCCTTAATGGCGTTTGTTTGGCTCCTTGTGATGCGCTTTGTACTTGATGTTGCTTCTATTGTGTCGGTGGTTATATTTAATTGATTTTTGCGCGCTAATATATTATTTTTATTTTTACTAAGAAATCTACTGTTGAATAAAATGCTTTTCCATGCCGTTGGGAGACGTATACCATCATCTCTATTGTTGATAATATTTATTCTTTTATATATCTCTATAGCTTCTCTAAATATCCTTACTGTTTCGTTTTGGACGTTCGCTATTATTCGTGTATTATTAAAGTCTATGCTGTGGCCTTCTTCGAGCGTGTGTTGGACAAGCGACGATGTTAGTTTTTTGTTGGTCATATCAACTCTATGTTCAGCAACCCTAGCAGATATCTTTCTGTTGCTTTTTCCAACATATGTCTGGTCGCACGATCCACATGGTATTTCGTATACACCATGGGACTCTAGGTGTATTTTGTCTTTTACACTGCGTAGAAGGCTAGATATTTTGTTTTCAGTCCTAAATATCGTTCTTATGTTATATTTTCTAAGTAGACGGCTGAGTTTATCTGTTGTCCCTCTTATTTATGGTAAAAAGGCTGTTGATAAAGGTTTTTCCGTAATATCTTTAACTGTTTTATTTCTATTTTCAATGTCCGACTGGCGTTTAACTACTTTGTTAACTATTTGTTTAGAGAATCCATTACATTGTAGCGTATTTTTAAGATGGTTTATTTCTTCATTACGATGGTCGGAGTCGGATATTTTTATTGCTCTTGACACCAATGTATTTGCAACTGATGCAATTTGCGCCGGGTGATGGTTAGAAGATGCATGGAGATACCTGTCTGTGTGCGTAGCCTTTCTGTAAACAGTGTGGCCGAGACTGCCGTTATCTTTTTTGAGCACTAGGACATCAAGGAAAGGTATTTCATTGTTATTTTCCATTTCCATAGTGAATTTTATGTCCTCGTGTAAACCGTTCAGATAGTCGAGAAATTTATTTAGTTCGTTCAATCCATGAGGCCATATTACGAACGTGTCATCTACGTATCTTATCCACAGTTTAGGTTTTAAAAAATAATTTTCCAATGCATCTTTTTCAAACTTTGTCATAAACAGATTAGCAATTGATGGTGAAAGTGATAAACCCATTGGAGCCCCTTTAATTTGTTTGTAAGTTTTACCATCATAGATAAAAATGTATTATTTAAACAATGTTTTATTAAGTTTATTATATCTTCCGGGGGTTGGCAAATTTCTCTTACTGTATTAAGTGCTTCATCGATAGGTATATTAGTGAATAGAGATACAATATCGAAGCTGACCAGAATATCGTTTTTATCCAGCTTTTGACTTTCTATTATTTTCACGAAATGTTCCGAGTTTTTGACGAAAAAGTCTGCTTTTTCTACATTAGGTTGTAAATATTTAGCAAGGAACTTTGACAATGATTGGAGTGGCGACCCTACTGAACTGACTATAGGCCTGAGTGGAATATCTTTTTTGTGGATTTTTGGTAAACCATACAATTTAGGAAAGCGGGATGATTTTTCACGTGGTATTAGTGATTTCTTTAAATCTTCACTCAGTTCAGATGATACTATTTTTGCTTTTGTAGTCTTCTCAAGGTACGTGATTGGATTGTTATTGTGAAGCTTATACGCCGGATCTTTAAGGATATTGCTCATTTTAGAGTGGTAATCTTCGCTCTTCATTATGACAGTGGCATTTCCCTTATCAGCTGGAAGGATAACTATGTTGGTGTTTGTGCGAAGTTCTTTGAGAGCCCGGGCTTCGTTTTTAGTAATGTTACTCTTAGGAGGATGTGATTTTCTAAGAATGTGACACGATTCCTGGCGGATTGTTTCTGCTATATTATCAGTTAGTCTGCATATCGCGGATTCTATTCCAGTAATGATGTTCTCATTTGGTATTTTAGGAGGTACCACACCAAAATTAAAACCTTTAGATAGGATTGAGATCATATCAGAATTTAATTTTAAATCCGTTAAATTATGGATAAGTTTACTTGAATCTAATGTTTGTTGAGGCGCATGCTTTTTAATTTTATTTTGAAGGCGATTGAATTTGTTGATTTGGCGATTGGTATTAATTAGTTTATTGTTTTCAATTCTAAAATCTACTAGTTTGTCTAACTGATCCCATTAGAATGGATGCAAAGTATTTGCAAGTTTGATATGAGAATATAATATTTCTTTACCTACAGTATAGAGGTTAAAACGAATATACTTGATTTCATTTCTGACGAGGGCAAAGCTAGTTTTAGTTAAAATTTGACTTACTGAATGTCTGCTGTCTTGTCGATTCACTTGAAAACACACAGGCACAACATTTTTATCACGACACCGAGTTAAAAAAGCGAGATCACATAGGAGTTTAGCACGTTTAGACTTTAACTTTTCAAACTTTTTTGTTTCACCATAGACTTCCTCCCCATAGAGGTTAATTATGTTATAATGAAGGTCAAATTAAAAAGCATGCGCCTCAACAAACATTAGATTCGAGTAAACTTATCCATAATTTAACGGATTTAAAATTAAATTCTGATATGATCTCAATCCTATCTAAAGGTTTTAATTTTGGTGTGGTACCTCCTAAAATACCAAATGAGAACATCATTACTGGAATAGAATCCGCGATATGCAGACTAACTGATAATATAGCAGAAACAATCCGCCAGGAATCGTGTCACATTCTTAGAAAATCACATCCTCCTAAGAGTAACATTACTAAAAACGAAGCCCGGGCTCTCAAAGAACTTTGCACAAACACCAACATAGTTATCCTTCCAGCTGATAAGGGAAATGCCACTGTCATAATGAAGAGCGAAGATTACCACTCTAAAATGAGCAATACCCTTAAAGATCCGGCGTATAAGCTTCACAATAACAATCCAATCACGTACCTTGAGAAGACTACAAAAGCAAAAATAGTATCATCTGAACTGAGTGAAGATTTAAAGAAATCACTAATACCACGTGAAAAATCATCCCGCTTTCCTAAATTGTATGGTTTACCAAAAATCCACAAAAAAGATATTCCACTCAGGCCTATAGTCAGTTCAGTAGGGTCGCCACTCCAATCATTGTCAAAGTTCCTTGCTAAATATTTACAACCTAATGTAGAAAAAGCAGACTCTTTCGTCAAAAACTCGGAACATTTCGTGAAAATAATAGAAAGTCAAAAGCTGGATAAAAACGATATTCTGGTCAGCTTCGATATTGTATCTCTATTCACTAATATACCTATCGATGAAGCACTTAATACAGTAAGAGAAATTTGCCAACCCCCGGAAGATATAATAAACTTAATAAAACATTGTTTAAATAATACATTTTTATCTATGATGGTAAAACTTACAAACAAATTAAAGGGGCTCCAATGGGTTTATCACTTTCACCATCAATTGCTAATCTGTTTATGACAAAGTTTGAAAAAGATGCATTGGAAAATTATTTTTTAAAACCTAAACTGTGGATAAGATACGTAGATGACACGTTCGTAATATGGCCTCATGGATTGAACGAACTAAATAAATTTCTTGAACGGTTTACACGAGGACATAAAATTCACTATGGAAATGGAAAATAACAATGAAATACCTTTCCTTGATGTCCTAGTGCTCAAAAAAGATAACGGCAGTCTTGGCCATACTGTTTACAGAAAGGCTACGCACACAGACAGGTATCTCCATGCATCTTCTAACCATCACCCGGCGCAAATTGCATCAGTTGCAAATACATTGGTGTCAAGAGCAATAAAAATATCCGACTCCGACCATCGTAATGAAGAAATAAACCATCTTAAAAATACGCTACAATGAAATGGATTCTCTAAACAAATAGTTAAAAAAGTAGTTAAACGCCAGTCGGACATTGAAAATAGAAATAAAACAGTTAAAGATATTACGGAAAAACCTTTATCAACAGCCTTTTTACCATAAATAAGAGGGACAACAGATAAACTCAGCCGTCTACTTAGAAAATATAACATAAGAACGATATTTAGGACTGAAAACAAAATATCTAGCCTTCTACGCACTGTAAAAGACAAAATACACCTAGAGTCCCATGGTGTATACGAAATACCATGTGGATCGTGCGACCAGACATATGTTGGAAAAAGCAACAGAAAGATATCTGCTAGGGTTGCTGAACATAGAGTTGATATGACCAACAAAAAACTAACATCGTCGCTTGTCCAACACACGCTCGAAGAAGGCCACAGCATAGACTTTAATAATACACGAATAATAGCGAACGTCCAAAACGAAACAGTAAGGATATTTAGAGAAGCTATAGAGATATATAAAAGAATAAATATTATCAACAATAGAGATTAATTTCTTTGGGGGTAACCCGCGTCAAAATCTGGTCCTCAGAAGGACCATTCATCAACCGGCGTTTCGCCTGAATCACAACAGGCATCTTCAGGGAGTCTTGTTAATAAATTTCCGTTACGAGAAGCAGTGCGAGCAGGTCTGTTCGTAGCGGAAGTAAGGTCTGGCAAGTCAAAATCTAAATTTGGGTACTTTGGTGATTATTGGCCTTAATGATTTTTGGGAATTTTGTATTGGATATTGGGTATTCCCGGCCATTGTTGGCTTTAATGGCATGTGTCTGGCTCCTTGTGATGCGCTTTTACTCGATGTTGCTTCTATTGTGTCGATATTTATCTATTTGGTGGTTGTATTCAATTGGTTTTTGCGCGTTAATATATTATTTTTACTATGAAATCTACTGCTAAATAAAATGCTTTTCCATGCCGATGGGAGACGTACACCATCATCTCTATTATTGATTATATTTATTATTTTATATATCTCTATAGCTTCTCTAAATATCCTTACTATTTCATTTTGGACGTTCGCTATTATTCGTGTATTATCAAAGTCTATGCTGTGGCCCTCTTCCAGCGTGTGTTGGACAAGCGACGATGTTAGACGATTATTAAAAGTCCCTGCTGAACTCAAGGCCAATAGGACGAAGGAGCTTAGGAAGGCCAAAATTAAGATGGAGTGACAACGTCCTCAAAGACATCTTTGCCATAGAGCTTCGGAACTGGAGAGAGCTGGCACTAGACCGTGATGAGTGGAGGAAAATTATTGAGGAGCAAGACCCACCAAGGGTTGTAGTACCAAGAATGATAATGATGATGTGTATATATATATATATATATATATTGAATTTAACTTAATATACTACGAGAAGCTCAATTTCTAATTTGGTTTCATGATAATCATCCAATTGGCAATTATTGTACTAAAAAATCAGTCCACCCATGCTAGAGAAAATCGCCTAGATGTATTGCGACCTCACCGGGAATCGAAACCTCCGTACGAGTGGCCAGTGTTGAACTATGAGGGCCAGTGATCGCCACCTCCACTTTTATAAGTTTTGAGCAGTCGCTTAGCATTAACGCTAATCAACTTCTCAAAATGGTTAGCAATGGTTGGCAACAGCTCATAAAATTTTTTATCAGTGCATAATGGAGTTTTGGTGCCATCACTTATATATGTTACGGACAAAGCGTAAATTTTGATCACGTATAAATATACTTCTTAGTAAATAAAAAATACGATCACTCTTTACACGGAACAAGTACATGGATCAAAAATGCGCATGTCGAAAATTCTTAATGATGGATTATGGGAAATTTTATTTTTTAGATAAAAGTTAACGTATTTCTTAAATTACAAAACGCCATATGTTATGCTTAAATAGTTCTTAAATACAAAGTTAAATGTAAAAACGATTTTCTTTTGGGAATACTTCAAAGAATTCAGCAAGTCAACATTGTTGCGACGAGAACATTCGTTTATTTTTGGAGTAGATACAAAATACTAAAGTTCGGTTCAAACGTTTTACAAAATAATATTATTTCAGTAGCAGTTACACGTTACATACGAGTATGTGCTGAGAAAATACGCATCTACAGAAATCTAGCCTTTATTTAAATGTATTTATTTTGAATGAAAACATTTGTACAATTACCTGTACAAGTGCAGAAGTAAACATTAAAAAAA
This sequence comes from Agrypnia vestita, assembly GCA_016648135.1. NCBI lineage: Eukaryota > Metazoa > Arthropoda > Insecta > Trichoptera > Phryganeidae > Agrypnia > Agrypnia vestita. Next base: position 54,972 of record JADDOH010002251.1, read on the forward strand.
AATTCAATTAATAATGTAAATAAATGTAACGGGTTAACGTTATACTTCTCTTTGCAAGATGAGTCTCCAAATATCAAAGAGGATACGAATATTAAGTAAATTGGGGTAAATTTTTTTTGACGATAATCACTTACATAAAATGGGGAATTTCGATAATAAAGCGTAACATTTTATAAACCGGGAAATCTTTAATGATAAGTACATAGATGTCAAGATTTTTTTAAATGTAATTTTAATTAAAAACATTTAATTACGAAGATGTGACGCGTCTTACAGATTGGATTATTTCTATATAATATCTAAGTGTACGAAAAACAATACATATTTTGTTCCACATGGGTTGGATTTATTCTAACAAATATGAGTGGCTTTGATGAATGATTTATTGTATAAAATTTAAGTATAAGCATATAAGGTTTATTTGATCCGTAAGGTTTATTTTGTTGTATAAGAGTAATGTATAATCTGCCTTGGATTAAAAAGCATTAAATATCATGATTGCTTGTTTAATTAATATTTGAAAAGATAAAACAAATTGTGAACGTCTTTTTGAGTTAATTAATCTATGATGGCCCTGAAGTGTGCTAGAAAAATAGTGAAATTACAAAAAATATAGCACTGAGGGCTTGGACATTTTCAGCATAAAAATATATCGTAATGAGATATTCAAACCCGTAAATTATTTACTTTTAGCATTTGGACGCTTTCTGCATAACTGCGTCCAATTATTCATTAACCTTATAGAAACCACAAAATATTTAAAAATATTTTAACTGATTGAATATAGTATTTTTACTATTATAAAACTAAGCTTGTTGGTCTCCTGGAATGAAACTCTAACCTCCGACCACTCTCTGACTCACTAGGCATATATATATATATATATATATATATATATATATATCCATGTTACTAGACCCTAAAGTGGGATCCACCAAAGACCCAGGGCCGTTCTATGAGAAAAAGCTCCCATATCGGCCCAACTATTTCGCCATCCAGGTTGGCATTTTTTTAATGCTGTCTCTTCGCTAACACCGCAGACAAAGATTTTTTAAGGCAGTCTCTTCGCTACGCCGCAGACGAAACAATAACATTCGTGCAGCGCGGCAAGGAGTCCGCACAAACCACTTCACTGTGTCATGGGTGCAATAGGGACCAAAAGAATATTTATTAAAAAATGTACCACTAGACCAACAGACACGTCATAAATACGCTAACGGGTTTCAATCTGAAAGCTCTTTCGGAAGATGAATTTGTTCACAAACTGAACACAGTTATCCATCCAACATTTACTGTAATAACCACGGCAATCTCATACTTAGCATCCGATATCGTGCAATGCTAGGGTAAGTATAACTCGCTCAGTAATTATATCAAACTGAAGAAATAACACTCTTGTTGAGAAGACCGCACGTGACTACTGTAAACACTATTGAAGTCGTGGGTCTTGCCCACCGCACAGTATTAGAGAACTTTGTATTGAATTTTGAACTTTCTTTGATTATTGGACATGTGTCTTTGATATATAAAGTTCACATGTAAAAAATTTACTCTATTTTTGACTTATGTTCATATTTGAAGTATGTTAAGGTAGAAAATCACATCATAATATTCGCGTGCGACAAGCGTTTGTTGGAAATCTAATAACCATATTTTAATCACATTTTTTTATGTTTCGTATTGTTTTATTTAATGTTGTGTACGAATAGAGTATAAAATATATAAATATTCATTTTTTTTATATTTATATTTTTAATGTATCTTATACAAATTGTAGCTAGTAGCGTAGCTAGTAGCGTAGCTAGTAGCGTAGCTAGTAGCGTAGCTAGTAGCGTAGCTAGTAGCGAGAACTTCAGGAATTCTTTTGCATTCAATTTTGAATAAAAATTATCCTTTTTACTTTGTGATATTTGTGAAATTTTTACAGTGACGGAGACAAGCGATATTTAGTTGGCAATTTCTTAAAATATTTTTCACTTAGTTTATTTAAAACGTCGGATCATTATAGTAACTTATACAGAATTTAAAAAGGCATACGCCTTAATACAGGTCAAGTAAAATAATAAAAAAAAAATTAATTAAATCGGCTACTTTGTAGATTGACATTTTAAAAAATTAATTTTATTATTTGTTTGAATCCACTTATATTTGATTGATTACACCTACATGTTTCGGAAAAACCTTTCCGTCGTCAATAATAACAATAATAAATTATTATTACGTAACAAATTATTTGTTACATTAAAATATTGGCAGGTGACTTTTAGTTACAACACACAGCTAGTTTTTAATTAATATCGCATTCACCTGTAATTTTAAATGTTTGCTACTAACAAAAGGAGGAGTTACTTAGGATTAAGCTTCAAAGATCGGTCAAGTGTGCTGAAAATTTAGGCACGAGAGAATTTAAGCTGGCGGTTGACATTTTGTGGGAGTCTAACGTGCTTAGTTAAACGTTAATCTAATCGTTAAACGTGCTTCCAATCCACACACCAATATATAGATAATTATTTTGACTGGGTACAAGCCGTCAAAATGGCTGATTTTTTATGTTTGAATTTCAGTTTTACATTAATTTGATATTAGTTATCCATTAATCACAACAAAAAAATGCGAAATCAATCCAAAACGTAAAAAAAACCTTTCTAAATCATCACACATTACAGTAAGAACGAACTCACGGTTGCTGTAAATTCTAAATATCTATTGCAAAAATTCTACTTAATTTTCTTAAGTTTTTCATTAAATGCCAATTAAAATTTTACTTTCATAACACTGAGACTCTACTTGGAACAATTTTTTTGAAAATTAAAAATATAACATGAAAAAAACATTATTTTATTAAAAACCACAGTTATATATATCTTACTTAAATTTAAATGTGTTAAAAAGTAAAAATAAATTTTCGCCCAAAAAATGTTTGCCTCACTCTCCAAATAAAAGGTGAACGCTTACAATATTGATATAGATTACAGAATTCTGTTGTAGATGGAGGGAAAGCGCCCACGCGTTTATATTCTGAGTGAGGCGAAAATTTTTTGGTCGAAAAAAAATTTTTTTTTTGGTACATCTTAGTATATAAAAGCGTGGTTATTAAAGTTTTTTCCTTCTTATATTATTTTCTATTTTTTCGTCTTAATATTACTACAACAGCCATCTTTTGTCGAGCTCATTAACTAATTTCCCACATAAAACATTGATTATGTCATTTTGACGAATTAATTGCTTAATTAGTAAATTGAAATCGAGATTCATGTATTGTAATCGAGAATACGTCTGTGTGCAAAAAGTCAGCTCAATTAGCCATTGGAAAGTGGGTGAAATATCTATAATTTCGTCCGACTGACAAACAGGTGGTGCTAATATAAGCGTGGATGATATCGTCCCAAGAATTATATCGTCAGCATTGAAGAATGCAAGTGCGTACACACAAAAATGTATGTTTATATCAGGTGGTTGGGCAAGTACCTACTTCTGGTACTAATCTAAAATTATTTACATCACGGAAATTTAGATTTTAATTCTTTTTCTTTAAAATTGTTACAAAAAAGCTGGTTATTATTCTGTTGAATAATAATCATCGCAATAAAATGGGAACCGAGACCTGGCATATAAAGGATTTATAATAAAATCTATGATTTTATGGGTTCATTTTATTTACATTATTATTACATACAGCGATTTAAAATTGACTATGCATGATTGCCAACACCAAAACTGTGATTGCACCCCCTTGGAAAATGCAGATAGTGTGAAATACCTGGGAATCATAATAGACAGGCACTTAAACTGGAAACTTCACATTGAACTATTATCGGGAAAACTTTTAAAACTCATTTACCTTTTTAAATCCATACGTAATATTTTTAATAAACAGCAACTCAAAACTATCTATTATGCTCTTGCCCAGTCATTTTTGAACTATGCGATTCCAAGTTGGGGAGGTACTTACAAAACCACATTAAAAACAGCTATAACGGCACAAAAAACCTTGCTCCGAGTCATTAATAAGAAACCATTCACATACCAATCAGACAGACTATTCAGAGAATTTAATGTACTGGACGTTAGACAGCTGTTCGTTAAGTCTACCCTCATCTTCTACATTAAAAACACAAACCACCTAACAGCAACCAGTAACTCGCATTCACATAATACTAGACAAGCATTACGAAACCTTGACGAAATACCAAAAACTAAGACAACATATGGACAGAAAAATTACTCATACATAGGACCTAAAATATTTAACATATTTAAAACCGACTTCCCGGAAATCAGAATATACTCAATTAATAAAATAAAAGCTTTAGCAAACAACTGGCTTACCTCCAAAGGTAGAACATCAACTGAAAATTTACTTACTGTAATTGCGTAATAATGTCTTTAAATAAAAATATATACCTATATAAATTAATTAATTAATTAAGGAAAATAAAAAAATAATCTTAAACAAAACTTTAACCCTTTTTACACTAAACAATTATTCTACACATATTTACACTTGGACTTATGACTAACTCAACTTTCACTAACATTCCACTTGATACTCTATAGATACATAATAACTACCTTATGAAAATAAATACTACTGACGAACTCGAAAAAATATTATAATTGTGTGCTATAACGCCACTCTGGGACAGGCGTAGCCTAGTAGAGTGGCATAATCCACAAATTAAACAAAACAAAAAAATGTGTAATTTATCTTATGTTTTATCTTATGTTTTATTGTTAAATTAGTATTAAGTATCTTATTTGTAAACAAGGATTTTTAAATAAATAAATAAATAAATAAATAAATAAAACATATCCCTGTGATGCACACCACACCACCACACCACACCACAATAATTTTTTTTCTAGGAGTACAATTTTCTACTTTCAAATCTTAACGTATCTTGTAATCGATTATGTGCTCACTGTCTTTCGCACTAGAAGTTTATACTTCTTTCTACAGTAATATATGTGATCTTAATGTAATGCAAATGTATATCTTAATTTGACGTAATTAGAGATCACAAACTCTTTACAGATGAGAGCAAACATCAATACGTAGCCATGGTTACAAACAAGCCAAGGTTTTGAGGTAACCAAAGTTTGTAACCAAGTGCACTTATAAAAATTTATGGCCCATATCGAATTTATTTATTAATTATGACGGACTAATGAATAAATGCGTAAATCGATTCATAAATTTTCATCATGTGTGCAAAATTTAAGCTGGATTAGATATTGGAAAGAGGGTGAAATATCGATTACAAGATTCCATCCACCCAGACAAACACGTGAAGCTAATAAAAGCGTGGTAAAAATATTTTTTTGTGAAAAATAGTAGGGAGTTCTATTTTTCAAGACTACTTATTCGAACTGCGTTATAAATGTGTAATAAATATATGCAATAGGAAATGTACTCCCACTGAGACCCCAATTCCTTCGCCTAAATAAGGGTTTTAGTTCATATCTGTATAATTTTATACTGTGTGGTTCGTACAAATGAAACAATGCCTTCGGGTTTTAGTGTGATTTCCGAGGTGGTCAGATATGGTCCTTATGACCTGCTATATCTGTCGTCCTGGTAACCGGTACATCCCGGGCCTTCACTAAATATTGTCTGTCACCTCCTTCAGATATTTCCAAAGACATATCACGTTTTCTCACATGAGGGTGGAAATTTGAGTGTAGGCATTGATTTGTGTGGGCCGACTCTCTACAGACTTTATTACCGAGACTTCCATCTACGTTTTAAAAATAATATAAATTTTAAAAATAGCCATGTTTTTTTTCAATACAGAAATTTTATTTATAGATTCAATCAATTTCAGGAAAATATATTTTCTTCATTGGAATTGTAATAACCATGACGATTAAAATAATTGTTTTCGAAACCGATTAACAAACAAACCATGGGAATAATTATTTTCAAACAAATAAACACAAATAACATAAATATATTAATTGAGATCAATTACAGAAGTATTACAGAGATAAAGCTATTTATAAAGAAGTCAATAAAGGATGGCCCAAGGCTTACGACATGTACGAGCTGGCTTAAGTGATTTTTTTGCCTTATGTTACGTTCACCAATTCCACCGCAAGAACATCCGCAAGTTAACAAATTTTTGAAAGTTGTTTAATGTTTCAAATCATTTTTTTTTTCATATATTCTAATGGACTATGCTAGAAACATCTACGGTACTTTCCATGATAAAATACATTTGGATTTCGTAGCTGGTAAATATACCTCGATATTTTTAAATGTCGATATTTTTAAATTGTTTCAAATACCTCGGTGTAATAAAATCTCGTGATGAAAAGCAAGAAAGTTAATTGGATATGAGGATAGGAACCGCAAGCCAGGTAGCACCATTCATATATTATCCAGTACTTAGAAAAGCGGAGCTCAGCCAGCGAGCAAAGTTAGCAGTATACAAAACAGTTTTCAGGTCAACCCTAGTGCATGACAACGAGCACTGGATCTTGACTGAAAGAACCCGCTCAGTGCCACAAACCGCCGAAACGGTATTTCTACTAGGAATAGTAAGAATTAGCAGAAGAGACAGAATCAGAATCATATAGGAGAATGTCTCGAAGAACCCTTATTGACGTTTATTTAGAAATCACTGATACGGTGACTGGGTCATATCTTGCGGATGCCGGCAGATAGACTGCCAAAGCGAATATTCTAGGCAAGACCAGAAGGCAGAAGACCAAGGGGCTGTCCTAGGAGAAGCTGGCGAAAACAGTTGAAGGACTGTTGCAAAGCGAGGTTACAACTGAATTGGGCTGACGTGAGGGCGAAGCACAATTCAGGAAAAGTGGGAACCTTTTTGCGGTGCAGGGATCACAACCTTATAGGATAACGATAGAAGAAGAAGAAAAATACCTAGTATAAATATTAGGTCCTTACATATGAAATTGGCGTTTAGTATGGGAGGAACATAAAGCCGATTTTTTAAAATTATAATATATTTATTTAATCAAAGTATGTACCATTGCTATCTATGCACTTTTGCCATCTCGTAGGTAGTTCATCGATCCCTTTACTAAAAAAACCATTCGGACGGGAATCAATAAAATCTTTGAAGGCGGTTTGGACTGCCCCATCGGAGTTGAATTTTTTCCTTTGCAAGAAGTTATCCAAATTTCGAAAAAAATGGTAATCTGTTGGAGCAAGGTCCGGAGAGTACGGTGGATGTCTTAGACATTCCAATTGAAGCTCCTCTAATTTGGTAGCCTCTGTTGTGCAGGGTGTGGTCTAGCGTTATCATGAAGCAGCAGTGGCCTAGAGCGATTAACCAGCCTCGGTTGTTTAGCAGCTAGCTTTTCCATCATGGTTTGCAGTTGCTGACAATAGACATCTGCCGTAATCGTCTGGCCAGATTTAAGAAAGCTGTAGTGAACGACACCAGCACCAGTCCACCAAACGCTCACAAGTAACTTTTTTGGAGTCAATTTTCGCTTGGGGCATGGTTTGGCTGGTTCGGCAGGTTCAGCCATTGCGATGAGCGCTTCCGATTATCGTACAGGATCCACTTTTCATCACAGGTAATGACTCGATTTAAAATCCCTTCATTATTGTGCCGGTTGAGTAATGCAACGCAGCAGTCAACGCGCGTTGTTGATTTGCTTCACTCAATTCGTGAGGTACCCACCTTTCAAGCTTTTTCACCTTACCAATTTGCTTCAAGTGGATTAAAACAGTTTTATCACTAACACCGCAGCCTGCAGCTAACTCGGATGTGGTTTGCGATGGATCCGCTTCCACAATAGCCTTCAATTCTTCATTATCAACTTTGGTCTCCGGCCGTCCACGGGGCTTGTTCTGCAGGTCGAAATTTCCAGAACGAAAACGTTGGAACCAAAAACGCACTGTGTTTTCTTTTGCGGCACCGTCGCCATACACATCATTAATCCTTCGAGCCGTTTTTGCAGCACTGGTGCCATGGTGGAACTCGTACTCGTAAATAACGCGATATTTCAAGTTTTTCATTTTGTAAACTGAGTGACGCAAAGAAAAAACAATTGAGGAAAAAACAAATGAATTATAATTTTCAAAACACAAATACATGAGTAAATAGCTGTATAAATTTGGATTTGGAATTCCTAACCAAAGAGAAGATATTTGAGATCAAATTTGCCAGTACGGCAAAACGCCAATTTCATATGTAAGGACCTAATATAAAAATATTGTTAAAAATTTTTCATTTAATATATTTTTTTAATTAATTAATATTTAAATGTTGGCAAAAATCAAAATAAAGAATAATATGAAAAATTCTACAACATCCTAAAACCATGCTAGAAATCTTGTAACTTTTTACAAGGTTCATTAATTTTTTTTATTGTCATTTATTATTTTTTTCCTAAATTCATTTTTTATTAACTTTCACATCAAATAAGTGGCTGTTGTCTCTAACTGGTGACTATTGCAATGGAATCGGAAACGTTGACCAGAAATATCAGAGACACAGATGGCAGCGTAACCCAGAAAACTTTATACAAAAGGTTCTGAAAGTGAAACTTCATAAATTATACAACACTGCTCAGTTTATTTCTGCTTTTCAAATTATTATGTGTATTTATGGCCCGAAATACTAAATTAATATTTGATAGGATCCAGCATCATTTTTTACCAAAGCGCTTTATTGTATATACATTTTTAAACTGTTTACACGAATAAGTAATTATTACTTAAAATGTTATATTAAATTTAGCCGTTATTGAATAAATTCAGACCATTGAATTTGATATAAAAGTTGTTAATATATTTTAGATGTGTTTTTTTTTTATTTCAGGCGCATACGTAGAAATTTTTTATGCGAATGAGATAAAAATTAATAATATTAAAAGCGAATATATTGCTGGGTGTAGCAAAGTAGGTAGAATAATAAAAAAATTGCTGAGATGTCTCGGTCATATGAAGAGTTTTTGTGAGGAGAGTATGTCAAATAAAATATACGAGATGAGCATTGAAGGCAAAACGAAACAGAGAGCATTTTCGAAAGATCTGACATGATCATAAATATCAAATATTGGGGGAAGGCCCTGTTAAAAGCTTCAACATACGAAGAGTTTTCTCTACAAACAGCAGTAAGGATGGCCATTTCAAAAGGATAGTTCGTAGAGTTCTTGATCTAACTAATCCAATAGGTCAGTAATTGGCCTTGTTCCGGACGCTGACAATGGCAACACTAAACCGCCAGTGCAGAGCATGGGAAGAAGACGGATCACAGGAGAGGTGAGCCAAAATGCGCCCACTTCCGTTCTCTAGTTTCGGCGAGTACAGACGTGTCGCGTTTGTTTTCTCTGTTTAAACTCAACTTGTAATTTGTGATAATTCTTAAGTCAAGATTGAAAGTCATTCATTACTTTGTGAAATAATCCCGTCCTACAAACTAAACCGTATGTACGAATGTCTTATTTTAATTATTTCATGCCATCACAACAACCCCTTTTCACTGGTCGGCTGTAAATGCCAGTGGTACGTAATATGATTCACACATATAAAACAGTCAAGCCTCTTCCAGTCACTCGCAGCTACTCCGGGTAATCATCTACTATGCGGACAAAATGCTCAAAAAATGGAAGATGCGGCTTGGACAGATCGTCGACATTCTTTCATGAATCTTTAGGAGCAACAAAATCGAAGTCTGAGCTTGCTTAGTGCTTACTTCTTTCCAAGGAATTTAAACCATAGGTATTTATTGATTGTATTATTTGTATGAATCTGCTTATATTATTTAATTAATATTTGCTTTATATGCCGTACTCAAATATTAATCAAATAATATAAGTAGACTTATACAAATAATACAATTAATAAAAATGTCAATCTACAATGTTGCTGAATCAATTGAAAAAATAAATCATATGTCTTCAGCACCATATTTCAAAGATGCTTAGTTAACTCCTCTCACTTACTTAAAATGTCAATGTTTCCACTTTACATGGAAAACCACCATATGGAAAAACTACGACATTAACGTATTTTTGTAGCTACATAGTAAGTTAGTAAGTAAAAAGATCTGTTAATTTACTCCATCACAAAAATGAGTAATTTAATAATGAAGATAGAAATACGTTTTATTTCATCCATTTTTCATATTTAATAAATCTGCTGTAGCTAAATTCAGAGAAATAAATTACATGCATTTTATCTATGCGAAGGCGTTCTCTCGTAATTAAAATAAACGTAAACCGCTCATTACTGCCGCTTGAGCACTTGTGACGTACAACTACATAATTTAACTAATTACTAGTACTTTCCACTTCTCGGAAATGAAGCAGTCATTAAGCTTACAAATAGAGAACGATTATAAACACATTTCTAGAACAATCACTGCCGTAGGTAAATAAATAAATACGAATATTATATCCCGCAATTCGCTCGTTACTGCACGTATATATATAATGGATAGGAAGTTTGTCGCTAAGGGTGTATTTGAGAAATTTTAGCTCATTAGAAACATTCTTACCTTATTTTCAATGAATTAGGTTGATAAGAACATAATTTCGTTTTATTACCTTCAATTGGTTTGATACCCAAGCATTTTTGCCTCTGTTGTATGATACCTAACTTTGGTGTAAGCTTTGAAATCATTTTATGTGGTTTTTATTAATGCAACGCTATCAATAGTTATCCGCTGTCAACTCCAGCACGAAATATGCAACGAACATTCCTTTGTTCATTGTTTCACACCAAAAAATCATTTAATATATGGGCAGTTCGTACTATTTCAGTGCACTTTTTGATCTCAGTCGAAAAATCACTCCGATTTGTTTTGTTGCCATATTTATTACCCCAATTTTACAAAATACATAATTCTCTATAAAACAATGTCCATCACTAATGTAACAATTTTCATCACTCACGCTATCATGAGGCTGCGTTACGTAAGATGGCACTACTGGCCAAAATGACGCTAACAAAACTATCGGTACCAGATACCAGGCACTGTTTACATATAAATACAAACATACTTTGATTTCGCAATAATTTTATTTGTTTTTAAAGTTAAATTTTAAGTGACGTTTTGTTAAAAACTGAAGAGAATTAGGTAAAATTTTAGAAATGAGAGGTCATTGGTCCTTTGGATCAACAGAAATGATTAGATTAATTACATTGTTACGTGTGTAATGAAAAAAGTAATGTGTTTTATTTTAAACTGATTTCGCAAATTTCTTTTTTCTTGCGACTAATTAATATATAGCCGATTAATATAAAGCTAAAATTCAAAAATAAAAATATGTCCATTTTTACGCTATTTAACCGATGCTAACCAATTTATAAAACCAGTACTTAAATACTGACCGAACAATTTACTTTAAAATGAAGTTAACGTTAATAAGATCAAAAATTAATTCTGAAAACAAAAACAGAAAATTCTTTATTACCAATCTGATACGAAAACAATGCAAATATTGGTGATCTTGAAAATGAGAAATGTACAAAATAAAATATATTTTCTTTGAATGAAATTTTTTCAGATTTATCTCTGCACACTGCTTTATTAAAGTTTGTTTTCTTCTTCCTAAACGTCCTTTTAGGAATCGGAAGTCCAGTACTGCAGTCACTACATAGTGTCATCCTTGGAAGTCTACTGGGGGCTCGAGTAACTCAATTACACCTGATACAAAGGATGTATTCAAAACGCAACACTCAAGCCACTCAATACTGTTAAATAGAAAGAATTAAAATAAAAAGGACAAAGCCTAAAACAAAATACAATCAATATACATTGAGTAGAAAATACCCGATTTCAACATGTAAATTTGGTTTGTATCGTTGTTTATATAACTATATTTGTATATTACATTGATTCAAGTAGAAAATTAATAGAAAACGTTAATTTTTTTTATTTTTAGTGTGGGCTACAAACTGAGTTTTAAATTTTATACAAAAAAATATTATGTGCATAAGTGTGCACCATTTTTTTCAAAAAATGTCATGAAAGGAAGTACAGACCTAGTTTAGAAGTAATTAATTATAAGTTAATTGCACAATATTCTTATCTTATATTGATGCTTCATCCCATTATAGTCCAATAGATCAATCAATAGTTTTCTGTCTGTGCGCGGGGGTCGGGAACATGTGTGCGGATAAATATTTATAAATGTGCAGCCGCACACCCGCAATCCTTGAAAGGGTTATTGTTTATAGGTAGTACGAAGATTTAAATGATATAATCAACCTGGGGTATCTCGTATTAAAAAATAATGATACAATGCTGAAGTCCGAAGGTGATTCAGCACGGAAAAATCAGTTATAAAAGCTGAGTCAGCAGACCAAAATTGATATAAACCGACCCATCCATCGCAAGGAACGCAAATTTCCGACCGGTTAATAAAAACATTGTATTATACATAGTTCTTTAAAGAGTCTCTACGTGAATCCTGAGAGAGGAAAAAAATACATCATGGATTGCAAGACGAACAAATTTATGCTGCCACGGGTTTGAGGCGGTGAGGGACGAACTAAAATACTTAAAATAAATAAAATTTTACTATTAAAAAAAAACCGCTGTACATGAATTTAACTTGAGCACTTTTCTGTAATGCACACTAATCTCGCAATAGTCACTCGAGAATATTTCACTTGTCATTAAATATTCTGAATTAAAAAAGCCGTTTGTTACGCCTCTATAAATTTCGCACGCGGGTACTCTTAAACGCTATTGTCTATTGTAGAATGCAGCCGTCAAATCAATAACTATGCCTGCCGCGTGCTCTGCTGCGTATTTTTTTACCAATTCTACTGCTCGATATTTTTGTCGCTTTCGAGTTAATTTTAATTGTTTTCAAACTATTCTAGACCCACGTGTAGCTGTGAAATTACTCGATTGGGTGTTGTACGTCTTAATTTAGGATCTTGTGACAATATATTCTTTAGGAACTCACTAAATAAAGGTTCCCCACAACACGCGGGAAAAAAATTTTGCTAAAAACAGTATGCTCAGGTTTTCACGGCCGTTCAGAATCTTTTGTACATACATAGTTTACTGGGATATTCTGCCGTGTATATGTACTGTGGCTATTAATTTTTTTTAGTATTTTTTTATAATTAATATTCATACCGCATCTTGATATTTTTTTAATGCTTTATTTTGTATATTTAGTCTAAGAAAAATAGTAAAATAAAAGAATTAAAATTCCAAAGAAGTCGCCATAAATTTAATACAATTTGTTAAACTCTAATTAATCCATCCAGCGATGATGTATTTATTTTATATTTTTAAGGCTTTCATATAGTCTTCTGTTAATCATTTTCTCAGATTGATTAATCATGTTACAAAATGTAATTACTCAACCTGCTTTTTTTGGGGGCTTTTTTGTTTTCATATTAATATGGTTTCAAGATAATTAATGACTACCGAATGGGTTGAAATCAAAATGGTTTAAGTATTGAATATTCGAAAATATAATAATATATTTAAACACTAAGAAAAAATATTATCCGATAGATTTTCTTGAATACATGTCTGTTCTTTAATGAAACTTAAAAATGAAACACGTTATAGTCCGCAAGCAGGTGAACTGTTACAAGGTATATTTTTGGAATTAAACCCGCCCGGCTTCGTTCTATGTAACTTTTATTAATTTTTTTTCAATTTGTGTATTAACCTTAATATACAGATATACGTCTATATGTCGTCGCGAACTTTTTTATAGAACTTTTTTTATCTATAACTTCTATATGGAAAGTATTTAAATATCTCTTACCCTTAAGGCAGCGTTCATAAAAACGCCTCGCTCGACCATTTGTTCGTCGACTTTAGTTGTAAAATAGGTCACCACGAGAAGTCCTTATATTTTAACGGGATAATATATAATCAACCTCCACCCTGAAAGTCCATTCTAAATATTGATGAAAGAATTTTTAAAATTGGATGAGCAGTTTTTGAGATTACTTCCAATATTCAAACTTACAATTTTCCTGTTTATATATTAGTATAGATTCAATGCAAAAAACATGATTTATCATTGTTTCGTATGCATCGCATTACTTCTAATAAAAATGATTGAAATATGACAACTATTAATTGATGCTTCTGCGAAATATGAATCTTGAAAGGGTGATGTAAGAGAGGACTCTCAGAGACAAAACTAAGGATCATAATTTAATATTTTTACTTTAATGTTTTTTAATTATTTTCATGTAAATTTTCATGTTATTTTAAGACTAAAAATCTTCAATTTTTTCTATTTTATATTAACTGACACGAACAAGTAGCAATATAGAGATGAAAATAGCGCTTATATGTGAAAAATCAAAGATCAAAGGTGAGAGCAAATTGAAAAACAGATTTATAAAATACTTGAGTGTATTAAAATATTGTATAAAATAAAAAAAAAACTTGAAAATAAGTGTGAAATATTTTTATTTTATTTATTGATTTGGCTGTTTATAGTGAACCACAATTATTTAAATTTAAATGATTTTTAATGTGGTTAAAGTAATCTGAGCCTTAATAAGTAGAAAAATAACATAAACGCTGTAGAAATAGTATATGTTGTACATAATGAGCATCAGCTGATTGGAAGAGTTACCAAGTTTCTCCCAGTTTTCTCCATGATTCGTCAGCCTCTTGATTTCTCTTGGGTATAAATACAACGATTGTCTGTCATCCGAGTGATACGGCCTGACAACTGCTATTCCAATTTGTAGGCGTATTTTTGAATCTGACTTATCGTTCACTGATTTACTCGCTGATTTTCCTGACTCTTTTCCACGTTTGTTACGTGCAAAAATATTAGTTACTCTTAATTTTAGAACTTTTTATTATTTTTTAAACAGAGATGCAAACGCGGAATACTTGCCACATCAATATTCTCACATTTTCGAACTAAAAGCCTTTTCTATGAAAATAGTACAACCTTTTGTCTAAGACGAATCCTCTAAGTTTTGGACATCTCGCTCAAGTCTCGAGGCGCCATCTTGGATGATGGTATTGATGAAAATAGGATCTTTCTGGCCCTTAAAAAGGGGCTTTATCACTGGATCACTGGATTAATAGTCGAGTGTCTTAACCACTAGACTATCAAGCTACTTTTATTGCAAGCTATTGAGTGTCCATGCTTTGCAGTTACTGGAATTATGCATTCGTTTAACTTCTTCCGTTTCATACGCAGTGAAGAACTATTATCGAAATTCAGGCTTCGAAATCACTCCAACGCAGTTACTGGAATTATGCATTCGTTTAACTTCTTCCGTTTCATACGCAGTGAAGAACTATTTTCGAAATTCAGGCTTCGAAATCACTCCAACTCAGTTTTATTTTGCGAAGAATATCGTCGGATATGCCTCCTCTTATGGTCATCTATTGTTCTAGGTAATATATGTAATGATTGATTTTTTCACGTTGATATCCGGTAGCACGAACGTCCACTGAGTCAACAAGTCATCATTGCTTTTGAGATATATTATATATAAAAATACATATATTATTAATATCCTCAAAGATATTCCTCACGCAATCTTACAGAAAAGTGAGAAAGGAAGCATGATCTTTTACAAAAAATACACTTTTATAATAAGTGATTTAGATTTAATTAAAAAATTAAATTACGGGTGTCGTTAATAAATAAATATAATTAAAAATTGCGATAATGTAACATGAAATCTATTAAATGTTAAAAAGTTTATATGCATGTACTGTATCGCATCATTAAATATACAATACAATTTTTTTTTTAAATCTTTAGAAATATCTACGTAATTAACACACACAATGATGTTACTGTGATTCTAATTAATGTAAATTTCATTTTAATTCCTTTTTTTTTTGAAATGTGCGATACATGAGTCCACCATCATCAGAACACTTGAATTTTTGCTAAAAATGACATAATAATAATAATATGTTATCACCACTTTCAATAAGACACATTGTTATAAAGTACAATGTTCTCTTTTTTAAATATCACATTTATTCTTATGGTTATCTTTTTAACATTTAATTTTTAAAATTAATGAAATACATAATTTTATGTACATACTCACTAACGCCACCAAAAGACCCAAATAATGATGAGGTATAAAAAGCAAAAATATATGCATAATGCAGTTAAAATGGCGGTCATTCATCGATTTGTATAAGTATCTGTTGTTGTCTCTCTACCTAAATAAATCGAACGACTGTAATATAAACATTTAAGGGGTTACGTGTAGTCAGAGGCGCAAAAAAATAGATATTTTCAAGATTTTTTGAACGGTTTGTAATGTTTTGATTCAATACATAATACCAACGTTTTACACAATATTTTAAGTAACTAAACCTAAAATTTCAAATAAAATTATTAATACTGGACCACGGTAGAAGCTCGATTCTTGACCCCTGTATTGATAATAGTGCCCTGCGGTGACCATCAGTGCTTCTTAGTTGTTTATCTAAATTTAATGAAACAAAAAAAAAATAGTAGTTCAATAGTTTATCCTGTGCTTAATCAAAGCTTTTTTTCAAATTTAGCAAAATGGCGGTCCTTGAGAGCTTAATTATGAATTTTGAGAAAAAAAATCACTCTTTTATTATTTTTTTTAACAAATGTATAAGTAAAAAAAACCTTCAATTAAGCACAAATTTTTAATGCCAAAAAAAGAAGTTTAAATTTCATTTAAATCTGTCGAGTAGTTTTTAAAATATCGTGGTCACCGTATTTGAAAACGTTATTTTGAGAAAAAGAAAGCGTTTAAATATTTATGCGTAATAATTAATACAAATAAAATTTTAAAAATTACTTACGTATAGTCGTCTATTTCTGGTACATGTAATAGATCTTCTGCCGATGTGTAAGCATCCAAAATGTTATTTTGTTTTTGTCTACGTCTTATTCTGCCTTCTCGAGTGACCTGTTTTGCACGTTGATCAGCAATCTTTGTGTGCTCTATATCGAGTTTTTCAGCATAACGGTGTGCATTAGGCCCAAAATATAATCCTATTGCACCGGTTATTATTAATATTCCGTGCATACCTTTATGACGTCTCATTATAATTTTTTTTAAATGCTTATAATACATGCACAACTACCTATTGGCTGCTGGGTTTCACTGCCACTGAAATACTAACACTAAATCAAATCTCAGTTAGCCTAATGGGTCTATTGTCTAAAAGTAGAAGTATAAAAGAAATTTCGTATATTATTCTAAGAATCACTCAGGTAAAAACCCCATAGCAACCGCCCCGTTTGTCAGCCCGGCCGGCTCTACTGCCGCATGCCATACGCGTGTCAGTGCGGATGACAGTAGAGGGCCGTACAGTTATCGTTGGATATCTTTATAACTAATAACCGGATAGAGTTGATATTTTCACACAATATTTTTGAAACATTTTACTTCAAGAAAATACAATAAAAATGATTTTTTGAAAATCCTGACTACACGTAATCCCTTAATCTTTGATGATACATAATCATAAACCTGTAAGTACTGCATATTCATGAAGTCAATAGTTTTTTCTTATAAATATTATCTACATTATATAAAGTATATAATATAAGGCTTTGTAAAATCTTTGGTCAATAGAGTGAGGAATGAATAAATTAAAAGTGAATGTAATGCTTGCTGTAGTGCTGAAGAAAAGAGTGCTGAGATGGTTTGGTCATGTAGAACGTATGAGTAAGAAAAGGATGGTTAAAAAATATAGGGGGTGAGTGTTGAAGGTTACAGGAATAGAGGACGACCGCGTAAGACCTGGAATGATCAGATTCTACATGTATTGGAGGATGGCCCTGTTAAAAACCGTAGAGCATGCATGAAAAGATGTATGAATGTAGTCGAAGCAAAAGCGATCTATCTTCTATGCCTACTCCTTTGAAAAACGGCATGATATTTAGTTAGTTAGTTATACCCATATTTACCTACATTAACAAAAAAGTAAAACTTAACATAGGATTATAATATATGATCGTAAATATCATCATGTATTTTCAATCCATCTTCCACTTTGCTTTGTCCATTGTTGCTCGCTATTACCATAGAGTTGAACGATTTGATCTATCTAGCGTTGGTCTTTTGATTACCCTCGGGTGACTTACTACCTTGTCCAACAATCGTTTGTCCTTCGAGCGGAGCAGCCCGAAGCTGTATTTTTAAAAGCCAAATTAATTAATCAATTAGAAAGACTTACATAAAAATCAAATCCACGAAAAAATATTTGGCCGCTACCGGGAATCTATACGCCAAAAATATTATATAATTGTGGTAATCCCCTTTAGTCGTGCCTTCAGCGAGTGTGGATTCGTTGTATAACCTAATTGTTATTTTTGTTTTGAAATTAAGGCTTTGCTTCCATCTCGCGGAGATCGATGCTAGATCTCTTGTATAATGGGAAGTTATTAAGTAGACTACAGCATTATATTCCAAAAAAGAACGTCTCACGATTGTGAGAAAATTAAGTGTGGAAATCATTAGAATGCCTTTATAAAGATAAATTAAAGAAGTCTCCCTAGGACAAGGCTATTTGTATGACAAACGTAAATAGAAGTCTTACACACGATGGCCCAGGGCTTACGATTTGTCTGAGCTAGTTTAAGTGATCACTCTACATAATGCAACATTCACAAATTCCATCGTAAGAATATATATTTCATAAGAATATACAATACTATTTCATGAGAAGGACTACAGATGTCTCTAGCAAAATCCATTCAAATTCAAAAGAATGAAAGGTTTCTACTTTGAACATATTTACAACTCTCAAAAATTTGATTATGTGTAGATATTCTTATTATGGAATTGATGAACGTTGCATTGTGTAGTGTGATCACCACAGTCAGCTCATACGGGTTTTAAGCCATGAGCTATCGTATAAAAAGGTTTTTATACAAGTTTCTCATATAAATATAGATTTAGTGATAAATAAGTGAGATAATATAGTGAGATTTTTATAATTTATCTTAATTAATAATAATCCAGCAATTGTATTTTCAGAACATATGTACATATAAAAAAATATAATTTAAATGCCTTTTCCCTTCAAAATAGTGCATTGTAAGACTTTTTTAAAACTTTTAGTCCTAATTTTTGTTTACTTTGTACAATTTTTAATTATTTAGTTTAATTTATTTATGTTTACATCATTATTTCTATTTGATTTGGCATTTATCTTTTAATTAATTATTTAATACGCAAGGTATGTGAATGGATTATTGCTGCATTTTGTTATGCTATTATTGTTATACCAACTGTCCATTCCATCACATCCCTTTAAACAATTGTACTGTTGAAATTCCATAAATTAATAAATAAAAGGCGGAATATTTTACAATATTTGACAATTTTTGCCAAATTTTATGTAATGAGCGCAGACAGAAAGATCAAGGTATACGAAATTAATTTTTTTCTGTTTATGTCAAATTAATATTACTTTTAATTTATATTAAATTTTAATTTTAAAAATTTTATTAAATATTTCAATAATATAGTTGTTTCCGTATTCCAAAAAGGTTTTATTAATTTTTCGTTGTCTGCATAATTTTGCATTTTGCAAACGTGTCCAAAACTTAACTCCCGTGATCAACGAGGATTAACAATAACTGTTTGTGTTTGTTTCTAAATACGTATTTAATAAAAATATAATTATTAAGATTGTCACTTGCACCATTATAAGTTTCAACCATTCATAGGTGATATGAATTATTAACAATGTTCCGAGATAAGAGTGAGATAAATCATTAACAGCGTTACAAGACAAAACTGTACAACTACAGGAGAGCAGCACCGCGCACAAGCGCGTAACAGCTGGCGACACTTCCCTCCGCTACGCGTGTCCATAAATACGGGAAGAAAAAAGCGTAGCAAGTGTTAGTCGGGTCTTTCTGGTATAACCGGAGCCTTAGAAGATAGCTCGTTTGTTCCATCTGCGGCCCCATCCCTCCGCCCTGTCTCTCCGGAGCTATGACGACATCCCCTGTGAGCCCAGTCGCGTGCGCGCGCAGCCCGCCCGAGTCTGCGCACGGCGCGCCGCGGCGCCTCGGAGACAGTAGGCGCCTGGCCGCCCCGACGCTCGAACGGCGCTGGTCTGTCGCTCGCCCGGAACGTTCCAAAAGTTACAATTGGCGCATTTGAAAGCTCTCAAACGAAAGTGGTGTTCGTGATCGACCCAAATTGTATGTATCGCCCGTGCTTGGAAAAATATTTCGCTCCGGTCGGATAAAATAACCGGGCGTTAAAACCTTCAAAATTAACGCAAACTTCAAAGACAATTTATGTACTGTTTAATATTATATGAAAAATATATAAATGACATTTAAAAAAAAAATAACGACATAAATGTGAAAAATATTTCCTTTTATAATTAGGATAGACGTAAATAAACGAATAGTGCGTATTAACTACTAAGAACTTATATAAAACTACGATATAACTAGTAAATATCATAACACAAAAATATTTCTAAGCAAACTCATTTGAAACTTTTGTGTCATTCTTCAATAGTTGCAATAGATGTATATGATTATTTGCTCTATTAACTAAAGTATAAAGAAGTTAATTAATGTAAAGTGGTATGTTATGTGAAAGTGTTACAAAATCAGTGGAAAAATGGGTCTTTTAGCAAGAGGATGATGTAACTAAAACGGTCCAGCGCTTCTACTAACAAGTATGATTATTAATTTTATTCTTAAATAATGAATTACAAATAATATTAACTAAAGGATGTCAAATGATATTTATGACACATCCGTTATACGTATATACAATAATATATTGTACGTATCATTAAATATTTATAATTTAAATCATCTTTTATGAATAAATTTCAAATTATTTTCCCTTTTTTAAATACTCATACCTATGATTGAGTGAGTATTTTTTTGAATTTATAAATGTATAGATAGTAATCATATTATTTTAGTAACGAAATCTCTAATTATTTAAGCATTGTGAATAACAAAACATGGTATAAATTAGTATTATGTTTAATAATTGATTTCAGTTACTAAAATAGTGTGCAATAGTGTTTATTCTTCTGAATCAGTCGCACAATCGTCACAATGGTGGGAAATACCTTGAATATTATTGTAGGTACTTAAAGTTCTATCCATTATGATATTATTCATAAATAAGGCAGGTAAAAATATACGCCTCATACGTCGGTGTAGTAGAGACCTAATTTTGTTTATGTACGTATAATATTTTTTGACTTTTTTTAAACTAATTGGTATCCCATGCGAAAGGCACATATTTTAATTCCCGTTCAGTAACTGATAACAACTGTGATTTTTTGTCAATATTACATTACCCTGGAAGAATAATATTTAAGGTAGAAATTGGTTAATTTCTTACAAAACTGTGATTATAATTTTTTTCTCTTTACATTTATTAGGTTCCATATCAAACAACATTACTTTATCGGAAAATTTAAATTTTTAGATTTCATTTCAATTTCTATGGAAATACCATAGATGTCACTAGCATGGTCCATTTTAATATTTAAAAGAAACTGATTTAAAGTATGTGTATGTGCAATTTCCAAAAATTTGTTGATCTCTGTATGTTCTAACGGTGAATCGGGTGAACTTTGCATTGTGTAAAGTGATCACTTAAGCCCTGGGCCATCCTATAGAGACTTCCATACACAGTTGCCGTGTAAATAGCTTCTGCGTGGGACTTTTATAATTTATCTTAATTAATAAAACAACCGAAGAGCATGCGTGAAAAGATGAATGTAGCCGAAGCGAAAGTTGTGTGCCAAGATAGAGTATTTATTTTATTTTATTTATTTTCTTTACTTATATACGTTTGATATGGCGGAGTAATATAGCGTTCTATCCTCTCTACCTACTCCTGCGGGGAAACATTGTGATGGTTAGTTTAGTTAGTTAGTTAACGAAATAATAGTTAAGTACACCTAGACCCTAATAAGTGCCAATAAAAATATGTAATCACCTCCTTGCAAAACATCACCCAATATCTGCCTAAATTATATCCTCCCGGGGTGGTTTAATCCCTTAACCTTAAAAGCGAGAGCCTCTTGTGCTTACCTTTTTTATTATTCTCTAGTAGCGCAAGGCCTCTCTCTCCGTTCATCTTTGGTAAATATTGCACAGCCATTAGAAGAAATGTGAGGTAAATTGTGGTCTGGTGCTACACGGAATATCTTATACTCTTCTTAACTTTTGGGTCTGTTCATAGGCTGAACTACCACAAAATATAGTTAACATAATGTAGTGCACTATTATTAAAAACCCTATACAATTATTTTTTCGTATCATAATCAACAGTAATGTATTTAATCAATATATTATAGATGTCTCACAGGGACGAAATTGTATTTTTATGGGAAAGTAGGTATGAAAGTCTTTGGGTGTACACAGGGTTTGTTGTATATATTTTAATTATACGGCTTGTTTCGTATATGTGTTGCAACAATCCTCAGCGCGGCTGGCAACCAAAGCTTTTTCATTCCCCTTAAATGTCCACAGATGTCACTAATGAGACATCTATTTTTGATTTTTTTGGATAACATATTGATTGATTTGGATAATTCATTGATTTTTGTATAATAATTTTTGATTGATTAATGATGTCTCTGTGACAATTTTGTGAAAAATTTGTACATACTCAAAATATTCAGTAATGTATTTTTACAACAGCCTGCACCAGTTTTCCATCATAAAAAACAACGCTATTAAATATTAGCATAATAAGGTTCCATCATCATACAAAATGACTGTTACATGTATTATGTAAAAAAGATAGGTATGCGAGAAGAGCAACGAAAATCAAAATCTCGAAAACTTAGAAGTTCAAAACTTATTTGGTTTCTCGTTATCATATATTGAATGCGTTACTGTAAAACAATGCCAGGCCAAGCAAATTTGTTTAAAATTTTCAAAAAATCTTTCTAAAACAGCTATTGAGATATTCACATAACTGTTTAAGTTTTATTTTATGATGATTATATTCACCAAATGGATCTGTGTGAATAGTGATGGTCAAGCCGTTATTTTAACCGGTTACTTTCGATATAGATATTTAAGCTGTGTATCTGGTTATATGGTCGATTGGTAACTAAGTTATAATTTTTGTCTAGTACCGATGGTTGCCCATCAAATTACGAAAAAGCAGTTGCCACAAATACGTGAATTTAGATACAAATGTCAAAAAATGGTTAGCGTGTCACCGGTTAAAATACCATCACTAGAACTGTATAAGATGTCTAAATGATGTAATGGCCACCATCTCATTAATTGCATCCCTTTCTTCATCTCAAATGATAATCATTACATAATTTTTTTTATACAAAAGCCTAATTTTATTTTTCTTCAAAATTATACAAATATAAATGTAAAAACCTGTAAAAACCATTAAAAAAAACAGTGTGGTTTATACAAAGTTTTTATAAATAATTTAACGGATAACGGATTGTATGCTTAGGTAAAGATCGATCTATTAATTATTATAGCATAATTTTTGGATTTTAGTTACCTTAAACTAATCGCCTAGTTACTGTTGGTTGGTACTGGTGTGTGGTTCCTGTATTGATCCCAGGAGACCAACAAGTTAGTCTTATTTTTAAAGCTTAAAAAATGCTTTAGCTTTTAAAAAATGCAAAAAATTTTCATTGACATATACACGATATATTATTTTTATTTTCCAGGGTATTTTACTTTAATTCTCATCAAAAGAAAGTTTAATGGCAACAGAGTTTATAACTTAAAACAGAGAATCCATTAAAATTCTTGGCATTACGACATCAAACAAATTTAAGTAGCGGGACTCCTTAAAGACTCAAGTTAGATCCTTCTGTGTATTATACATCTTGGGTGTATTATTCAATCCATGGCATCTCAACATTATTTAAATGTTTAGAAATCACAGGCTACTTAAATTTTGGCAATAAATTTTGTCTAGACCTTCAGTGAGAGATGAATCTATTCGATTGTATACGATAATCAATAGTTTTTATTTTTATTTCATTTCATTTCATTGAAATAAAACAGAAATAAGTTACATAATGGAATGTAAATTTTCTACGAATTTCTACTCGAGCATATTTCACATGAATAAATAATGAGAGTTAAAAGTGAAAAAAGACAAAATAAAATATTTATATAATAAAAATTAAAATTAAAAAAATCACCTTCAAAGTAGTCCCTTTGGTAATGCAAACACAAAGGGATCCGCCATTGTTGGAAACACTTCTGGAACGTACGTAATAGGAATGGTGTTCAACTCGGCCATCACGTTTCACACAATATCTTGTTTCAAATTAGGTCACTTTCAGCGGCATTTTAACATGGGGATAGCCAAAACTTACACGGAGCTATCTTGGGAGAGTAAATAATCTGATAAACCAGGAGAATGCTATATTTGGCCGAAAATGGACGGTCGCACTATCAAGATGGAGCTGCTTCATTGTAAGCAGCTCCGGTATGAATTTTGTGAACGCTCTCTCCAAGCCTAAATCCTTGGTCAAAATTGAATAAACCGATCCGACGCTTAACCCCACGTCGTTTGCATGTTATCGAACAGCGAAACGACGACCCTGCATGACCAAAGTCCGCACTTTAGGGCGGCAGGACGGCACTTTTGACGGGCAGCAATACTGCATTAGATTTGTAAAAATTGACAATCTGATGGGCACTACACTTTTTTACTCGAAGACTAATTACCACTGACTCACTATTTCTGCAGTCGACAAAAAGTTCGCCCGTGCACCTGAATGTCCTCTATATATTTCCGTCATATAACATCTCCCGTGATTCATTTGTCTTATTGGAAAAAACAAGGGTTCGATAGTATTTGAATGCACACTGGGTATATGAACCTCGGTTAACAAAGCATTTTAAGCTTGGCATACTCTTTCTATAGGAGAGTGTAATCCAAAATTAGTTCTGCTTTTTGGAATATTTACGAAAGGCTGTAATATATGTGATTCGTGTGATGGAATAGGGAAATTTATAAGCGACAGAAGGAATGGACAATTAAATCGGTTTTAGTTTGTATTATTCAAACAAAATAATTTAAAAAACAGTAAGTTAGTACGTTTCATCGATATTTTCAATATCCAGTGGATATTGACAATAAAATATGTGTGGGATGGATGGAATTTAGATCCACAACATGAATATTGTGTGACCTGTGTGAAATGAAAATGCCAATAAAACTTAAAGGAATGATAAAGCAGACTATTTTAAGATCCGCGATAATGTATGACACCGAATGCTAGATAACATACGACTCTTACTCTAGGCAACTCGAAACAGCAGAAATGTGAATGGTTAGATGGTCTGCAGGAGTAACACGGACATAAATAGTAATTTGGAGGAACAAAAGTTGAGATGGTTTTGGCACATAAGACGGAAATCACCAGATCAGACCACACGGTGAAGCAGACAATGTATATGGAGCTTCATCGATAGTCATCTAAAGGAATACCAAAGAGATTAAAAGCTTAAAGGAATGATATACCAGATTCTTGTTAGACCGGCGATAATGTATTACTCCAAATGCTGGACAATGTATAACTCTTACTCAAGGCAACTCGAAACAGCAGAAATGTGAATGCTTAGGTGGTCTGCAGGAGTAACACTTAAAAATAGGATTAAAAATTCACGCAGTCATCGTAGCCTAAGTGTCACGAACATAAACAGTAAGCTGGAAGAATGACAGTTGAGATGGTAGGAGCATATAAAACGGAGACCACCAGACCAGACCACACGGTGAGGCATGCATTGTATATGGAGCTTCATCGACAGTCATCCAAAGGGAGACCAGTGAGATCCTGGATGACTAAATGCTCCAAAAACTTACCAAGAAACGACCTGGATGAAAACGATTCCCAGAACCGAAAAACATACAGCCTGAGAACGAAAAGACCAGACGACCCCAACAAGGCAAGGAGTGAAGGAAGAAAAAGAAGACCAATATTTCCGATATAAGAACGTAAATAATTTCAGGAGCAAGTTCATACCAGGATTTTTGTACCATGACCTGAATTCGAATCCAAAAATCCGGATCGCAAGAACAAGAATATACAAATATCGGCAAATCCGAGCAGTTGCGCATACACGAATGATTCAGAGAAACCAATTTCACCTATTGGAAAGCTGTAAGCAACGGGCTTATTGATTTCATATATTTCATTCTTTCTCATCTTGAATGCATCAAACGTTCTCATCCCGAACGTGCGTAGCTGTGAATATGAATAAAATGTAAATAAAAAAAATGTATATTAAAATACCTATTTGCTCTAAAATGCTCCAATACCGAGATTGTACAAAAAA
Source organism: Agrypnia vestita (assembly GCA_016648135.1). Classification (NCBI taxonomy): domain Eukaryota; kingdom Metazoa; phylum Arthropoda; class Insecta; order Trichoptera; family Phryganeidae; genus Agrypnia; species Agrypnia vestita. Next base: position 81,201 of record JADDOH010002251.1, read on the forward strand.
AATATATATTAGATGGTGTAGATGTAGCATAATGAAGCAACATTTTCTTAGTACAAAGGTATTATTGCTATAATAAAATTTAGCTATAACCCATCAATAATGACGTACGTATGCATATCGGTTCCTAAAGAATAAGTATTTATTTATGAATAAAAAAATAAAATAAAAGTTTTTAAAAAAGAAGTTACGGACGTTACGGGCAGTTACGGACATACAGAAAACGAAAGTATTATGGGATAATAACATTATAATTTTGTCGCGCGTGATTTTTGTCGCAGGCATTTTGTATTTGAACCAAATTTCTGTGGATTTTTTCGTTAGATCAAATTTCCGTGGTTCTTTTGTCGTTGGACCTTATCTCCGTGAATATTTTGTCGTTAGACAAAATCTCCGTTGTTCTTTTGTCGTTGGGCCTAATATCTGTGGACCTTTTGTAGTTGGACCAAATGACCGTGAACTCCAATTTGGTACAATGGTCGGAATTTGTTCCAACTACAAAAGGTCCATGGACCTTTTGTAGCTGGACCAAATGTCCGTGGGCCTTTTGACGTTGGACCGAATGTCCGTGGGCCTTTTGTAGTTGGACCAAATGACCGTGGACCTTTTGTAGTTGAACCAAATATCCGTGGACCTTTTGTCGTTGGACTAAATGTTCGTGAACCTTTTGTCGTTGGAGCAAATGAAAAAATAATATAATTTTAAAAAGTTATGAATAGACAGATAAATAGACAAACAAATTAATTATTGTTATTGGGATTACAACACATTTTCAACTACAAATATATCTTAATTGACATTTGGTAAGGAATACTTTTTTTTTGTTTTCAGAATTTTACGTTATACCTATACTGATTTACCATTCCTTTGAACGTCCTATCATTTATATTTAATTATTTTATTTATTTTTATTTTTTAATACGTCAACAGATCATTCATTATTGACCCTAATATATGGTCCTACAGCAGGTAACAATTGAGCGCAAAGTATAAATATTTTATGAACACTTTGAATATAATACCTATACATAATTACACAGTACATTTTTTACGTTTAACTAGCTGTAACCAATCAAAAATGACGAAACATTAGCTGGCGTCTCTGCTAAGCCCTAGTTTATATTTTTAATATATTTTTAGCAGTCCACGGATAGGCGAACGTAGCAACATACGTAGAGCAGCCGGTTCGGGTTTGCTGGCTCGGGATATAAGCCCCATCTCTGGCCATTTAATTTGGTGTCTTTAAGCTGTGAATTCGTACGAAATTATGGACGTTACACCAAGTTAAGGGGGCAGACGGACGGACGGACGGACGAATGAACAGATAACGAAATCATTATGTTTGATAATGACAACGATAAAATAAATTGTAAATAATACTATTACAATAAACGCAAATCAATAAATACAATTTAAGAAAGTTTCAAATTAACAAGTTTTACAAAATACACAATGCACTTTTTATGATATAATGAAGCAAGTCCTTGAAAAAACCTTGAGAAAAATTCCAATTGGAATGTTTTCCAATTGGAATTCAAAGGTTTTTATTTTTTTATTTGACTTGTATTAAAGGTATGAATTTTTCATATTCGATATAAGTAACTGTATTGATAGTCCAACGTTTTAAAAAAAATAAGTCAGATATATTGAAAAAAATGCTGTAATGATAGTCCAACGTTTTACAAAAAATAAGTCAGAAATATTGAAAAAAAATGCAAACTTTGATGTCGCATATCTCCATAAATATTGATATTAGCTTGAACATTTTCGACTCATAAACAAGGCAGATATATATTCCTGCGAGGTTATTAATGTTTTCCAAATAATAATAACTGTATAAGTGTGCGCTTCCAGATAATTCGGCATCCAGATAATTGTCGTTTGAACAGTTCTGTTGTTTATTCTGACCTTACAGCTTAAATACTTTAATGATGTACTTTAATCACATTGAAAGCAGTTTTTTAATTGCACTACACGTCACCAACCCCATCCTTTTTTGTAATTTCCACTTTGAAGACACTGTATCAAGTTGACTCATAATTCATCTGCCAAGCAGATGCTGCGGAAGGGCTGCGAAGGGAAAGGAATTTATTAACCCTATCTTGAACAGACTCAGGTTAAAAGACGACAAGAAACACAACTTTAACATGACACAGAACCTTAACTTGGAGGTTGGTAATGTAATTAGACTGATACAGTTTTATTAATTGGAAGAAGTTTTGTTTTATTTCACTATTTTTACTTCATTTGTTTCAACTCGTGGCGTCTGCTTGCTTGTTTTCTTGAAGAAAAAACTTTGGATCGATTTTTAACCGTTTTTCCGTGATCCAAACGAGCTGAAACTTTGCAAGCAGACTCGTGGCGACGATCAACAAGATCTATCAAATTTTCGTTAAAAAAATAATAATTATAGTTTAATTTTGGATTTTTAGAAATTTTAATGGTTTTTTCAAATTGGAATTTCATTACAAAAGTTTTATTACTACCAACGGCGCTGGCGGCCCGATAACGTCACGGAATATTTAAAATTTGAATTACTCCATCGGTAGGTATACTTCATTACGAATTTCGAAAATTTATGACAATTGGTTCATAGCACACTTCGGTTTTTTGGGAAGAAATCAAATAATAAAGAGATATTTTTAAGAGATTTTTGACATAGATATTTGTCTAGACATGTTTCATTTTCAGTCAATCATTTATTACATGATGGTAAACTTAATTTACAAAGAAAGGAAGTAAAATGAAAACTTGGTTTTTATGGGTAAGTTTTTTATCCGTTTATTTAACGAACAAAATTTACTTGAGGTCAAGGTTTTAAAATAATGATGGGTGGTTATTTGAAACAACTCAAAGAGTGGGATGTAAATTGAGATGGAAATTAGATTTATATTTCAAAGGGTTGCTAGCGACCCGTAGTAACTTATATCGATACTAATATTGTTCGCCAACATTTAATTAGTAATGGCGGCGTAACTTTTAAGGCAGTCGAATTTGTTTCCCAGAAATTATAAATTTGAAAATAATTAGTTATAAATAAATAAACGTTTTTAATGCATAGTAATCTTATTGCTAATATTCACACAACACTAAAAATCAATCTTACTAATTCTGCACTAGAATACTGATCTTGCCTCTGGTACATTTTATTCTAATAGTTTTTGTGACTAATCACACAGGTTCAGTTTGCTTCTATGGTCTTCGCATCTGTCACAACAAAAATTGATCCCTTGCGCGGACTACAACACAATTTATATTAAATGTTTTTTTTTAATCATCTCAAATATTTCCTTTCATTGCAACAGTGCCCGATTGTTTTCAAATTATGATAATATTTTCGACTCGAGACAAGAAGAAACGAAGAACTCATATTCGCATAAATCAATTTCCTTCGATTACCAAAAGGTAATATTTGCGAGGTAAAGGAGAAAATGGAGCGCCAAATAATTGATTATGATTTCAATTCAAAAATAGAATAAGTACTTACCTATTAATCTAGTAATATTTTAAATAATGTTCCTACTTAAAATTACTTAAAGTATGTTGGACTGCCCTGAACTGATTCAGATGGTCTCGTATAATATATCGAGACAAACGAGACATCACGAAGTGTTCTTTCTAGGGACCCACAGGAATAACTATTCATTAAATTCACCGTTAACACGCATGCATCGCCTTGGAAACAAATTTTTGGAAAGGGTAGACGTTTTTCTTTGTAGTAACATACCTGAATTAAAAAAATACTTAGACTTAGAATATACCAATAAAATTAATTACAGTTTAATGGACTAAATTCTTACTTATGTTTTGTTCCCATGAATTTTATATTTATTTATTTTAAAGTGTCCTAATTATTGTTCATTTCCCTTTTCTATGTATTTTGATTTTATCTTTTATTTTTTGGTTTATTTTATCTTCTTATCTTATTTATCTGGTATATTGGTTTAATTATCTTTATTTTTGTCTATTACTAATTTGTTAAAGATTTCTAATTATTACCGTTTGCTTGTGTTCATTTCTCATATTGTTCATTTCTATTGTTAATTTATTTTAAATTATTTATTTTATATTTTTTTACATTGTAACATTTATTTTGTTACATTTCATATTGTTCATTTATCTTAAATATGTTTTATTTATATTATTATTTTTTAATTATTTACTGTAAAATGTGATTTAAGTTAGGTATATAAAAATCTTTTTAATTTTTTTGTATTGTATAAGCCTACTAGGACGTCGATTAATAAATAAATAAATACGTATCATACTAATTAAAAAAATGTCAAGAAAGAGAAGTCCAGCTATTGTATAAAATAAATGTTTAAAAAATAGGTTTAAGAACAAGATTTTACTCAATACTGAGACTTCGAACGTTTTAGACTCTAGCTAGGTACTTTGTCATTGCAATCAATAACACAGGTTTAAAATAAATGAAGAACTAAACGAAAAAATTGCTTTTTCGTAATTATTATGTTTCTTTGGTTATATCACTTCTTATATTTAAAAGGTACCTATATGGATTGATATAACATGATTATATATGTACCTAGTATAAAAAAAAATTGCTTCTTGGCTCCTGTGATATGGAAGTCACCTTACATAAAATTTAGTCTTCACTTTAATGATTGAATACTGGAAATAAATAAAGCGCTAAGTGCCAAATATATTTTTTTTAAGAAAGGTATACAGATTAGTACTTTATGCCTTCGCCATTACATTTGATACTGCACTGAAGTCCTATCTACGTTAATTTCCTAGTTATGTGGAAATGCATATCGCACAAGTATTAAATACCGCATACTTTTTTTATTAATAAGATACTAAGCAACATGAGTATTTTATAGTTTTTAGTATTAAAATGAGTAACTTAGATAAGGAACCGAATTGTAGTAGTCTTGAAAATATTAATGAAAAGATGTGTTAAATAAAGAGCGAAAAAGACTGTATTCGCTTTTTATCTTGTATCTATCTTAAAATAAACATTTTTGCACTTAGTGCTTTATTCATTTCCAGTATTCAGCTTTAATCAAAATCTTTAAAAAAATATTTAAAAATTATGAAGTATAAAAAGAATGTAACTGGAAAGAAATTAAAAAACAAAATAATGTTTGCGTTCTCGCAATGGATATATATTTTCATAAAAACCAACCATCTTTAAGCAGCTATTTTTATGTTTTCCATTTTTATTTAATTAAGGATTAAAATAATCTACGTTAAAGATAACGTCAAATTTTACAACAACAAAAGAATTTAAGAAAGCCGTTTTTTTTCTTCTATTTTCAAACAATCGGCCGTATTCGGTGAGTGAGTACTCCCATTAAGGAATCCAATTCCGCAATTTCGTCTTCTTTCACGGGAGTTTTCCGCGATGGGATAAGTCCACTTTTCTCAAGGCTTCCCTCACATTCCCGATCCAAACGTCCCTCATTTATCTTGGCCCCTTTTGTCTTGGATCGCATTTCACGTCCGGATTTCAAATCTTAAACCGACATTCTTGTTATTACGGCTGGCATACATCTCGGTGTTCCTGGAATTCAGGTAAGATTTTATATTATTTTTTATCCATGTGGGTATATTTTAAAGCGTGTATGTGCGTGGTCTGTGCGATTCTGTACCCAGAATCAACAACTTATTTAATTCGAAAGGGAGGTATTTAATTCGGCACAGAATATCAATCTCGCCATCAGGACCAACGTTGTACGGTATATCGCATTTAAATATCGATTCGGTACATTTAAGTTTAGTATTTTTTGAAGGTTGAAAAAGAATATATATAGGTATAACCCAAAAAAATATATAAATATAATAAATATATCATATGAGTAGACCGACTGAAAATTTCAATTCGTTACTTGAAAAATTAAAAAAAATTCAAGAGCTTACGTCATTTAAAAATTATGAAATTCCAAAATAAATAAATATATTGTATATATTTATTTATTTTATTTCTCTATATTCTTAACAATATTAAAATTTTAATAGTAAGGTGTATGTCTTTACACCTTATTATTGCAATTTTAATATTCATGAAATGAACCGATGTGATTACTTCTCTCATAATCACGAGCGTCAGCTTTTTTGTGGCGAGTAAAACGTTTTTTATCGTATGACTGTATTATTGCATACATTAAATTTGTTCACACACCGTTTATCTGATTCGACTCAAATTTTGCATACTTATGCTTTAGGACCCGGTAGGTAACATGGGCAACATTTACCCCCTATTATTTTACCCCTTCTTCTCTTCCAGACATATTTTCGATCTGTACCCCTTGACCGCTCCAAATCTGTACCGTTTGACCGATCGCACTTAAAATATGGAAACTAATTCTTTAGGACTCGGCGGGTAACATAAGCGACATTTCCCCCCTATTCTTATACCCCTTCCCCACCCCCTCATATTTTCTTGCAAATCTATACCGTTCGACCGATCGGACTCAAAATTTGGAAACTTATTCTTTAGGACTAGGTGGGTAACATAGGCCATATTTCCCCCCTATTTTTACCCCTTCCCCTCCCCCTGTTATATTTTCGATGCAAATCTGTACCGTTTGACCGACCTGACTCAAAAGTTGGAAATTTATTCTTTATGACCCGACGGGTAACACAGGCAAAATTCTTTCCCTCTTTTTTTATCACTGATATATTTTCGATGCAAATCTGTACTATTCGACTGATCGGACTCAAAATTTGCAAAATTATTCTTTATTAGGACCCGGCGGTAACATATGTGACATTTTCTCCTTCCCCTTTTACCCTTTCTCCTCCCCCTGATACATCTTCGATACAAATCTATACCGATCGAATCTAACCTTTGTTTCCCCCCACAAATTTATTTTCAACTAAATCCTTAACCCATGCAACGCCTGGTACGAACAGTAAGTCTAATTATATTACTCACATAAATAGCCCAATTAGTTGGTAGTTTTTATGATATCCAAAAGACAATCTTAAGAAATGGACTGGTTGAATGAGAAGTATTTAAAGTTCAAAAGAAAAAATAGACCATGAAATTTATAATCGCGCCATCAAACGAATATAACTTTTCTTAACTTTGATATATTAATTTTGTAAATATTTGAAAAATATTAAGTGAGTTTACTTTTATTAATGGGCTTTTCATCTTCTTGTTTTTTGTACGCAATCACTTGTCAAAAACAATACTATATTAGAGTCCGTTCACTTTAGAAAGCTACTTGCATAAGTGTGAGTAACAGTGCGTTTACAAAAACTCGTAACATAATTTTTTTGAGTAAATGACAGACGCAAAAAATAAATAGAAATATTATTTTACTTTCTAAACCCAAAATAAGCATAATTACAAGTATTATAAAATAACTCATTACGTTTTCAAAATTAATATGATTTCAAAATTGTTTTTAAACAAAATGAAAACATTTATCTTAAAAAAATGTTCATCAATAAGATAAACTATTGACCTCATCTTTTAAATTAAATTGATTAAATCTTTGATCACCGTATCGTGGTCTTGCAGTCACTATATATTTAAATAAAAAATACAAAGAAACGACCACTCCGCGCGACCGCCAGTGTGATACTGATGTTGTCAATGAAGTAGCTTTAAAAAAGAAATACCACTACGCAATTTACATGTTACAGAGGGTATGATGTTGTCAATGAAGTAGCTTTAAAAAAGAAATACCACTACGCAATTTACATGTTACAGAGGGTACCTATCACTCACACTCATGCAAGTGGCTTTCATAAAGTATATGGACTCTACTTCTTGTATTGTTTGTAAATGTAGATTTTTTTTTATTATCTTTTATTTCTTTTATTTTTTAACGTAGAACACAAAGAACGCTGTGACGGACAAATAAAGGTTTTTGATAAACTGTGCTGCCTCGCACTGATTTATATGACTGGGAGCTGCACGGTCTTTCTGTAGTTAAGAAAAGACCAGGCGATGACAACATAACATAAAACAAGTTAAAAGAGCACAAAACTATAGTATAAAAGTAATAGGTACTCAAATACCAATTCGAACGAGCTTAAAAGAAATATGCAAAGTATTTTAAATTTGAAGGATTCAAAGAAATTTTTCGACAATCTGCCAAAAGCATACAAAAAATATACTTATCCATTGATGTAAAAATTCCCACAATTACCAAAACACACTGCAGTATTAGCCCACCAGACACAGTTAAAATAATAATTACCTAATTACATTTATCTAGCCACATGAAGTCATACAGTTTTGAACTTTACTATAAAAATTCACAATTTTAAAGTTATAAAATTATAAATCAAATATATTTTAATATCTTTACACATGCAATTCTCAAAAAATAACAACAATTTGTTTTTTTACTTGTGCTTGTAGGTTCACCGTGATACAACTGCCCCCCAACAGCCATTTTGAATTAAAATGAAAAATATTGATTTTTACCTAGTCACAAACTAAAACTATAAAGGTCTATTATAAAATAAACACAAATATTGAAAGTAATACGTGAATAATTAATATCATATAAACAAGACACAAAAATCATCTTTAACTATTAATCAGATCAAAAAAATATCCTTTTACAAACAAAACCTTACCCATTCCGCCAGTTCTGTAAGCTATAGAACACACGTACTTATATGTCAAACGCGCCTCTTCTCGGCCTTTAGTTTACAAATTATTTGCATTGGAACTGTTTCTCCCTGGCATAATTTACCCAGATCTACTACCCAACATATTATTATCAATACGACTTTAATGACCTTGATATAAAGTTCTAGTGTAACATTAAAATACAATGTTTTATTAAAATTAAGAAGACTAGCTTACAGAATGTTTTTATGTTTAGAAAACTAGAATTATTGTAGAAAATATAGTTAAAAGAAATGTTACAATTTAATAAGTAAACGAGATTTATGTTTTTTTTTCAATTGATTGAGCAACATTGTAGATTGAAATTTTAAAAAAATATTGATTATTTTATTTGTATATATCTACTTTTATGTGAGTTTTTTTAATAATAAAAAAAACTCACATGAAAGTAGATATATACAAATAAAATAATCAATATTTTTTAGAGATTTATGTTACCGCACAAATCTAGAGGGCGTAGTTTCCAAGGTGAACGAATCTCACGTGACATATATTATTATTCGGCGTAAGCGAATTTGATAGCGAATATTAGGCTAGATTATTTTACGTTTAAAAATGTAATATTGCGTATAAGTCATCACTAAATTCAAATTATTTTTCTGTTTATTTAAAACATGAATCTCTCCCTGATCAATATCATATTGTGAAAGTAACCCCAGGTGCTGGCAATTTCAACGTTGGCTCCAGATTTTATTGTACAAATAAGAATACCTTACATCTAAGTAGGAACCTATCGCCGGGCCACTTTTTCCTTTTGTAGTCCCTACCCTGTATTGATCTCCCATTTGGCTATACAGGGTGTCGAACAGGGGAATTGTCTGGAGGCTTCTGCTGTATTGTTTCTTAGATTTTATCGAGTTTTTTATATCTTTTCTTTCATATTAGTGTTGTATCTGTAGTGTGTCTGTGGTACCCGAATAAATGTTTTTATATGATTTCTTTTCCGATTGTGAATGTAAGCTTGCTTATTTTTTTCCCATTTTGAATGTAAGTATTCGATCAACTTACCGTCAATAAAGTAATCGGTAATCGTATATTAAATAAATATATACTAATAAGGGAAAAAACCTAAGGATTAGCATTTTTTTATATAAAATAAATTCATAAAAATGGGAATACTGTATTGCATAACAGATTATTTTTTTATGATTTATTTTAGAAATTATTATTAAAGTCTGAATTGCAATTATTATTATTTATGTCTTTTCACGGGTAAGAATAAATGCATAATATATTGAATTTTTGTCACTTTGTTCAGAGGTTGATCGTTAAGTAAATATTTAAATTTTGAAAGAGAACATGGCAAAATATTTGTATACCTAGTACATGTAAATAATTGATTTCAATTAATATTTGTTTAACAAAAACAAGTATTAAACCATTAAACTATACTTTAAATAAATATTCAAATCATATCATGATATAGGTATCTATCATAAAATATAAAATTATTTCACATATCAATTCATATATTATTTGTTTATTTATTTACTATCTTATGTGTTTATTCAAATAGTATTTGATAGTTCCACTAAATAAATACTATTATACATTGATTCGCTGTATGACTGATTATTTAGGTTTTAATAAATCAACAAACATGGAATATAGCATTTATTTATTTATTTAAGATTTAAATATAATTCTTTTTTTATTTTTTAATGCAAAAAACATGTTTGAGTCATTTTTCTGAAAGTGCATCCAATACACTATGCACATATTTCTAGAAACGTGACACGGCATTGTAGTTTATCAAAAGCTTATGTAAATTTTATTCAGTATTCAACTCACGCTAAACAACTGACGTTCTATTTATTTTAAACATCTAACAAATACAATACTTTGTAAAGCTTTGTGAAGGAATGCCAACGATTCTTCATAAAAATGAGTAAATAATCTCATTGACTTTTTGTTGAATGTATCTATTATTTTTAATCTTGTTAACTTAGATAGTATAAGTCTGTAAGTTTTCCTCCCAAATGTATAATTAAACTAGAGCTTTTCAAATGAGTGTATAAACTACAAGTTTAGACGATGAATCAATTGTTTCATTGTATACGTATATGGACAACAAAAAATTATTCATACCAGAAGTACCTTCTCATAAATAAGCTAAACATGATTTATTATCGTATATAAAATAAATTACCGTATATAATATATAAAATTAATTATCGTATATAAAATATAAAATAAATTATCGATCTTGTTTCTCACCTACCAATAAGCGTGTGCGTAAATTTCTATGCCAACATCTGTAATAGGCAAAGTCATACGCACGGGTTTATCGGTCGAAATGTGTATAGAAATGGAAATTTGTACATTTTATATGACAATTCAATTAATATATAAACATACTGACTCATGTATACTCAGGAGATTTTTTGTGATTTTCGATCTCTGAGATCTGAATGCTAATGCTCCTATGAGATTCTTGGGTAGCAACTATCAGTTATTGTAGCCCTGTATACAGACCATACATAATATTACATAAAAACACTACAGAAGATATTCAGAAGCGCTTAATGAGCGAAAATCTAGATTGATAACTAGAAATACTAAAATATCATGTCTTGGATGTGTTGGATGTCTTGGAATGAGTAAACAGCTTGAAAACAGCAAAATGTATTGGAATGAGAAAACATCTGTTAAAGGTGGTGAAATTAGTAATCTCTTTGCATCGTACTTCAGGAGTGTCTATACTATTAACAACGCTGCCCCAGCGGACCGTACTTGAAGTACTCGAAACGTCAAAGATGCTAACTTATCGGAATTTAGCGTCACCGTTGATAACGTCTTTAAACAGCTAACGAGCCTGAAGGTCAGCAAAGGATCTGTGCCTGACGATGTACCGAATCTCTTTCTAAGTAATTGTGCAGCTGGTCTCTGCGAGCCCATCCATGGAGTCTTTCCCTTGGCATGGAAATTCTCGTTCATTAGCCCAACTCACAAATCTGGTACTAGGTATGAGGTAACTAACTACCGCCCGATATGTAGACAAGTTGCCATGTCATTTTCATCGTCACGTCAATGTCAAAGCTTTTCGAGAAACTAATTTTTCCTCAACTTACATTTGTATTCAAAAATATAATTACTACAAAGCAGCATGACTTCTTCGGTGGCAGATCTACAACAACGAATCTGTATCTATACATTAACTATGTTCTCAATGCTCTGAACCAGGGGGTGGATGTACATGCTATCTACACAGATTTCAGTAAGGCTTTCGACATGGTAGACCACGGAATCCTGATTGACAAGCTCGGTCTGTATGGTGTGAGAGGCACAGCATTAGAGTGGTTTCATTTGTATCTAACTGGCAGATTCCTACAAGTCAGAGTTAATGGATTTATCTCTGAAGAGTATGAATTATGCTCTGGTGTCTCTCAAGGGTCACATCTTGGTCCGATTCTCATTAATATTTTCATCAATAACATCGCAGAAAATTTACTATCCGATTACCTACTATATGCAGATGACATTAAAATTTTCAGAAGAATCATGAATGACCAAGACTTAGAAATTCTTCAGCACGATCTCAATGAACTCCACAGATGGTGTACTAAAAACAAACTAATGTTAAATATCGGTAAATGCTCAGTAATGTCATTCTCTAGATCACGAAATCAATATCAGGCTAATTATCTCATTGATGGACATCACCTCCTGATAGTCACCTCGGCAAAGGACCTTGGCGTTATTGTGGACCATAAACTGAATTTCTCAAGCCACGTGGAGAAAGTTGCGTCAAGACTCTCGGTTACAACATTAAAGCTGGGAAGGACTTCAGCAATGTCTACACGCTGGTATGACTATTCGACAGTCTTGTGAGACCGATTCTAGAATACTGTTCTGTCATTTGGTTGCCGTATACCAATAAACTAATCAATCAGCTCGAAAAAATACAACGCAAACTATGTAAATGCATCGCCTATCGTACACGATCACCAGGAAATATTGAGACCGTATATAAAAGATTAAGAATCAGCAAACTAATCACTCGAAGATAATTGTCTGACCTGACCTTCTTTTACAAATCTGTCAACGGACAGATAGACTCGCCCGAGATCCTGGAACAATTTGGCATTATCACTGCTAGGTCGGATCTAAGAGTGCGTAGATTGTTGGAAACCACTAAATCCACAAAAAGTTACGTGTACAATGGCCCAAGAAATAGGATTGCCAGTCTGGTGAATAACCGCTGCGTTGATATCAACTTCTTCGATGAATCATACGTCTCATTCTCATCAGTGGCAAAAAGATTGTTATCACAGTATTAAAATTACACTCAACCCCATATGATTATACCATGTTGTTACTATGCTTGTATTTTCTTTATATATGTGCAATTTTTCTAATCCATTCATTTCAGTCTGTTAATTTTGTAAAATCCATGTAAATAGCCGATTGGCTTATGAATAAATAAATAAATAAACATAATAACATAAATATAAACATAAATAAATAAAATAAAAAAATAAAAAATAAACAAAACACTCAACAGACCAGATACATGGGTAATGACTAAGAAAAAAAAGCGAGCACTGAACGTTTTTGAAAAAATATTTTAGCTGTATCTTTGAACCGGTTCTAGACGTCATAAAATTTATAAAAATGGGAAGACATTAGTGGTTGGGTCATGCGGTGATACAGACTGAACAACAAGAATACAAGACTAATAGGATGAAGGAGCTTAAGAAAACCAAATCCGAAATGAAATGAAAATGTTCTCAAAGATATATCTGCCTAGGAGATCCAGAACTATAGTCAACTGAGACAAGACGGAGATCAATTAAGTTCTTCAGGAGACCAAGACCCACCAGGAATTGTAGAGCCAACAGTGATGATGATGATGATGTGTTGATGTTGAACACACCATGTTGAACATCAAATTTCAGTCCATTGATGCATTGACATTAGACGATTAGAATCTTCTTAGCTCTTGGAAAAAGACTAAATTTTGATTATTTAAGGCCTTCTGGTTTAACTTTTCAGAATAAATTACTATTTTAATTTAATTTGTGTGCACAATTAGAGTCTCACTGTCACATCGAATTTCAAGAAGTGGTGTATATTATTGTCTTTTTCTGCCAATTTAAATCTGATCTCTGAATTTATCACCAAAAAAAAGTCTCAACACCTGTGTATGGTTCTGAGAAAATCTCAAATAAATATAAGAAGTTTAATTTAACGTGTCTTAAGAATCATAATTTTTTTTTTTATACTGAATATTTCTTGCCGATTTTTTTTAGAAAGGTAAAATGCCTAATGTTATGAAATGAAATATTTGAACAAACTTAAATCATCAAATAAATAATTTTTCAACATGCGCTACATTATATTGTTTTTTATTCTGCGCTACTTCAATCTGGAATATATGCGTGTAAGATTTGTGGTAAAGCGGACACCTAGGGCCATCTAGCGGTAAAACCGCGAAACCAAACCGACACTGAAAGCTGGTCTGGCTCATTATTACCTTATGTTACTGCCATAATTGGCCGCCATGGGAAACCAGAGGACGAGGCCAGCGACGCACCACGCCCTCGCTGCTCTTCTATTGGCGCTGCAACTGATCGCTCTTGTATATTATAGGTTAACCGTTGAGAGGTTTTGTATGACTCATGCGAAATAAACATATTTCCTTCCAATTAAATAAATAAAAATAACTTAGTTAAACACCACTTTTATTTATTGTCAAATCCAACCAGGTTTCGCTACGACCGTAGCTTCTTCAGTGAGAATCTTAACTGTATTACTTATATTTCCTTCTTATTTACACTACCATTGGCTTCATATAAAAGAAGGTGATATGAATGAGACTATCGTACCAAGGTTAATCCCGATTATAACATTATTTTCTTCTCGAGATATCGATTACCAACCTTTTACTATAATGACAAAAAAATACACAAGTAATATACTAGTTACTGTACTTCTTTCTTACTTATCCCTTCCGCTGCATAGAAGTGAGCTAGTCTTAAATAATCTCGAACTTCTCAGTATAAAATTAACAGTATAAAATATGGACGATTATTTGTTATAAATCTCCTCACTAAACGTTTTAAACTTTAAAATTAAATTACATCAAACGTAGTATCACGAGATACTTAAATGTAGAGGAACCGTACGTAATAGAGGCCTGGAAAGTAATTATTTCAAGGTTGATGGCATTACAGAAATATACCAGAAACTTCTACAATACTGAGAGCATAAATACGGTGGCAAGTCGCAATGTTGCGATTCCGTACAAATGAATACTACAGAAATAGGGGCTAGTATGAATTATAATCGCCCAGTGATATAGATAAGATAAGAGATAACCAGTATGATAAGAAACAGTGAATAAAAAATTCACAGATGAGTACAGTAGCCGGCAAACATCTTGAAATTTTTGGGAAGTTTGCGCATGTACCATTCCACCAAAGAGACCCAAATTTTATCTTCTGCGCATTCCCCCACTACGCCAAAAAATTTCAAGATGTTTGCCGGCAACTGTGCAAAGTGTTCTAGATAAGTAGAAGATTCTCGAGTGACAAGTGTAAAATTAGTCCGAATTACGCAATACTGACCCAGTTATGTTCGTGTTCAGTGACTTTCGTGATTATAAAACTATCATTTATTTCAAATGTTTCATTTTTCTCCCACCTCCCGATGCCACAACAATATTATACCTTGAATTTTTAGTAAAAAGGTTGACGTTCTCACCACTTAATATTAAAAGTATTAAATTCACCTACAATAGTATGGATGTTATGTGGAGGAATTGAAGCAGAGGAATGCTTACACAAAATTACATCATTTCATATCTGTATATTTGATTAACCTTTTTCTAATCTGTAAAATTCGATTCATGATTCGTTACCCAACAGTAACGCTGTCATGTGAATATGTTCTAGTTATATTCTTATTTTATGACAAAATTAATTTTTTATTATTGTTGCCGTAACGGGAGATCTCTGGCAATGGTTGGGAACTCGGGTAACAATATGAACGCTGCGGACAGAGAGTGAGCTAACGCGTACCCAGCATCCAGTGATTCAGGAATGGCGAACCAAAAGTATTAGAGTCCAAAATAACATAAAACGTCAGTATTTTGAAACAAAAAAATAAAAACATCAGATGTTCTAGAATAAACATTTGTGTAACCTGACATAGCTTAAAATAAAAAAAATAATTTATAATTATTCCGTATATGAGCATTTTTTAATGATTTTATATCGTCAACTCATCTAGTGATAATTTTCTGTTTTTCATATATCTTACGTTACGAAGTACCAATATTCAACAAACAATTTTAGATGAATTATATTTTTTACGTGTAGTGAATAGAATGAACTACTCATATACAGGAAATAAAATTATTATTTAAAATAATCACAGCGTTACTTAGCAAGATGTAATATGAATTTCAATTCCACAGTTTTAATTAATTGAAAAACAATACAAATTTGTTGGCACAAATGTATCAAAATTTCAGAATCGACAGCACAGTTCTCTTAAATATTGTAAAGCATTTTAAATTTGTTTATAAATTCACTGTAGTCATTTTCGGACTTTGTTTACAGCTGTACCAATGAGAGATTCAGATTTTTTATTGAACCATTGTCTAAGGCTTGTGGTGTTTGTTGGCTACGTGGACTTTATTTATAACTGCGCTGAAAAGATATTCATTTGTGATTGAATCACTTTTTAAAGACTCGTTGCGTATGTTTTTGATCATATAAAATATTTTTCATTTTAATGATGATAATTTTTGCTTGTTATTTTCTACATTTGATCTTTTTTGAGTGGTCCCAGTACTTATATTTAATTTTTATTTATAATGAGTTAAACAATTTTGATTACTGTTCTTATTTTATATGCCTGTCTCTCTAGAAGAAAATCAGCATTAAAACTGACAAGCAGTATATTGTAGCGAGATGATAAACCTACTGAAAGCTGTTAACAATACAACAGCGCAACCTAACGCAAGGTCAGTCATCTATGACCGCATTCTCTCTCTGGAAGATTTCATTTCATTATATTACATACTAATACACTACATTGGAATCTCTTATCATTTCTAGAACAAATTTATCTTTAAAAGGCGTCACGCAACTCGGGGTCAGTGAATTCATTCGTGACAGTGACAAGCGTTCTCAGCATTAGAATCAGTGATTCATAATGGTTATATTGCAACACGCGATACCAGCATAATAAATACCGAGGCAAGAAGTCCCTACGTTTGAAAATTGAAGGGAACATTGAAATATGTGATCAAGGCAATAGGAATTGCGTTTATTACTGCAAATAAGGAAACATACAATAACATAACTATATAATATATTCAAGAGATATTTAGCGACTGTAAAATTAAGAACGGTACTCAAATTTTACTCTTGTCCAGTGACTTTCTTTGGTAATAAATTAAACGAAATTAATAATTAATCCAGTGTTTTCATGTGTCTCCCGAAGTCACATCCAGTGACAATTTTTTATAAGTAAGGAAAACAGAAAACACAAAATTCTTTAATCCACAATCTTTAATTTCAATATACTTAGTAAAATTTGTGAAATAATATCATCAGTCATCCATCGATTATTGGTTGCTTGGTCTACCCATCTCATGACTCCACATTTTAATCATAAATTTTATATTATCGGATACTTCATTTTGGTTATGCTGTCTATAATGCTGTTTGTTGAAGAGTTTGGGACCAAAGTATCTAAAAGTTTTTTGTCCGTAAATAGCAGGTATGTGTCTTGGGGTTTGAATTGAACTATTTTTATTTTTGCGCATCGCTTTCGATTTCTTTAAAGTGTGTATATGTTCGAGTATATTTGTATTCATACACTTAAAATAGAAAAGTTTAAGCAAAAATGTAAATTTCAAAATTTAAGAAAGTGAATATATTAAATGAAGGCGTCCCTATAAAGAGGGTGTGTATAGTACATCACACACAAAGGTCACAAAGGGATTTTATTATTTTAAAATAATCTATATGGCAGTATGCATCACGTGCCGTATTTTAGTATCGACCTCAAAAGTACGTTAACGTGGAAAAAGGGCATTCATATATTATCATCTGATGATACAATAATGAAACAAACATAATCGATGCCAACAGTTTGACGATATCACTGGGATTAATTAACAACATGAATAAATAAAGAAAACGTAAAATGAATGTCCTTAATTGGTAAGTGAATATAAGAAAAATAAAATTTAAATTCTGTTTAATTATTTTACTAAGTGTTTTTTTTTTTTTTGGGGCCGCATTAAAATATCTCATCTATCTTCAGAGCTGTTGGGATTTTAATATTTTTTTGAAATTTATATATACTTCATTTAAAATAGATGAAGATAATATTTACTTACCTAAAACATATTTCTAAAAAATCTGTTTGGCAATCAATATCGTATGTATTTTTGCTGAGTAGAATGAACCAATCAATTAATACCTACATGTGTGTCTTTACCATAAATTCATAAGTGTACGTCATTGGTTCTTAAGACCCGCTAACCCTCTCTGACCCCAATGAAAAAGTACTCTCACAAAAGTACAAAAATAAAGTTCAGCTAATTACGATTTCATAAAAAGAATCACGAGGCCACAATTGCTAACAGTAACCATTCCAACCCTAAATTTAAAAGCTTATCTTGTATCGTCACATCGTTTTAACTTTTTAATAGGAACTCAAATCACACTCCTTTTTTATGTTTTAAGTAAACCCTTTCTGTTTTACGTTCTACTTTGTATTGTTCCAACGTCTTAAAGCTTATCTTTCAGTTATAAACACGCAAGCCAATGACAGAGACGTCACTGAATTTTCTTTTTTCAATTATATATTTTACATCTTAGACATGTAAATAATAAAAATTAACAAAATGTTATTTATGTTAGTGTATAACCACATTTTTTGTCAACCGGTTTTGAGACGTAATCCTTCTTTTTGTCAGGACAACCACTACTAGTAGTAGTATGTAAATATCACTACAGACCACAAAATACTCTTCTATGCGTGTTTCTCTTTTGGATTCTGTAAAAAAGAAAAACGCATTTTCAAACAAGTTGTTTTTTTTATATCTTACCCCCACAGATGATCTCATATTATTTCAAAAAGTTGATTCCAATTTATCGAAATACATTGGGCTGAGAATATTTCGCCTGATCCAATTCCGACCTAGCAGCTACCCTTAATGTGCGAAGATCCTCATAATATTAATGATTAGTTATGATTTTTTTTCATAAATTCATGAATAAAACTAATAATTACAGAATATTACAGTGCCCAAGAAAAATAATATTCGATAAATTTACAATTTTCGAATTAATGAAAATATGTAATTATCAACAGTGAAATAATATATAAATACTGAGAGGAAATTGTAAAATAATGTGAACTACACATAATCAAAGTCTTCCGAACAATTAAACAGAATTTAGAAAGAACTCAAATACGCGAAATCATACCTGAATTTTTTGAGAACATGGGGTCTTTGAAAATATGAAGCAGAATTACGTATAATTAAAATCTTTCGTGTTTTATAACAGCTAAACCGAAAAAAAAAACGCACCCAGTACTTTTATTTTTGTAAGATTTGCAATTACACAAAATCATTACGGACGTATAGCTTCCATAATTGCCCACCCACATAAAATAACGCTGATATTTTTTTATAGATAGGTCGTCTTCTTCGTCTTATTTCTGATTTAATAACTTCCGCATCCGCAATCTCGCAGTCTTCATCTAGTCGTAACATGATAAATTGGTTTCTATAACCGAATATTCCTGATAATTTACTATGCGCCCTCTGAAATGTCCCGATCGAGGATGTTTCAAATAACCAACGTAAATCGCTGTAATTTCCTTGATTTGGTTTTTTAAGATTTGGCCTTCGTGATTTCTGTTGTTTAAGTAGCTGTTCTAATTTATTGGTGGCCCAGTTAATCGGAATCGACTTTATTTTGAATTCTGGTTTGGAAAACAAAAGAGATGTAAGGTTGAATTTAATGGGGATTATAGACCAGGGTTTATATATTTTTTTAATATTAAAAAAAAATAGATATATTAGGTCCTTACATATGAAATTGACGTTTAGTATGGGAGGAACATAAAGTCGATTTTTTTTTATTATAATATATTTATTTAATCAAAGTATGTACCATTGCTATCTATGCACTTTTGCCATCTCATAGGTAGTTCATCGATCCCTTTACTAAAAAAACCATTCGGAAGGGAGTCAATAAAATCTTTGAAGGCGGTTTGGACTGCCCCATCGGAGTTGAATTTTTTCCTTTGCAAGAAGTTATCCAAATTTCGAAAAAAATGGTAATCTGTTGGGGCAAGGTCCGGAGAGTACGGTGGATGTCTTAGACATTCCAATTGAAGCTCCTCTAATTTGGTAGCCGTCTGTTGTGCAGTGTGTGGTCTAGCGTTATCATGAAGCAGCAGTGGCCTAGAGCGATTAACCAGCCTCGGTTGTTTAGCAGCTAGCTTTTCCATCATGGTTTGCAGTTGCTGACAATAGACATCTGCCGTAATCGTCTGGCCAGATGTAAGAAAGCTGTAGTGAACGACACCAGCACTAGTCCACCAAACGCTCACAAGTAACTCGCGTTTGTTGATTTGCTTCACTCAATTCGTGAGGTACCCACCTTTCAAGCTTTTTCACCTTACCAATTTGCTTCAAGTGGATTAAAACAGTTTTATCACTAACACCGCAGCCTGTAGCTAACTCGGATGTGGTTTGCGATGGATTCCGCTTCCACAATAGCCTTCAATTCTGCATTATCAACTTTGGTCTCCGGCCGTCCACGGGGCTTGTTCTGCAGGTCGAAATTTCCAGAACGAAAACGTTGGAACCAAAAACGCACTGTGTTTTCTTTTGCGGCACCGTCGCCATACACATCATTAATCCTTCGAGCCGTTTCTGCAGCACTGGTGCCACGGTGGAACGCGTACTCGTAAATAACGCGATATTTCAAGTTTTTCATTTTGTAAACTGAGTCTCGCAAAGAAAAAAACAATTGAGGAAAAAACAAATGAATTATAATTTTCAAAACACAAATACATGAGTAAATAGCTGTAAAAATTTGGATTTGGAATTCCTAACCAAAGAGAAGATATTTGAGATCAAATTTGCCAGTACGGTAAAACGTCAATTTCATATGTAAGGACCTAATATGTAACAGTATAATTATATATTTTTATATACTTGTTTATAAATATGTACATGATTTATTTTAAATAAACGGATAATGGCGGCCTATGCAAAGATAGATTAAGACTAGAAATAGAAGATAAAGTAGTCTAAATGGGATGCAGATTAAATGAAAACTAGAACCATTTCTTTGGAAATTAAATATCAAATAGAGCACGCTAGAGCATAAACGTTAATTTGCAAATGAGAATGGTACTCTCGATAATTATAATCAGACAAGTATTTGAAGAATTAGAATTAAATTAATTAAAGGTATATTATTAGCAATCATTGACTGTAAAAAAATAGGTCTGGTCACAAGAACAAACGAAGTTCATAATACCTGGGATGTAAAAGCAAACGGCAATATCCAAACAAAAATTAAATGCAGTCATCGAAGATAACTAATTTATAACGTACTGAATTCGATAATTTATAAGAAACATTGTATATAAATTTATAGAAAACATGAATTTGTATTGGATAGATACATAAAATCTAGAATTCACTACATTCTAAATAAGTAATCCTCGCTGACTGCATTCAAAACATTTTTTTATTTTTTGAATATTGCCGCCTTCGCTTTTATACCCCACATTATGTCTGTTTTTCGGTGGTACTTTTATAATTTATTGTTCTAATTTTGTTCTATGACATGTTGTATTGGGATTATTACGAGATCATCTCATGATATATCTATATAAGGTAGCATGAGGCATGTTTTATTGGTGGAGAGATTCATAAAGAACTTAAATAAAGCCAATGAAAACGTCGATTCAATGAAGTCTCAGTCAGTCTTGTAAACCGATATTAACTTCTTTGCTCGTCGTGGAACTTGCCGCGGTACTTTGATGTTTGAGGGATGATGGGATTTTTCCTTTTTTGTTGTGCTATTGATTTTCCTTCAAATATTGTAGTTATTCAAAACGTAAAGGATTGCATTTGTATAGTGGTATATACGTTGTACGTCGGTGTGTGTAATAAAGTTGATAAGTATGTGCAGGGAACCCGCTTTTAACATTCGGCCTCCTTTGGTGTTTAATATATCTTGGTATGTACAAGTATGTTGTGTCGAGTGTTTTGTTAAATATTACAAATAGTGAGACACAAAAGTGATGTACAAAATAAAAGATTTTTGCATAAACAGTAAATTACAACAGTTCAATATTTAAAAAAAAAATGAGCATAAACAACACTGTTTTATTCCACTATATATTTATTTAACTGTTAGAATGTTTTCGAGATTTCTCTCATTATCAGTAACACATTTACAACATTGTAAACGTGTTATTGACAATGAGAGAAATCTTGAAAACGTTCTAACAGTTAAATAAATGTACAGTGGAATAAAACAGTGTTGTTTATACTCATTTTTTTAAATATTAAAAATGAATCTTTACAATGTTACAAACAAAAAACTTGAACATTTACAACAGTTTAATTCAATGCATAAATCCCTGTTGTCGTGGAGTGTGCGGGGTATTGCTGTTGAATAAGAAAAATCTTTCAGATGCATTTTGCATTAAATTCTGGCTATTATGCGCTGGCGTGCTTAAAAAAAGCAAAGAGATTACGGTTAAGAAAGTTTCTTTAAATTCAAGAATTTAATAAAATACTCTAGCCTACACCTGAGAAAATCACGGAACAGATTTAAGTATTATTTACTTATTTAAAGCATGTCAAACGTCGAACTTAGATGGCGTAAATTAATGGTTCGCGTCTTAGATAAGTCCTGCCCTTACAATGTGAAATACAAATAGTATATTTTTGACATGGGCCATGAAGAAGCGGTGGTGGCTATGTCGGTTAGTTGCCGCGTTGCCAACCGCGCGTCCCAGGTTCGATTTGTTCTTCAACCGTATTATTTCGTTTTTTACCGTGAATTCCAGGAACAACGACAGACAATAACTAACTATATTCGGATAAGTAAATGTGTAATTTAAAATTTTTGGTGAATAAATTTTAACATCTCATACAACAGTTTAGTATCAACTTTTTAAAAATTATTGTCTAACGTATAAAAACCATGACGTTGTTAAATTTTAAATAAATCTATAATACTTTACATATATTTTTCGACGACATTGTACCTTTGAAAAATCTCAATAGAGAAATCCGCTATAAGTGATCTGAATTCTATTGGATAAACTAAGATAGATGCCGATGTGCCCTGCAAATATTTATTCTCGTATCCATACACTTTTATGGCCCCATATAAAGACATAGGAATATTGATGTAAGTGCTTTCGACGATTCCCTTTTACAAACTTCGTTCTACGCGAGAAAATTTAAGGAAATATACATTTTGTATATCCCATCCCATACTCCGTAAATTTTTATGATATTAAACTTGAAGAACTCTTTTTAGTACTACTCAGGTAAAACTATTTGAAATTTCTCAGATATTTGTTAAATAAATTTACTTATACCTGTAACATTTTCGATAAATCGAAAAAAATACAATAATCTTTTATTATACGTTAGTAAGAAAGGGTGAACTTGAAAATTCTGACACGACCAAATGAGAGATTAAATAGCAAAATTAAAAGTATCAAAATTACGAAACTGTGAGATAAATTCATTTACAAATGCAACTGTTTATAGTCTAAAAAGAGATTTTTAAAACTGGTTGCATTGTATAAAGTGATCACATAAGTCCGCTGATACAGGCCATGAGCCCTGTGCTATAAATGAATATGAGTATGAATAGCTTCGTCTCTGTTAGACTTCTATAATTTATCTTGTGAACAAAATTTTATTAAATTTTACTCCAACCTATGCATATTGACTAGCATTTTATATTAAATATTTGTCTTTAAATTAAGGACTTTTTACTGCCGTTTAGACTTCATGTGAAAAATCTAAATGAAACTTAAACATTAAGCGTCCTATTTATTTCAAGTTTATAGTTCTATACGAGATTCTTCTAAAATTTCACTATCAAATTGCTTTCTGAGACAGATATACAACAGATCAGTAAAAGACAAAGTTTATAAATACATGAAGAAGTTACGTTTCAAACCTTCCCGTTGACAGGTAACTTTTTTATGGAAACGAGTATATTTCGCTTTTAGTTTTATATAGAGTTGTGCTTTTGAGATAGATAGAGATAGATAAAACTTCTATGTAATAAAATACAATATTCATTGTTGGCCATAATATTGACATTTTTGGAAAAAAATGTTGCAATACCACGGGTTTCAAAATAAATTATCATATTTTGCAAGCATTATCTTGGGATAAGTTTATTCATGGTGAAACGGAAAATCAAACTGAGCACAAATCTGCTGTTAGCTATCGAATTGGTTATCGCTGGAAAAATTGTGAACAAATCGAAAAAAAAATCTCTAAAAAACACCTTATATTTAAAACACTGATGGAATTTAATTATACATAAACACTGATGGCATATAATTATATTTATAATACAATAAAGCTAATAGCCAACACTAATATTATACTACTCGAGAATATTCTCAAGTAACAGAATGTTAGTTAACTTAGTAAAAACAATACGAGATTTAAGGTCTACCGGTTTCGAGATGCACCCGTCTCTTCGTCAGGACCAACACTACACTACTATATTCACAACACTATACATCCCAACCATAGTATTGTTAAACATTCACTAATATTGATCACCTTCGTGTCAATCTTGTCAACAAACAGAAGACAAACATGCACTGATTAGCCTACTGAACATTCAGGAATCTAGAGAGAGTGAGAGGGGGCAGGGTCTAAAGTGGGTGTTACCAAATATTTTGTGAAAATTAAATTAAACAAAGGGCTATATTTTTCAATTTTCCATATATAGTAGTGTAGTGTTGGTCCTGAGGAAGAGACGGGTACGTCTCGAAACCGGTAGACTTTAAATCTCATAGTGGTTTTTACTAAGTTAACTAACATTCTGTTATAATGTCTCACCACAAAATTAATGCTTTAAATATTAATAATAATATTCTTAAGCGACTATTATTAAATTATGATTAACTATTGAATTACGGAAAATTAAGTAATTCCAATTAAGTTTTGTGTCCAGTGACAGGGTTTAATAAACAAAAGTATAAATTCCATATGGAGTTTCAATTCGTCTCCCAACGCGTCGAATCTACGATTATATTATTATTTGGTGTTATTATGAGTTCGTCCTTCACCGTTCTCCCTCGAGAGCAAATTTAATAGGATGGCAACATGAAGGTTAAACCATACGCGTAGGGGAAAACGTTTTGATCATGATATAGAACCTACCTCGTGAAAGTATACCTATCAACCAACCTCCTGTTCTTTAATATACTGTGCTTCCTCATATAGCTTGCTTTGAAGTATCCTTGAACAGTCATTCCCTCTACATTTTTTATATATACATACATTCTCAGGAATATTTTATATATACATACATTCTCAGCACACGGGGACTCAAAGGGCCTAATAATCCTTATTTTTTCGAATAGTTTTTCAGCTTTTTTTTTTATTTATTTAATTCCCAGCACCATGTACGCTATCGATCATGGGCCAAGTCTTCCCTGTGCGCAAGGTCTAAGTCATTTTTTATTTCACTTAAAAGAATATTTCTCCTTATCTACCATGCTTTATTTTTCTGAGGAAACTATATGCAAAGTGATTGGGATATTATATAGAAAAAAAATTTCTTCTTAAAAAAAATTTTTTTTTGGAGACTCCGGGAATAACGGGCAATTTAGTTTGATTTTTTTGAAATTATAAATAGAGTTTTCATATCATGTGTTCGGAATTTTGAAATGATATCCTAACGAGTTTGTTTGGCATGGAGAAATTAAATTATTATCATTGTAATGACAAAGTGACAAAACATTGCGCATTAAAATTTTGTGATGGTTGTATTGATTATTATGATATGATTGTATTGATAAAGGTAGGTTGCTCCTGCAAACTGAATTAGATGTGATTCTAGAGTTCTGAAGTGGAGACCTAGGGAAAGTAAGAGAGGCATCTCAAAAATGATGGGCCGACAAAATGGCCGCTAAGAGGCGGAAGAAGTAGTTACAAGAAGCAAGCGCAGAGATAGATGGAAGGGTATAAAGAAGGCCTACATCAGCAGTGGAGAGAGAAAGAATGAAGAACTTGCTTGGGGAGTTCGACGAACTTACCTCGGAAATAGTAATCGCACTTAGTAAACTTAATAAAAAACCATTTACTTTGATTTTTGTTATCTTTTTATTACATTAATTTTTTTATTTAAAGAGACTTTTCACAAAGATTGCGATATTAACATCATCATATTCATTCCCTTATCCCTAATATGCTGCTTGCATATGTGTTAACCAGACAAGACCCTTTCTGTTTTTGTGCACTATTTTTGTTGCTTCACCAAACAGCCTTATCTGGAGCGACCCACCGATCGTCTTCCTTTCGGGGTAATCAAGAAGATAGTTCTTCGAGTATTCTTAATTCTTAGCACATTTGATTTTTCTTTATGTAGGAGTAGCGGCTCCATGCCGAGTGTGGGCCTTATATCGGTATTTCTCACTCTCCACATTACGTAACGCAATCAATTTAATCACTATACTTACTTACATACTTACCATCACGCCGTTTCCCCGTGGGGGTTGGCAAAGAGGATAGAGCGCCACACTTTTCTGTCCCGGCATACAACTCTCGCCTCATCCACATTCATACATCTTCGCATGCAAGCTCGCCGGTTGTATCTGGTTAATCCGATCATTCCACGTCTTGCAAGGTCGCCTTCTCTTTCCAGTGCCATCAACACTTGCATTATATATCTTTCCTACCATTCTTTCCTCATCATTCGCTCAACATGCGCAAACCATCTGAGCGACCCTTTTTTAATTCTATTAATTATGCTAAGATAAACTTTACATTCATTTCTAATATCTTTATTTTTTACACTATACTTAAATACTTATGAATTTAGCTTTGAATATATAAAATGCTTTTCCTAAAAATATATTTAAATAAAGCTTGAACAGCAGCAATCCTGGTTGTGTTCCTCAGAAATAACCTTTTCTCGTAATTTAATAAAAACATCCTCAACTTATCCGCAATGAATGTAGAAACGTTATTTATCTAAAAGCAATTCGAAATACAATATCGTCCCAGAAACATCTTAATATTTGAACATAAAAGGAAAACCAATTTTTATTCACTAAATCCGTTATTCTTTCATAGGAGAATAACGATGCTGAATATATTATATTTTTCTGTGCTGGATCAATACTGATGCGACTAAAGAAGTTTAACGATATCCAAATATTCCTGACATAGTTTAATTGCGTTAGAGCAGAATTTTTTATTATTTGATATTGCAGAATAATAACCAGAGAACAACTGGCTTGAGGATTACCAATGTTAAGGCTGGACATTCACTGCAAATGCCTGCATATTTCGGTGTTTTTTCGAAAATGTGGGTTTTTATTATTATTTATATCAGAATGTATATGCTAGACTATAATTTTTTATGTTAGGTAAAACCTTTGTTTATATATAAAATTAATAAATTGAACATTATTTACAATAATTATGTAAATAAAAGCTTTAATTGGTAGGCGGTGGCCAAAAAATTTGTTTTCAGTGTTAAAGAAAATTTTAATTGTTACTGAATATTTATGTTTATGAATATTAAATACAGATATCTCATGTTGATTGAACTGAACTTAAATAATTAAGAAATGTTCAATATTAATAAAGTAATAAATTTTGACGTTTCATGATGATTTATTTCATATAAAGAGATGATTAAAAAAATATATTGCATTTACTACCATTTTTAGTTTTCCACCACTGCTTAAAAAGAAACACGTAAGTTACTATTTTTAAATAAAATTCTAATATAATATGTCGACAAATGACGCAGGTTTAAATCTGATTTTTGCTTATATTTTCGTTATTTTTATCAATAATTTTAAGTTTATTCATTTTATGTAAGAACAGAAGATATACCTAAGTTTTAGTCCTAAAAAATTATTATCAAGCATATACATTCTGTTATAAATGAATAATAGAAATTAACATTTTCGAAAAACAAACGCCAAAATATGCATTTGCAGTGATTGAAGTAACTAAAAACTAACCCATCTAAACCAAGTTTTTATTTTACTCCCTTTCTTTTTAAATTAAGTTTACCATCATGTATTATTTTTTATATTTTTATATTTTATATATATTTCAGTCAATCAATTAAATAATTGATTGACTGAAAATGAAACATGTCTAGACAAATATCTATGTCATAAATTTCAAAAAATATCTCTTTATTATTTGATTTCTTCCCAAAAATCCGAAGTGTGCTGTCATCTGTGAACCAAATGTCATAAATTTTCGAAATTCATAGTGAAGTACCTATTATAAATACTGGCGGAGTAATTCAAATTTTAAATATTACCTGACGTTATCGGGCCGCCGTTGGTAGCTTTTGTAATGATTCCAATTTGAAAAAAAAACGATTAAAAAAATTTAAAATCCAAAATTATACTATAATTATTATTATTTTTTAAAGAAAATTTGAAAGATCTTCTTGATCGTCGCCACGAGTTTGCTTGCAAAGTTTCAGCTCAATTGTATCACGGGAAAAGGGTTAAAAATTGATCCACACTTTTTTCGTCACGGAAACAAGCAAGCAGACGCCACGAGTTAAAAGAAAGGAAGTAAAAAAGTAACCCATAAAAACCAAGTTTTTACTATACTTCTTTTCTTTGTAAAATATAACAATAATTAAAGACGAATTAAAACATATAACATAACACTAAACTTACAGAAATATAATATATTTCTAAAATGTCAGATGTTTTGAGATGTCAAGATTTTGATGGATTCAATTATCATCGTACCTTATGAATTTCCAGCGTCAAATAATTTAGTCAGAATCTGATTAGAGTAATGTAGAATTCTTCAAAACTAAGCAGAAATCTAAAAGAAAAAAAATATTATTTGATTTTTTCGTAAAAAACCCATTTTTGCTGTCATCTGTGAACCAATTGTTTCGTAAATTTTCGAAATTCGTAGTGATGTACTTATTATACCGACGGAGTAATTAAAATTTAGAAAATATTCCGCGACGTTATCGGGTCGTCGCGCCGTTGCTAATCAAACTTTTCTAATGATTCCAATTTGAAAAAAACAATAAAATTTCTAAAAATCCTAAATTATACTATAATTATTAATATTTTTTAACAAAAATTTGACAGATCTTCTTGATCGTCGCCATGAGTCTGCTTGCCAAGTTTCAGCGTGATTGGATCAGGGGAAATGGGTCAAAAATTGATCCAAAGTTTTTGTTGACGGCAAGCAAGCAGACGCCACGAGTTAATATACAGGGAGAAAAAATTTAACAATTTTTTTCAGCATATTTTGAGTTTATCAAAAAAAAAATCTGAACACAATACTGAATTTGTCACAGGGACATCATTAATCAAGATTTGATATACGTGGTATTCTATCATGGGTGAAAATGGTGAACGATACATCGTGTAAAGTGATCACTTAAGCCAACCGTATGTTAGGTCGTAACCCCTATGAACACCCAAAGCTTCCATATATATTTTTCCATAAAAAAAAATAATTTCGTCTCTGTGAGATATTTATAATATGTCTTGATTAACAATATTTTTATTTGTATGTTCTGAGAACACAATTACTGAATTTATCAATAGAAGGACGATTATTTAATTTAGATAGATTATATAAGTCTCACAGAGACAAATCTGAAAAACGCGTATAGAAAGTCTTTTTATACGATGTCTCAGGGCTTACAACCTGTACGTTGTCCAATCAAATGTACGAATATTTATAAAAATATTTTTATATGTTTGTTCTGAGAATACAATTACAGGATTTTAAAAATTATTTTTTACCTCTGTGGACAAATCCAGTAATAATTGTGTTTCCAGAACATGCACATAAAAATATCTAACCAATTAAATGTTGTTATTTACGACATATTATAATTCAAATGTTGTTATTTACGACATATTATAATTCAAAGTTTAAAGAAGTAAATTTAGACAGCATATATAAAACCAACTCAATGTTACAAATACAAAAAAAAACCATCAACCAACAAAACACAAATACACTTTAAGATCAAAAAAGACTTTATTGAAACATAAAAGAGATTATTGAACCCTAAGTATACCTTTATGCAGTTAAACAGCCATGCCACACCACTACAGATATCTAGAAATTAAATATTTCGAAAAAAATAATAAAAACCAGCGAATATTAGAACTATATAACATTATGCAAAGTTCAAAAAGTGCACAAAATCATTAAACAATTTAGAAATTTAATTGTGATATAAACCATAACTTATTTTTAAATATTGTAATATTAACTTAACATGCATATCTTTAAATATTTCTATATATATTTTTCTTTGCATGTATGTGTTTTATGATATTAAAAAATACAGTAATCTGTAATCTGTTAGACTTGTGACATTCTCCGGTTTCATACACAAGTTAACACTTTCACGGGACTGCAAAAAATTTGAAAAAAAAATCCCTCTAAATTAAATAATGTATATCACATGTACATGTAATGTTTTATTTAGTAGGAAAATATTTTTAACAACATAGAAATTTATTATTTTGTTTTTTTTTGCAGTTCAATGATGTCAGCGACCGTACTGGAACTAAGGACGATATGTCCAAAATTACTCTCCGTGTGGATTCTCATACTGACGGAATTCGTTACAGGTAAGTTTTTTTCACAATAAATATAAAAATGAGATGACGACTTTATGCTACAGGAAGGTATCTAAGGCTTAACAAGTTTTTGCGCAGCCGAGCTGGAAATTGAAGCGCGCCGAATCCGTAAGCTCCCAAGGTTAACATATCGTGAATATTTATTTCTCGTTCAATTATGCAAATGCACTTCGATCGTAAAAAAGATTAAATTATACAAAACAAGCTCTCAAATATTTTTTTGAGCTACAATGGATGTTCGTGATGTGTATTTGTAGGATTGGATCAGAAGAGTAGGGCTGCCTCAGCTCTATTTTCGTAGATTAAGAGCCAACGATCGCCAGACTTACGTTATAGTTTCAACCCTGAAATATTTTGTGCAGATGTACACTATAGCGGGTAAGAAGGTTTGGATATTATGACATTAGATTTTGAAGAATTTTGGCAGATACATCAAAAATATGAGTAAATTAGATGTAAAAATAACAAACCTGATTTTTTGATATGTTTAACGATACAATACTATACAGATAACATATGAGTAATTTAGGTATAAAAATAACAAACCTGATTTTTTGATATGTTTAACGATACAATAATATACAGATAACATATGAGTAATTTAGATATAAAAATAACAAACCTGATTTTTTAATATGTATAAAGGTACAATACTATACACTTATGTGAATCATTTCCAGACGCTTTTGCGGAACATTTCTTTCACCAGACGCTTTGAATCGCTATAATAATCATGTAGTTTACGTTATAGTTACAACTCCGAATTTTATATATTTTGTTCGGACCACTATTTAACAATTTTATCTGATACCTTATATTTTAACATTTTACTAACATATTTTTGCGTGCCCGTATTACCTTGTTATCTATCAAAATCACCCGAAATCAGATGTCATAATATCCAAATCTTCTTATCTGCTACAGCGTACATCTACAGAAAATATTTACTTAAGTCTAGCGGTCGCTGGCTCTAGTCTAGTGATTTATTTCGTTGGCTTCAATACTTTTTGCAATATAATAGATTATTCATTAGTAATTTTATATATGGCATAATGAAATAACTAATAAACAAAGTGTGCTTACAATATAAAGTTAAATACTTCAATTATCGATGAGATGTTCTGTTTCTCTCGAAACATAAGTAGTAAAATATTATTAAAAACTCACACAGAGGCAGAAAAACATAATGTTTTTCACCCTATTTAATGATCATCATGAATGATCTCTACAACGTTGACGCCATCAATAATATAATTAAAACTCAAAATGCTAATGGATTGCACGCAATGTAACGGAGTGAATAACAAAAGCTGCTGACATGTCCGAAGACGGAAAAAGTACAGCGGCCTCTCGTGAAGTTTGGTTTTCAGGTGCGTTGTACCGACCGCCGTTCAGAATGACTAATGAATATTTTTTTCTTAAACACAGAAATTTTATACACGAACAAATGTAATGATACCTCAATTGTGTTTTGAATAATAAGTCAATACTTTCTCAATCTTAATAAAATGCAATATTTTGTATAAATACCTCTTTTGACAAAATTTGATCCATCAAGAGTCGTGTTTCTACAGTAAGATGGATGTTTATGTCTAAGTATGACACTGATATGAAAACTGATAATGCCATATCATAATTTATATGATGTAACCTAATGGTTATATCTATTTGAAATTAAAAATCAAACAAACAAATTAACGTGTACACAAATATCTTAAGCATTTAAATCTGAATGGTGAATAATAATTTGTATTAAAACAACCATTAGGTTTTCAAATTATATTCATGTTGAACGTGATATAAAAATGCTTTATTTGTAAATATAACTAAGCTGAATTTAGATAACTTATACAGAATTTATTTTCTTCTATAATTTCAAAAATTAATATGACATCAAATCTCTAGAGGCAAAGAAGTCACGTCATTCATTGCACGCTAGACTAATGTCGTTATCCCATTTATTGGTTTGAAATACAGTTTTCTTTATAAATTATATTATCTAAGCATTCTTTAAAATATTCTTGAATTTTTATATATTCATAATATCATAAAAATATGCACATACTTGTTTTGTAAAAAATTGCTACAATAAAGACAACTTTTGAATCTTACAAAACGTATATGTTTAAAATCAATAAATAATATTTGTTCTGTCAAACCAATTATCAATATTATTTTTGATAAATAAGCAGATTCAACTGAAAAATATGCAGAAGAATCTGTCTTTTGAAAAAATATATTGTTTCTACTGGAGAATGATCTCAGAGCTTTACTAAAGATTAGGAAAAATTTAAGTAGTATGTAGTATTCTGTAAATGATATTATTATTATTCGACTCAAACAATTTACAATACAAATTTATAAAAAGAATACGAAAAACGCCATGGTGATGTCAGAATAAATCGATACATTTTTAATAAATTCGCAAAAACTAATATATTTTCAATGAAATAAAATAACATCTTACTAATTATATCATTCGAACATTTTTTTAAATACAACAGCACTCTGTTCTATTATTATAACCTTTTAAAAAATGTGTGTGTTAAAAAATGTGTGTGTTAAAAAATATTAATAATTTCTTAAATTATTGTCTATCTTTATTAAAAGTAGAAAAAAGGCTGACCCATCCCCAAAAATGTGAATATAATTTCCCCAAAATGTGCCGAGATCCGGGGGATGTAATGCCAATTAGGTAAATAGTGAACCCGAGCAGGCGTGAGATGATCGATCATCCAATCGAGAGGCTGTATTGTTGGCGGAAGCCCGGCTACCCCTGCTCCGTGACAAAGGGTAGTGGCGGAGGAAACCGGAGCTTATCACGGTTAACCCAGCCTCAACGGAGAGGGTAAGAAAGGGTGGTATGTCCAAGTTCAAACTTAACCTTATATTACCATTCTCCTGTAGATACCGAGTGTTTTTTTTATATAAGTTTTTTTGTTATTTTATAATTTTTTAATGAAAATTTTTAATATATAATTTTGATAATTTTCCTTTTAGTACCTGTAATTTTTCACTAAATTGAGAACAGTTTGAATTTTTCACACACTTATTAAAGACCAGCAAGGCAATTGAAAAACTACATATACGAGGCAGTCATTCACCTGATATTATTTATTTATGCATAGTAAACTGTAAATAATTAAATATCTAATCTATTAAAATAACAGTATATTTATTAAATCTTCTGTGCATATTCCTCTAGTGAACCCGAATGGATTTTCATTTATTGTAGAATTGACTTATGTGATTGAGTTTAGTCTCTTTTGACTGCTTATTCAAAGATTTTCTATATATTATATAAATAGTGTATTACCTAATTCTGATTGTTTATAAAACTAGATTACACAACCTTTATGATTGTAAGTGGTTTTCTCTTTTCACACACAAGAATCATACTTCTTTTTGGTCAAGTATAACATATAAAAAAAATTGAATTGTTAAAATTTGCTAGGTATCAGGTATCATTGAAATAAAATATTATATGTATTATCATATAAATCAATAAAATTTAAATATATATTTATATATATATATTAAAATTTAAAAATATATATAAACAAATTTAAATACACATAAATACTTAGTTTAATTTAAAATAACCTTGGTACGCTACGTAAACACTTCTCATATAACCCTGGTAATGTGATCCGGTTCAATGTTTCCTCCTAAATTATTTATAAATGTCGACGACAATCAACGTTATAACAACCTAATAGTTGTTAATGAAGAATCGATTTACTAATTGAGGATGAATTAACTTGACAGGTAACGATGAACAACTCCAAAATTATTATCGATGGATTACAACGGAAAACGGAAAATTTTGGTGTATTTACCTGAAAGCACTTGGATTTGTTTTGATATATCCAATGTCTACACTGTTAGATATAAACACAATTATATCTTTCGTCATAATTTTAGGTAAAAATAATATTAAATTAAATATGGTTGATTCCAAAAATTACACAATTTTTTTTTAATTATAAGTTGTTTCCAAAAGTGATGGACTAGTTGTACTACATATTATAAATGTATTTTCTTAAGGCGATCGTCTAGCAGAATGAGCAAATTTCACCATTTTTTGTCATATCTTCTCTTGCGTTTTTTATTACGTTTTTGTATGGAAATATCTCATTTTAAAATTTATTCATAAGGTTACATATATTTTAAATACGAATATTTTATTAAAATGTTATAAACTAAATAAAATAATTGATTAATAAATTACCAAACCTTCAATGTTTTAAAAATGAAGAAAATTGCTCCACTTTGTGGGCCTTTAATGACTGAACGGCGTGTTGAGATGTCTTTTTTATTCAATAATATTACAGAGTAAACGATTATCTTAAATTTATTACAATTATAGCATATATATATATATATATAATATTAAAAAATTTTAATTATCATTAAATATTTTATTGACTATATCCTAATGTATCTCAAGATCATTAAATTCGATGAAAAAATACTCTTAATTTAATTAAAATAAATTATATAAAAAATAAATTATATTTAAATTCACATAGTTTATATTTTTGATCCAAATTAAATATGAATAATATCTATAACGTCAATACCAAATCCATGAATATAATATCTCAATATTTTATCGTTATTCTTTCAGTAAGTGAAAATCTGGTCTAGAAATTAGTGCTCAGTATAAAAAATAGGTTAAGAATAAACCAACTTTCTCCGAGATTCTGGAGGTTACCAAAAGTCCGTTCTTCACCTAAGTCTCAGGACTTGAGACTCGGCTCCATAAAGTGTATAAACAGGATGTCCCTTGTAAACCGAACCGTGGCACCAGGATCCCAGGATAAATCCGGTTAAGCCTTCGTTTGCACCGTTTTTACTCTACCGGGCGATTGCTTTTGTATTTTATTTTTTACTTTTGCAGTACGCTAACGCTAGTGGAAACACGTTTCGTAATTCGTTGTTTGTATAAATAGCCACAAAATTTAAATGTATATCCTAGCTTATTTTCAATGAAATTTAAATAGTTAATTATTTTTCTCAATTATATCAATTTAATTATAGATTTCTACTTACTTTTATATTTGACTCGAGTATGAAGGAATATTATGTTTAGTGTGGGTACATACATAAAATTCATCCGAATTATTTAACGTATATCAACAATAGAATAAGTCTGAAAATTATCATAAATAAAATTAAAATTAAAATAGCTTTGGCTTTGTGAGATGACTGGTATTATTCTTGATTGAAGATAATCCCTCTGTGGACAAAATCTAGTTATTGTGTTCTTAGGACATACTTAAAAAATAAAATAAAAATATATTATAATAATTTTAGTTTTAGGTTCATCGCAACAATATGGACTGAATTATACATTCAATAAAATCATAAGTAACTTATTTTACTAATGTAACATAATTTATTGTATAACACCTGAATAAAAAATTAACTATTGTATTTTTCTAAAGGTTTTAACTCAATAGTGATATTAAAATCAAACCAAAAAATTGTTTAATTAATTAAGATTAACAAAAATTAAATGATAAAGCTTTTATATGGGAATTATATGTATGGAAGTCTTTATAGGGTATTTGTTTGATAATCTGAGAACGTCCTTAGGGTGGAATCGTGAACGTTGCAATATGAAAAGTGATCATTTTAGCAAGCTAATATAGGTCATAAGCCCTGTGGCTACCCCTTTAAGACTTCCATACACGTTTTCCAAATAAATTACTTTGTCTCTCTGAGACTCCTATATATATCATAATGAAGGATTATCCCTCTGTGGACAAATAGAGTAATTGCATTCTTAGATCATGTAATTCAAAATATTCTTACAAAATTGATTAATTTAATTTTCTAAGTATAATCAAAATATTTTGATTTTTTTAATTTTATTTATTGTATAATAATAGATTTATCAGGAATCTTCAACATTCATATTTACGCATTGTGGTCTTATTTGTGTAATTCTCGTTATGACACCATACCAAGAAGTTTTCTGTATAAATATCTTCATTGTTTTGTATCTACATATATATTTTTTGTGTAGGAATCCTTTTATGATTTTTTTCCTCATGTTTGAAAGTTTTGCATTGTTTCATTGAAATGTGTCTATTACTGATGTATTTTCTTACAGTCTGCTCAGAACATCCTTATTTACAATTCTCTTAGTCCAGCTTATACTTTCCATCCTTTTCCAGAGTTTTTTTCTCTCTTTCGTTAATTTTCCAGATTTCAATTACGTATAATGATACTTAAAAATACTGAAATTCATTATATTAAAAAAAAAACATATTCTCATTGTGAAGTTGCAATTTTAGAATAAAGTTCTGTAAATTTTGTAAAACAGTTAGAAAATATATACAGAAAAATACAATCAACGAAAAAATATTTTGGCTGCAACCGGAATCGAACCATGGATATCCAATCTATCCGGGAATGATGTGTTACCAATTACACCATAGCTGCCTCGTATATTGCTATCAATTTATTGACCTTATATGTACTCTTTTATTATTATTAATTAATTAACTCATATACGTATTATCAATTTTAACAGTCCACTTTTTGTAATTTTTTAATACTTTGTATATCTGCCGCTAGAGGACGCCAAAATTAATTATTAATTTATTTTAATTGGTTTGAATCCTGGTGCAGCCGAAATATTTTTTTTGTTGGTTTGATTTTTCTGTATGTCTTTTCTAATTGATAAATAAACTTGTTTAAAAATACTCTTTATCCTTTTGCAATTACGTAATTTACAGACACACCTCTAGTAATGATCAAATAATTTACCAAATGATCGTTCGTATTATGAAACATTTGTAAGTTAAAATCAACGTAATTTTTTTTCTGTCACTATCTAAGTCTGTCATCTGTCATCTGTCAGTCTTAATAATTACCACCTTAATTTCCATTGAGATGGCTTGTCTTTACTTACCGTTTCTAGAACCGCCACTATCTTCCCTCGCCTTACTTTTCATTTCACCGCATTTCACTAGCCACGACGAATAATGAATCAATAAGATTTTAAGCAGCAAAATGATGAATACTTTGTTATTAAGCGAGATTACGCAAGTACAAACAGCTGGTATTTCGCTGCTATAATGCTGCTCTGCATTAGTAGTGGCCAGATTTCGTACAAGGCGTAATTAGATCACTGAACAAATATAAAATATTTTGAACAGAAAATTTAAATAGAGATATTTACGGTTGTGTTTGTTCGTATCTCTGAAAATTCATAAATCGAAAATTAATAATTAGAGGAGCGATTGTATGTAAATATGTATATAAGTATGAATAAATACTTGCAAAAATAAGTATAATATTTGCAAGTATGCAGGTAAATGTAATATTTTTATTTGTGAACATCAATGCCTAAATAATGCCGCGAAAAATTGCCCGCATTAAATCGAAGCATAACGCCAAAGTTTATCGCACCTCTAAGGGCCTCGCAAGATGACAACATAACAAAAAAATATCGTTAAAATTTTCACCGTTGGCGTTGTATAAAATAAATTTCGCCGGTAATAAAAATTCACGAAATGGAACGTCATAAAATTTCATTACAAAATAACTTTAGAACTAAAAGGTTGAGTAAAGAATGTCAGGAAAGTATGCAGTTGGTGCATTTGGACTGCATTTCTGATGTACAGGTCCTCGGCACATGACGATGTACAGGGTGGGTGGAAAAAATAGGTATTAAATTACTTTCTCTTTTTACATTTTCTCATCACTGAAATAATATATACAAAACTATGAAAAAACAAAAATATGAATTTTATAAAGACTAATAATAAGTACATCTGTGTTTATAATTATTTATTTTCATTTTATAGTGATACTCATAACTTAGATCCCTCATATTTAAGGGTACATTAAAAATTATGTTTATAATGTATTTATTTTAAATATATTTTTAAAATAGTTATTATTTATTAATCATAGATAGATAATATACATTGAAATACTTTGTGCATTATTAAAACCTGAAGAGGTACCTTAGTGAAATCAATTTTCTTTATATAAATATTTTTTATTATATTATTTTTAAATATTTATAGTAAATACATTTTTGTTATTCATTTAATAAAAAAAATTATGGTACTTCTTTATATATCACCCTTATGAATTTGTTTACCTGATATGGTTAAACTACTCGAGGATATTCTTAACAGACCAATTCATACTTTTTTGGTTTAATTTTTCAGTGTAAAAAAATACACCCAATGCTTATCAAAAACTTCCACTAGCACATCAACTCTCACGTTAACACTGTTAATAAGAATTCAAAGAATAAAATTATTGTAAAAAATAAATATTGATTCTTTCATGACAAAATCGAAACATGTGTACAGTGCTAGGTTTACCCACAAGGTTGGCTTGGTACAGAAATAAATAAATCATTGAGGTCGAAGAAAATTACATTTTAATGTACCTCATATAATAATTACAACCAACAGCAAACGTAAAAACAAAAACGTGAGACTCTTAAAGCATGGCTATTGGGTATTGATGTGAATATTTATTCTATTTTGTAAGAGCAGGGTGCTTATATTAAAATTTATTTTTTCTTCTAATCTTTTTTATCTTACTGCAGGCCACAAACATAAATCAGTCCGTGTATGTCTATACATTAAATTTAGTCCACAGTTAACAGATGGCACAGTAACAGCTTACTGGGAGAATAATATGTTTATTTCGCTTGTAGACAAATTCATAAACTTAAGAACTATCTATAAGAAAATATTCTTAAAGCCTTTTACAGGCAGCATAAGAAATTATGAAATTGGAAAAAGCACGGCGTGAAATTGGAAAAATTTGTTATAAATGTATAATTCATAACAAATTTTCTATTTGTTTTTATTTATGAAAGTCTTGTTTTTTTCCACAACGGGTACGTGTAGTCGCGGATAATTTATGAATTAATTAGTTAACTAAAATAGACATCTTATTATATTTCATGAAATTATTTAATAGATAAAATACATTATTAATTATTTGAAACTGACATTATAAGTTGTCTAAAACATTTTTGGAATTCATACCATAATACAAAATTCCACCAATCTAGGCCACACACTCACACAGTGGCAAGGAATGCGACATAAGCAAATCGGGGCACGAGCAAGGCACGCGCGGCCGGCAGTTCATTTGCACCATTTCGGAGGATTTCTTCACACTCACACAGCCGCACTCCAGAAAACTCCTTTTTTAGTAAATTGTATAAAAAGGGCACATGCCTTAGGCGGGCATGTCAGTCTGTCACCGACCTCCGGCGGCGGCCGGAAGCTTAGGGTATCTATCATTGTCTTTGTAATCATACTCATGTACATTTTGTACTTGTTTTATCGAGATAATAAATCATTAACTATTTATTCTACGTCTTTGGAGCTTTTCCGCCGCACGACGGTGGTGGCCCGAAAAATCAATTGCTCTTTACCATCTCTAAACCCCCAAACATTGATATAATATTTATGTTTATAAATAAACATTTCTTGCTAGTGGACCACTTGGTGGGAAATTGTGTTTCTTTACGTTTTGGTAGTTAAGTTTATTTATTCTAATATACCTCATTGAATACATTTTTGTTTTATTTGTTTTTATTTTAATGCAGTGAATTTTATTTTCAATCAGTGAATATATATTTTCAATCAAGGAATTATGTTTTGTTGACAATCACAGAGTATTAAATTGTACAGAGATGTAATAAATAGATGGGATAAATAATATTCATAATGCCGTTAAAGTATTTATGCTTGCGCAATCAAACATCTTATAAACAATTGTTTTTTTTACAATTGACGTTGTTCTTTTTTTTTAATTTTGTTTCAAATCGAGTCTCTTCAAGAAAAAACGTATTTTTGTAGTAAAACGTGATTCATTTACAAAGACATTAAATTTTTAAGAAATTTATGTTAGTATATGTCTATATATTTTGATGATTTATGTTTGATAGTACGATTTAATCCAGTATAGTACAATTCTGATCATATTTGAATACTTCACATTTTTCAATGTAAATATTGCGCTGGTAAAATTCTTAATTGCTTACATTTTTGCCCGTACCATTTTTACTTTTATTTATCTTGTTTCAAGTACATTAGAGAATGTTTAACACGAATACAAAATAATTCATTTATCATGAAAAAACTTTTAGAACACACAAAATGCTTTTTTTACTTTTCATAATTTATTTAATCATTATATCGAGGGTAGAAAGCCAAAATGGCATTAGTGATTATTTTGGTTATTATTAAAGTTCTGTCAATCTGATTTTATTAATTTTTATTTTATTATTAAACAATATATACCATATTTTTTTATTCAAAACACATATGAAAATCGTTTAATAAAATAAATAGTGACAAAATCAGATGGATAAAACATTATTTTGTTCTCCTGTAAAGTTCTAAATAATCACTAACGCATTATTCATTTAACATAAAAAATTCAAACCCATGATTCCATATTATATTCAAAAACATAAAGTTCTGTGAAATTTAAAACCAAATTTATTAGAAATACATACAGAAACATCAAATAAAACGTGTCCAAAAAATAAAAAATGAATCAAATCGGTTAATTCTCGCGTCTCTTAGCGGCAGTTACACAAAGTAATTTGTTTAAAATGGATAATATTAGGTCCTTACATATGAAATTGGCGTTTTGCCGTACTGGCAAATTTGATCTCAAATATCTTCTCTTTGGTTAGGAATTCCAAATCCAAATTTATACAGCTATTTACTCATGTATTTGTGTTTTGAAAATTATAATTCATTTGTTTATTCCACAATTGTTTTTTTCTTTGCGTCACTCAGTTTACAAAATGAAAAACTTGAAATATCGCGTTATTTACGAGTACGAGTTCCACCGTGGCACCAGTGCTGCAGAAACGGCTCGAAGGATTAATGATGTGTATGGCGATGGTGCCGCAAAAGAAAACACAGTGCGTTTTTGGTTCCAACGTTTTCGTTCTGGAAATTTCGACTTGCAGAACAAGCCCCGTGGACGGCCGGAGACCAAAGTTGATAATGAAGAATTGAAGGCTATTGTGGAAGCGGATCATCGCAAACCACATCCGAGTTAGCTGCAGGCTGCGGTGTTAGTGATAAAACTGTTTTAATCCACTTGAAGCAAATTGGTAAGGTGAAAAAGCTTGAAAGGTGGGCACCTCACGAATTGAGTGAAGCAAATCAACAAACGCGCGTTGACTGCTGCGTTGCATTACTCAACCGGCACAATAATGAAGGCATTTTAAATCGAATCATTACCTGTGATGAAAAGTGGATCCTGTACGATAATCGGAAGCGCTCATCGCAATGGCTGAACCCTGCCGAACCAGCCAAACCATGCCCCAAGCGAAAATTGACTCAAAAAAAGTTACTTGTGAGCGTTTGGTGGACTAGTGCTGGTGTCGTTCACTACAGCTATCTTAAATCTGGCCAGACGATTACGGCAGATGTCTATTGTCAGCAACTGCAAACCATGATGGAAAAGCTAGCTGCTAAACAAACGAGGCTGGTTAATCGCTCTAGGCCACTGCTGCTTCATGATAACGATAGACCACACACTGCACAACAGACGGCTACCAAATTAGAGGAGCTTCAATTGGAATGTCTAAGACATCCACCGTACTCTCCGGACCTTGCCCCAACAGATTACCAGATTTTTTTCGAAATTTGGATAACTTCTTGCAAAGGAAAAAATTCAACTCCGATGGGGCAGTCCAAACCGCCTTCAAAGATTTTATTGATTCCCGTCCGAATGGTTTTTTTAGTAAAGGG
Organism: Agrypnia vestita; assembly: GCA_016648135.1. Taxonomy (NCBI): domain Eukaryota; kingdom Metazoa; phylum Arthropoda; class Insecta; order Trichoptera; family Phryganeidae; genus Agrypnia; species Agrypnia vestita. The sequence continues at coordinate 123,471 of JADDOH010002251.1, forward strand.
ATCGATGAACTACCTATGAGATGGCAAAAGTGCATAGATAGCAATGGTACATACTTTGATTAAATAAATATATTATAATAAAAAAAAATCGGCTTTATGTTCCTCCCATACTAAACGCCAATTTCATATGTAAGGACCTAATATATGTTAATCAATTAATAAATGAGACATACAGATAAGGTCGATATTTTCATGAAAATGCACGGGACCGCTATAGCGTTATTAGTTTACGCACCTGTCCCGGACAGGAGGAGATCCGTAGTTCAAATCCCGGTAGCAGCCAAATATTTTTTCGTTGATTTCATTTTTCTGTATGTCTTTCTTATCGATTAATAAGTTTTATCTTAGCATTTGTTTTTAAATATAATCCACAGTAAAGTCATTAGTAAATATAATATTATAGATATTTATATATAAATCATAAACATATTTGTTAGTTTTAAGAAAAATATTCAATAATTAAAAATAATATGAGAGAATAATATAAAATCACTACTGAACTCCAAAAATTGCAAAATGTGAAAAGAAAACATCCATATACTGAAACACAACAAAAATGAATGTTATATTCTATCTGAAGTAAATTAGTTCCTTAAGAAAAATATTTTCAATTATTAAAAGATACGTTGAACGAAATAATTAAAAGAGTCCTTTTGATTTTTTTACCATTTTTCATTTTTCGTAAATTTCTCAGACTTTTGAATTAACTGACTTTCATTAGCCGTTTTTTTGTATATCATAAAAAATATTTTCAACAAAGTAAAATTTCGTTGAAAACAAATTACAGTTAAAAATTTTCCTGACATCAAAGATTTTTAAAAGTTTTTTGTAATAATTCTTTTACAAAAAAAAACAACACGTCTTTAATTTTTCAATTTTTATGTATTCAGCACATTTCAAATTAATTTCTTGTATGAAACTGATTGTATTTATATCATGAGATGTTGGCAAATCAATGTTTACTTGTAAATCACAGAAGAAGATGAAGATGATAATTCAAATGTCTGAAAAACGATCTTACATATATGCGTGCAAAAAGCTCTAATTTAATCAAGCGGCAAGAACCTTAAATAAGACTTATAAAAATAAATATAATATATATATTGGTACTAGAGAAAAGGTAAATCAAGATAATATGCAAAACAATGACAGATAATAAAGTTTGGAACAAGTAGATGAGTTAGGATGTTAAGGAAAGACTGAGAAAGATATTGAAAGGAGGGTGACTGTGGGGAAAGGAAGGTGAATGAAAAAATCAAAAATGGAAACATCAATCGAAGTAACTAGTTGTAAGTGTTGTAAGTTGAAATCACACTATCAACGCTTACAACTACGTTTCAGCCCTTATGATAGATCCTGCAATGGGATCCGAAACGTCGGCTTGAAAAATCTTGAAAACACGGTAAAATACCCCAGAAAACATAAACCAGAATATACCATATAATTATTATTATGGTTATTGTTATTGTTGTTATTAATACATCGATTATTAATATTGTCGTGCGACCGGATCGTGTACTGGCAACCGGCACCCATTGAAAAATAAAACGCCATTTTTCAAAACTCCCAAAAATATATCTATCATCTGAACAATTGACAAGATATTTTTTTCTTTTTTCGGAGTTGACCCTAAATTTGGTGAGAGGATCCGCGTCTCGGCAGTAACTGCCATTTTAACGGTTATTCTTCGCGACTGATGACCCCCGCCCTTACACGATTCCGCCATAAAAAGTTGGGCCCTCCTTTCTAATGGCCCAACTTTTACGACGTCCTGTGGGTTACGGCAATGTATCTGACGACAATGCGTTATCCATATTTTTATTTTTTAATGTAACGTCTTGCGATGCCTCTGTTGAGCGAGGTCATCCATAAAACGTAATGTAATCATTCCACGGATATTTTAAGCGAAATCTTGCAACCCGGCAAGTCGGCTCTTGTCTTCTTATATCTCTTCATCTTCATCTCCATTCTAACCCACGGAACCAAGACAATTGCGCGCAGACGACTGTGTGCAAAGCGCGCAGTATAACCCTAACAACTGCACGCCGACTTGTGAAATAATCCATGAAAAAGTTTATCTTCATGATAGAAGAACCTGGTTAAAAAACGTCGAGTTTCATCAAATTAATCAATATTATTTGCAATATAATGATTGATTCGAATATTAAAGAGATGAAATTTTATTAGTTCTTCTTTTTTTATGTCCGTTATATTCATAAAGCTTTAATTTAGTTAGTATTTACATTTCAACATTGTGAAACACTAAAAAAATAAAAACATACATGAGAATTAGGTCAATATTTATTTTTGTATTGTTATATTGTATTTTTATATCTCTCTGCGCATTATTAACGGAACATCCTTACTCACATAATTATAATTTTTTCATCCATTTTAACACCTTTTCTTTACTCCAATATCATCACTTCTTTTGGAGTGCCGTCTATATTAACGATCGATATTAACTATCAGGATTTTATTTGTTGCCAGTTGTACGGGTTACCATAAAACCTTGGCCTGAGGTGTTTAAGCCATGCGGTTCTACATGTGCCAAGGACTAATATACTTTTGATTATTTAAATGACAAAGTGCAATGTTTTACAACAGGCCCCCCTCTTGCGGCATCCTGAGTAATCTCTACGCGTAGCCAGGACATACGCCAAACCATGCACCGCATGATCAACAGGGGTGGGGGAGTCGCGGTTCCTAGGTTGGTGCGTCCGCTGCACTTTCATACAAAGCTACTTCTGGGGACTGAAAAACTTCTGCATATCAATAACCGGCCGCGCCATTCGTACTCGACCTTACTAAATTCACTCTCAACCACATCACTACCTCGTATAATTCTAGTCATGTAGGATTATTTACATGCAACTCAATTCACCATGAATAAACGATAGATAGCTATATATACCAACAAGTTTCTTACATTCCATTAAAATTATCGGATGTAAAAATTATTAATCTGATTGCCAAACGGCGAGGAATTACCGGGAATTTAAGAAATAAAATGTAGCGTTGAAGAAACTGCTTAATGAGTTACAACAGTTTAAAATTACCAAAAAGCAATTTTTTCCTTTTACTTAATAATAGCTTGATTTTCTAAATATAACATAAGTCATCACACTTTCAAAAATTCCAAAAAAATTTTCTGTTAAAACAATTCGAATTTGGTAAATTTTTAAATTAATTTCGTCATTATTTTGCGTTTTTCTCGAAAACCCCTTATTCAGACTAGTAGAGGAAGTGTCAAAAACTATTAAGCTGATTATATTAAAAATTTTCATAAATCTTACTTATAACCTTACCTACGTGGTAGAATACATGTTTTAAAATAATATCCGCTGTTTGATAAAAATTATTTCTTATTTTGCTTACTTTGTTTTAGGAAAAAATTTAAATTATTTTCTAACTGACCTCACTTGCACGAAAATATTTTTTTTTCGGTGAGCTTTATTAAAGACATTACAGAAACTTATTTATTTAACAGAAAACAATAAATTTTTCCATTCCCATGCGACATGATTATCTCCACAAGGTTCACACGTCACAAAAAAAATATGTGCTTCATAATAGAAATTAAATAATTTAACAAGAAAAATAATTCGTTGTTTCGTTTCAAACTCAAACTCTTGCGACATGATTATCTCAACCAGCTCATATCTTTGCGGGACAGCATGTAACTAGTATTTTCAAAATATGTAATTGCCGATAAAAAATATTAACTAGTGTGTGTCGTAAACAATGATAATAATTAGGATTCTGTATGTGCAATATTTATTTTGCAGATTTCAAATTACTACAATATTTATTATATTTGAACAACCTCTAGAAGTACTTTTTTGAAGATTTCAAACATGCGGTGATGTATAAAACTATGCAACACGGTGCAACATTCGAACTTGATGACCTCACGTGCAACGAACATCGGATTATATGTGTATTGCCAATATTTACTGGAGGACAAACCCACAAATTCGCGGCCCGGCTGAGTGTCTCTTCGTAAAGTGCACTACATAGCTGGTCAAAGGCTTTAGTAGCACAGGGATTAGAGTATTTGATAGTATAATCCTAAAAGCATACTGATGTTTCTATTAAAATCGCATTTTCAAATGTATGAGCGTTGCTATGAATTATTGCGATCGTTTCGTTTATTTCAATTTTATCTAATTTAATCTAATGACATTTACACCAATAAGGTACTCCAGTTAGTTAGTTTTTAACTATACCCGATGATGAGAGCGACTCTCAAAACTAAAGAAGTAATAAATAACTTTATAACATTTTAATTAAATTGTTTTATATAATTTAGTATATATTTTTTTATTCAGTATACATAGATTTAAACGATCTTTTAAAACGGGGTTATTTAAAAAAACGAGCCCATAATAGAATAATGACATATAATTGATGTCTCTTAGAGACGAAGTTATTTTTTTATATGGGAAAGAGGGGCATTTTAGGGATTTATCGTATGACTGGCATAAGTGATCATTTTACGCAATGTTTCCACCCGACGACAACCACGTCTATAATTTTTTTGGAAGATGTTTAACTTGCACACCGGCATTGTTTTACTACTGCCACATATGGTCGAAAATTTGTCATTCCCATAAACAAGTACTGATGTCGCTGTTGGTAATGAGATATCTATATTTTTGATTGGAGTTTTTAAAGCAGTATTATTTTTATATGTACCTTCAGAATTATAAACATTACATTAGAAAACACCTGAAAATAATTTCAATTTTAAACTCGTTTTTAGTCCAGTTTAAAGAAATCTGAATTGTAGTACTTCTGGTATCTGGTGTTTTGACTGATGAATTTGCCGACCACCGCCCTAGGCAAAATTAACATGCCACGAGTAGCAAATATACAAGTTCCTTGCAGTATTTCAATATTCAAAGGTGGAAAATTCATATATATATGTTATATTCCATTTCACCTCGCCCTTTGCAAATCACGGTGCAGTCGCTCCCGTCCGCGCCCGGAGCGGGCAATTTATTTCCTCGGGCGACGGAAAATAATATGCAAAAGATATGAGTTTTCCCGGATATTACGAGTTTCTTGAATGCTTCCGTCGTAATATGAAGCGACGGACGTAATGTCCTCTTATACTCGACCTTACTACATTTCTTGTGATTTAGTTTGGGTTCAGTTGTTGTCTTGATATTTGATATTTGTTACACGGAATAAAATGTCTGCGGAATACATTATGAAAGTAAGATTCAAATACTTGTATTTTTCTGTTGTGGTTTTATTTTTGTTGATACTATTTCGCCGTTCACCGTTGTTTATCAGAAATGTAAATTTTCAGAAAAATTATGTAGGTAAATATTCATATATAATAAATATTACTTAGGATATAATCAAACATTTCTTTTTATTTATTTTACATTGCTATATACGTAGGTACGACGCAATTATATCATGTTTAGAAATGTACAAAATACGTTTTTATGGTCGGGGGCTCGAAGCTTATTCGACGCGACATGACAACAGCAAGTTGGCACTTTTTTATACCACAAGCGTTTGGCTAATTTTGAAAATAGTAAAAATATTGTCATAGATCGTGGCCTTGGGAGATGAATGAAAACACTGGAAATTAATTAGTAAATTATTTTTAATAAATTAACAAGGTCAATTTACACGGATTACTTACATACACTTACAACGCTATTCATTAAATTACTCTTTCTCAGTATATCATCGCTGGAAACACTTTATTAATCGTTAAAACATTCAATTCTCTCACATAGAAGACACCCTTATTTATTTCGCCACTATCGGTAAGTTCTCACCTGATGTTTTCGCCGGTATTTATCGCTCCGAAATTTACGACCTTATACACCTGGACATCGCCTCGCCACTCACTTTGCATAGAATGAACAGTCAAAACAAACCAGCCGCGCGGCCTAGACCAGCGCTATTTATACGGGAATACGTTGGTTTCGAACCCTCGAGACGATTATTTTCTTTTGTAGTGTTTAGGAGAAGGTTTCCGTCGCTTCTAGGTTATGTTATTTGTTTAAGCCATAAAATAACATAGAAGCGAAACATATATGGCCGAGCGTTTGTAGATGGATGATGTTATAGATAATATGAGAGTGCCGTAGGCTGTTCTAGAAGGTAATAGAGGTTTCTATTTTATCGTCGTCATTGACCTATCACGAGAAAGTCTGTACGTAATCTCTTTTACAATTTCGTTACAATATTGATGCAACGCGTATTCTGTGTCCGCATTTTTATTTTTAAATTCTGTGGGTGCATACGGAGCATATGACCATTAAAAAAAATTGTAAAAAACAAATGGATATCCTTACAGTTTAAACACTTTATTAAGAAATAGTAGGTATACAAACAAGCAATCGAAATAACAATCACAAATTAAAATAAATATTTATATGTAAAATAAAAATTTATAATAATTCAGCAAATCGTACAAATATTAAGTATATTAATTTTCTTCTGTCTGATAAAATAAAAATATTGAATTCTTTCATAATAAGCATTGTGTAATTATTTGAATAAATGGGTAGATAAAATTTAAAATTAATAAATTGGAAGAAGAAATTAGAAAAATAATTTATGCTGAATTCTCTCTATGATCTGTACATGTACATTATAACAGGAGAAACAAACAACTGAATTATGCTCAGGTTGGCTTTTTACCAGAGCGTTTTATAATATCAAAACTTATGTAAAAAATGTTAAATGAAAACTAACCCATAAAACAAGTTTTTATTATACTCCCTTTCTCATTTACTTGTGGAAACAGTTTTGGCGCTTAACCTACGCGTTGAGCTAGAGTCGGGTGACGATACGAAAGGGAGTAATAAAAAATTTCGAAAAATCCGAAATTATAATTTAATTTTTAATTTTTTTAAACGAAAAATTGTTATGTCATTTTTATCGTCACTACGAGTATGTCTGCAAAGTTTCAGCTCGATTAGATCACGAAAAAAGGGTTAAAAATTGATCCAAAGTTTTTTCGACAGACAAGCAAGCAAGCAGACGCTACGAGTTAAAAGAAAGGGAGTATAAATTGAATTCTTTTACTACAAGTGACAAGTGTTGCCAGTTGTCAGGCCTATATTTCTTCAGAAAAACCGTCGAAAAAGTACGCGTACTAATTCAGAGAAGTTTCAAGCACCTGTGCTTGTGGAAACCTCAAATCTAACATTTGTGTAAACATGGTTATTCAAAATGATGGACTCAAATGCATACTGTTACATTACGTGAATTATAATAAATTTGTATGTGAATAATCTACATAGCAATTGAAATAGAAAGTCAGAAAGTTTCGAATCTCACCACTAGATCGCTCATGCTTCCGCAAACGACCGCTAGGGTGCTCGCGCCGCCAAATAGCCATTTCGCGTCGGTTATGAGTAAAATGTTTATTGTGTTCATTCAATCTCTTCCCTTTGTACTATTTGTGATATGTATTTGCGTAAGTTTTTTTATTTAACTTTCTTTGTTTTTTTGTTTATTATTAGTTGAGGTGGAATATTGTAATTGATTTTTTACCAGCTTTCCTACTAGCTGTAGATCTGAAACTTTTACGTAAAGTGGATGCTTTACAAAATTTAGTTATTTTACACATGATTTGGTCATCATTTCGATTAAAATTGATAATCACGTCACTCACATTAAATTATTAAACACGTCACTCACAAACGACAGCCGATAAAAAATCGATTTCAAATGTATGCATAGAAAGCGTATAAAAGCACGTCTTCAAATTTTTTTTGATTCATTTGTATATTATTTGTTTAAATTTATTTTTTATCATTGTACATACAGGTCCGAATAAGTCTATTACTTTTCAATATTATTTTCATAGGTGCATTTTGCAATATGAATAATTTTTGCATTTCTTCACTAGTCAAAAATAAAATACAGTAGTAGTTTATTCGAGGAACGATAATAGAGTTATTTTTCGTCATTTTAAAATTCAAGGGAGTTAGAAATTTATTTATGTATTTGTTGAGGGTACGTTGTATAGAGAGAGAAACAAAAATTGATTTCTATTTTTTTAACTATAGCCCAATTTTATAAAATTCATCGACATCAATCGACACTATTTAACTTCTTGAACTTAAAATAGTCTGTTGCCGTGGTTTGAGGTTTCCTATTTTTTTCTAAATGATGCTTGTTTCCTTTCCTGAGTTCTTGAAACTTTTCTTAGGTTCATCTGCGTGCAGCATTAAGAATGTCATGAAATTCAATCATCTTGTAAGTAATATCAAGTAATTTGGCCATGTTCAGATTACTGTATGCTAAGTGCTTGCTCCGTTTGCTCTTTTTTGCATTTTTCTGGTCTTATTCTTCTGTAGAAGCCATTCAAGATAGTCTTTTTTTTTCAGCCAGTTTTACGCTTTATAAACCAAACCATTTCATTATACAATACAAGGGATCTCACAAAGATCTTGTAACACTTCAATTAATCTAGCATATTATTACTTTATAAAGAGTTTTTCATTTCAAAGGGAGTTTTATTACAGAGAGTGACGTCTGTATTTTATGTGACTAGAAACGAATAGGTACATGATAAATCTTTGAATCCTTTTCAATGATTCTTATGGCAATCTTTTTACGTATCCTTTCTCGTATGAGGGGTAGGTATAAAAGCAAAGGTAACTATACCAAAAAAAAATTAAATGTAGTCAACTAGGATTACGAATTTACTGGCTGACTTAATAATATAGTATATAAATAAAGTTCTATCCCTTCTCAAATCACGTTTCTTAATCACTTTTGAAAGAAAATACAGTAATACCCATCCTCGTATTGTTAAAAGCAAAGGCAGCAATATCCACTTAAACACATAACACATGCCAAAACAAAAACAGTACAATCACGACTCATTTGCAATAGATTAAAACTTTACAACGACCTACCGCAACAGACCAAAACACTGACTACTGACAAATTCAAAAAAGGTGTGACAAAAATGATAAAACTCAGCCAATTACAAAAAATGACTTTGTATCTAAATTATATTATTATTATATTCCTATCTTGAATCATGTAAAAAATGTTATCCATTAACCTTTTCAGGTTTTTATTATATTTTAAAATAAAAATAATAAAAAAAAAACAATGATCCCCCATAGATGTGTCACGTGACAAAATGGCCGCTTTATACCAAAGCAAGAGTTGATGTCGATTTTAAACTGAAATATCAAAGCGAAGACAGCAATATCGAATTGTGTAAGTAGTAAAATCAGCAATGTTCACTATTTTGTAGAAAACACAGAAATATTCGCATTTAAAAGTTAAATATGTATTTATACATGTTTATAAAAGGAGAACTGAGGTTAACCATAAGATTGGTGTTTTATAGAAATTACCTTGAGTAGTGACAGGTTTTTTATACTTTCTATTTATAACCTCAGTAGGATACAGCTGCTTTTTATTTTATATCCCTCATATAATACAAAAATTAGCTAATTTGAATGAATTTTCCAGTCATTTTCTCTGACGCCGCTCGGAAAATAATTTAGTGAGACTGGCGAAAAGAAACCAAAGCTTGCGAGGCTTTTTACTGCTTTGACATGCCTCGCAAGTGAATATCTCAGAGTAAGTTCACCGTCACTTGCAACTTAATCAAAGAGGAGACTTACCAAAGTAAAGCTTTCCCTTTGAGACTTTTGCTCAGAGACAGTCGGAGGGATTTGGATTAACAGCGAATGAAAGATAGTGGTATTGAATGAATTTTTTATATTAAAACAATATGGCAGCATGTTAGTTATATGTAATAATATAAATACAAATAATTTATTACGGATTATTAATGTATTCACTAAATTTGAATTCATTTTTAAAGCGGATACTAAAATCTTACTCTTATTTAACCTTGTGTGTGAAAAACAAATAAAAAGATTAAAAAATACTTCATTTTTCTTTTTCAATTCAAAAATTAAAAATAAAACGTGAATGATACATTTCTATAAAATTAATATTACAGCACGTATTAAATGTAGAATAACATAAATACACAATACGCAAAACCTGGCAAAACTATCCAATTTATTAGACATTGAATAGGGAATAAAACTATCCGATTAATTGATTATCACAAAATTTTATTTTCAGAATAGGTACAAAGATGCAATTTATGAATAATCATGTTTTTTTAGTAAATGTTACAAATATAATATATTAAATATTATATTGTGATGAGAATTATAAACCTACCATATCCATTACCGATGGTAGGTCTTAGTTAATAGATTTATGGTATAATTAATAATTATTACTTAAACTTAAACAATTAAGTTGAATAAGTCATAAAGATATACAAATGATGCAACATATATATCAAACAAATATTTGGTTATACGTTAATTGCGAACCCGGAATATTTCTAATGTTTCGCTATTGTAACCATTTCAAATTACGAAAATTTGTACTAGCATATCATGTAGTCTTGTGAAAATTATACACTTATCATTTTATTTTCAAAGAACTATTAACTATATATAAATATGCGATGTAGGTACTTATGTAATAAAATGGAAAAGAAATTTTGTATTCTTGTATTGTTTATATCTTACTTACTTAATTTAATATCTTAATTTTTATAACTTAATCTAATGTTTCTTTTTCTATATCTTACTTATTTAATCTAATGACTTACACTAACGATTTCATTACTAATAGATATATACATGTATGACAATGCCCCCACTTTTAAACACGAGAATAAATTCTCATTTAAAAGTGGGTAAGCGTGTAATATAAATGTGTATTAAATAAATTATATAGAATACTCTTAAGTTTGTACATTTTACCAAATAAATTAAATAAATAAAAAAATAAAAAAAACGTGTCGACAAGTTATACAAGGCTTAGCATGATCTTTAACAATAGAAAATATGTATAAATTTAATAAAAATATTAAAAAATAATAATAAATATATTTTGCTATAAATCCTAAAAGTCTTTGATTTATACATGTAAACATATTTTTATGTGATGTTACAATTTTAGAAGACTTTTTGCATTCGGCTTTGAACATCTCAGAACTATATTCTTAAATTGCTTGTAAAGAATAAAATAATTTATTTAAAGATTAATAATTTAAGATACAACAAATATATTTAAAAATATAAGACCGGTTAGATAAATTTTCTATAACAGCAAATTTTAAATATCATCTAGTTTGAATTTCTGCGGGTATTCTTTCGTATTTTTACGACCTCGACACGCATCAGCTCTGATGTCATCCAAAGAGGTTACAGAAATAAGACAAAATATCTCAAAAACTCAAAACCAAAAAAACATTATACAATATTATTATAAAACAGCCGTAAAATTCCATATATTTATTCGAAACAGACACTTTATTTTGTAGAATGAATTCAAACATTATTCCTCACAATATTACTTCAAATGCTAGACAGGGTAGTATAAAGACATATGTACATCTGACATGTATGTAAATGGGTGTACGTCAGTTATCCATCAAGATACATGTGCCAGTCAGAAGCTGTTTGGAAGGGTTCTCGGGTCTTGAGCAGAATTAAGTTAACCCGTGTCTTGAACACACCCAGATTAAGGGGGAGAGAGTACGCAAAGGCTTTTAAGCCACTTATTTAATCACCAGGTCGTCGAACATTATATATATTTACATATATATATATAACCAGTCATATAAATTTCTCAGTTATGTTTTGTAAAAAAACGGAACGAATATTAATTTAACTGTAAATAGTTGCGGATATTTTAAACAAACCGTATGTTTTTCCGAGAAACGATTCTCGACGTTTCGTTGAATGCTTATTCAACGTCATCAGGAGGACAACTTTTACCCGCGGAGGTAGAGGGCGGACTGATTACTGCTTTCGAAGCCGTAAATTATATGCACTTTGTTGTGGAGTGTTCACTTCTTCTTCAATAGATGTCGCCAGTGAGCAATATGTACTAGTTACGTCAGCGGACTTAAATGCGACGTCTCTCAAAGGTTCAATCAATGTCGTAAGAACAGGGCGTAAAATATCCGCAACTATTTACAGTTAAATATGTCTAACGACCGTAATAACAACCTTAACTCTTTAACGAATATTAATTACTTATATTTTCAATTGTGTACATATCATTTTTATAATATTAGAAGTGCTTGATTAGTGTTGTGTACTTACAAGTAGAACTTAAAACATCAGTGGGGTAGTACTCAAATAAGTACCCGAATGCTTTATCTTCCGGCCAAATGCGACACAATTCGGGATATAAATTATACATTAGGCATAATTCATCATCATCTCGTAACAATGTTGGAACTACAATCCCTGATGGATCTTGGCCTCCTGTGGATTTCCACCACTTGTTTCGGCCTATCGCCAGCTCTCTCCAGTTTTGGATCTCCAAGGCAGATATGTCTTTGAGAAGATTATCGCTTCATCTTATTTTTGGCTTTTTTAAGTTCCTTCGCCCTATTTATCTTGAATTCAACAGGGACTTCCGTGCTTATTATTCAGTCATCTGTCCGTATGACCCAGCCACCGAAGTCTTCCCAATTTTATAAATGTTGTAAAGCCTAGCTTCTTAAACAAAGTAGAGAGCTGTTCATTGTCTAGAACCAGGTGGGGGGCATGAACCACAATTACTGTAGCAAAAGGTGCACAAATACACTTAGGTCTGATAAAATCACACAGATGCATTTTTTCTTCGCCGAGAATCAAACCCAGAACTCCGAATATCAGAAATCATAGTCATGCTCACTGGATTACAAGTGTGGCAGTATATCGATAATGAACGCAAAAATATTTCAAATTGTGCCCAACCCCGTGAATTTGATATTCAAGGTCCAATATTTTTTTTAAATGCGATGTGATTTGTTAAAAATCACAAAATTCAAACTCACATAGAAAAAAGTACTGTTTTTCGTAGATTTTGACATTTTGTAGAGAGAATTCAACCTGTGAAATGTGTCATATCTTCGTAAATATTTTTTTCTTAAAAATACATTAAAACATAAAAAAAACTCTGCAATGATCTCAATATCAAGAAGGCCAAGGCTCAATATGAGCTGTAGGGCCACTGAAGAAGAAGTGTCCTCATATCAAGAAGGCCAAGGCTCGATATGAGCTGTAGGGCCACTGAAGAAGAAGAAGTGTCCTAATATCAATAAGGCCAAGGCTCGATATGAGCTGTAGGGCCACTGAAGAAGAAGTGTCCTTGTATCAAGAAGGCCAAGGCTTAATTTGAGCTGTAGGGCCACTGAAGAAGAAGTGTCCTAATATCAAGAAGGCTAAGACTCAATATGAGCAGTAGGGTTATTAAAGAAGAAGAAGTGTTATTATATCAAGATTCATGGCGATTTCAAACATTGCATTTTTTTATATTCTGACTGGTCTTCTGAAAAACTATTTTCATGAATATAACAACCCATACCAAATATTAAAATTCGTTCTCTTTAATATAAGTCCAATGAGATTAGTGAAACTATGCAAAAATTTAAACCGGATTTTCTTATGCGTTCATTCAATATTTGTATTTAATATAAACATTAATTTCGAATGCCAGTAGAAAATTTTTAATGAAAGACTTCCCTTTGCCCGAGTTATAAATGGCGGTGGTGTGAGGGTTGACAACTAAAGCGAGGCTGTTGTCTTGGTTCTGTTCCGAAGCTTTTCAGAGATCTTTGTATCTATTAAAATGGAACTGTTTTCGAGTACCTTCCTACTTCTGCTGAGTGGAAAAGTATTGTAAACGAAAACCTATCCTTCTTCATAAATCTTGAGGCATTGAAACGTGTCCGAAAACAAATAATAATTTACGTTGTCTTCTCGACATTCATATTTTACGTAAGTCGTTTTTTGTAAATCTTCTTCTATAATCCTGTTTTGTTTTTACTTGAATAATTTAATTGAATTCTTAGTTATAAAAAGTACCTTTTGTTATTATTAAAACACTTTATACATAACTTTTTTTTAATTGCATAATTTTTATTCACTATTCAAAAGAGTTTTTTTTTGTTAATTGTAAATGTCCACGTAGATACAAGCATTTTTAAATATAAAAAAATATATATATTGCAAACGCATGCACGTTATCCGTTGTTACATTAAAAATCAAAAGTAGCGGTAAAGTTTAAAACATTCATAAAATTCATTCAAAAACAAAAAAAAAATATGAGTATCTTGTTGGTCTTGTGGTTAGGACATTCGCCTCGTGATCCGAAGGTCGTATGTTTGAATCTCACTCCAGTTCAGAAAGTTAGTCCTACTTTCATATCACAAGCGTTTAGCTTAGTTTAAAAATAGTAAGAATATTGATATGACACGTATTCCGTGTTTGCATCTCTATTTAAAAAAAAAATAACAAGAAAACACTGTATGTTGTGTACCACTAACATATTGAATTATCAACATGTTTCAAGGCCAACGGTCCTTTCATAAGAACACAGCCTATAGTAAAAATTAAGAATAATAATAATATTTGGATAATTTATGAAGCGCCGTTTCCGCGAATACTCACCTCAAGGGCACTTTACACAGAAAATTATCTTACAAAACAACTTACTGCTAAAAAATGGATTGCAGAAGTCGGTTATGTATTGAGGGGTCATGTTGTGAATAGCTTTAAATATTGTATGGCAAAGCTTATATTCAATTCTCTCTGGACATCTAAGCCAGTGAAAGTTTTGAAGATGGTGTGAGATGTGCGCAAACTTTGAAACGCCGGTAATGAGTCTTGCGGCGGCATTAAATACAAATTGTAATTTGTTTATTTCCTGTTTCGGGATATACTCGAAGTATAGACATTAATAAAAACAAAAGTATATGGGAGATATTTATTTTTAACTAATTAAGGATTGTTGCACTCCCGATATACAATGCAATACTTCAGTACAATAATATCTTCAGGAAGGGAGGGAATAACTTGTCAATGAAGAGTCGCTCCAAAACGTTACAATACTTCAGCCCTGATGATGATCCGAAACGGATGGCCAGAAAGTTTGTAGAATCACGGCAGAATATCCCGGAAAATTCAAAACACAAATGAAGTATTTCACTTTGATATTTGAATTCATTACTAAAATCAACCGATTAAATTTTTTTTGCGTTGAAAAATAATCAATACCATCGTAAACAGAAAAATATTTCTGATTTCTGTTATTGCTGAAGTTTTTTGATGAAACTCATTAAACATATAATTGTTTAAATATAACTTTATAAAAAAAAATCTTTAACTATAAATATACTTTGTTGTATAGTTTTTGCGTGGAATATATTTGGAGAGAACGACAAACATATCTCCGAGAAAAAAACGTGCAATCAAAAACGCAAGAAAGCACAACTTTTTGAAAAAGTTAGTTAAAAAAAAAATTTAATAAACCTAATGCTAAAAAAATGTGTGTTTTAAAAAGATAATCAAAAACAACACAAGCCGCCTACTTAAAAAAATACTCACACCATAGATTTCATCCAGAGGCACTATACCGTTTGGCCGTATAATTCATTTTAAATTAAAGATAAGTTTACCTTTATATGTTTTGAATATTATTAATGTTGTGTGGCTTGAAATAAATATTTTGAAGCGGGAAAGAAATAATAATTTCGTGTTTACCCTATTTCAGAAATATTTTCACAGAATAAAGCGGGGAAATTTTCTACCATTATATATATACAAACACATAAAATATACACACGCTAGAACGGTAAGCAAATATAGTGTGGCTACCTAAAATATACTTCTACCCCCAGCCTCGAGTCAAAACACGGCCAAAAAGTAATTTCTTTCATTTCTTTGAATACGGTGAAATGTTGGGTGGCTGTATTAAGAAAAATCTTCAAGCGACCCAGTTTATTATATTGTGGGGATAGAGATATCTCTGCACACTTCCTGTTACATTAATTACTCTCTCACTTTTCCTCATTTTTTTAGATTTCAATTTACTTTTACAGTGTTTTGCTGCTTTAATCCTGTGTATTTAATTTACTAACTTCTACGCCTTTATTTTCCGAAAACTGTCAAAATATTTACTTCGGCCTCTCTGGCTGAGGTTTTGGATTCGATTGAGGGGATACTCAGCAGAGTTAATATTTCAATTCTAGTCTTTATGATGACCCAAGCCTGCGACTTAGGATGCGTGTAGTTTAATGTTATGTTTTCGCCATTCTCTTATATGGCGTAGACATAAAACCAAGAATTAATCCAGTGTCAAGGCTTTTTGAATGTGGCTCTATAGACGCATACGGAAAGTTTTCTGGGTGGATAGAGTTACGAATGTTGAAGTCCTCCTGTTGCGGCCAAAATCATACAAAAAAGTTTTTTTATATTTGACAGATAACAATAATATTTTTTTTATATTTAATAATCAAATATTAAAAATAATTAATATGGAACGAAAGCTATTTATAAATATGCCAAGCAGCCGAAATATGATGCTTTACCTTCTGTATACGGATATAAGATAATCATTTAATTTAAAATACTTATTTGATATTTATCACAGTTATATTATAATGTTATAAAATGTAAAGAAAGTCAGCACATTTAAATGAAGATACCTACCTACATTTAATTATTTTCATATTATTTGAAACTTAAAAAATGGAACATTTTAAACAAGAGCCGAAAGCTTGTGAGATTCGTGGAAAAAGTTTGTTCTTTTGTTTTCCTAACATATTGATTAAACGATGTAATTTTTAGTTTGAAATTACAATTCTTTAGTTCATGAGTGATGACTTGGATTTTCCCAGAATCTTTGAATGCAAGGCGGTTGCCAGTTACCAAATTTTCAGCCAATGTTGATTTTATATCCGCCTATATTCATCAACCCTTTTGGAAATTGTGCGAGAATTGTAGCCCGTACTTAATAAAATAACGATACCTTCTTGTTGTGCAAGTTACAACTTGATTGATGTTGACCACTTAATCCAGTGTTAATTGACGGCCCCCGTAGCGCAGTGGGTACGACACTGGCTTCTCACACCGAGGGTTCTGGGTTCAATTCTCGGTGAGGTCACAATTTAATCTGTGTGATTTACTCAAGGCTGGGTGTTTTGTGATGTATTTCGCTTCTGTAATTGGGCCTCCTGGCCTGTTGAGGCGTAAAAATTAAAAAAAAAAAAATCCAGGCATATGAAATGTCGTAAGCTCTGGGAACATATGAATATAAGTCTTCCATACCTAATTTTCTTTATATAAAATATATGAGACATCTTTAATACATCTTGATTCATGATATCCCCCTAGGGATAAAATGCAGCATTGTGTTTTTGAAAATTTGGAACATTTTATTTGTTGTTTAAAATTAAGAATATCACGTTTTTTAAGCATTCTCTTAAAAATTATTATATTATTGTCATTCTTGTTTTTAAATGCCTCCATGTATTACCAAGATGATATCTATCGATGAAACTTACAACTTTTACAACTTTACTTTACTTTACAACTTTTACAACTTTACTTTACTTTACAACTTAAGACGTTGTGCTATAGGAGAGAATATGGTGAGATCCATAAAATTGAGAATAAATCCTAGCCATTAAGCTTTAATAATGCAGTGAACCATTATATTTAATAATTTAGCGGAATGATGGCTTTGTATCAGAGAGATATAGTTATATGTTCCTCTTGGGATATCGGATTGGTAAATATTTTATAGATCAACACCTATCCAATGCTCAACGATGCCAAGCTATACTTTACTCTCTTGTTTTTCGTGATATAAGTTAATGGTTTTTGTTTACGTTATTTTTAATGGTAAGTTATTGGAAATGAATCGCTATTCTTTTTTTTAACTCTGAAATTTCGAACTCAAGATAAATATTTATATTTAAAGGCTTAAAAATTAATTTTAATAAAATCTGTCACTAATTATGGGAATTTGATAGTTATTATAGCATTTATTCACTTATATAAAATACCCATTCATATTTTTATTTTTCATTTTCTTTAAATTTCAATTTTTTTCTTCCAAGATATTAAATAATTATTAAGAAATGAAACAACTACCTACTTAGTTATTTTCAAACATTAGAAGTCCAGTTTTGTTTATCTTTAATTATTTATTCAAATACTTTTTTTTGTTGTATACTCTCATTACTTTCCGGGCACGCGGAATCCCAAAGGCTGTAATACAATACAATAATTTTTATTATTCTCTAAAAACTTCCCATCCTTTTCACTTACTTTGGTGGATAAAACCTAAATAATAGTTGCGCCAAATATTTAAAAAATATATATTCATCATCATCCTTGGCTCTGCAGTCACTTCAGAATATACCTACAACATTCTCTGCACAGTGAATCATCGTGCCGTAACTGCTGATGCCAACAAAAGCTACTACATTTCGCGTCTAATTTTCGTTCGTCATTTTTGAGTTTTACTACCGAGCAGCCATTTTATGGTTGCGCATCGTTAATATGCTACATATGGCCTATCGAAGCCTCCTAATTTTATGAATTTTATGACCTACAGCTCGTCATACAGGTCGTAAAATTCCTGGCGTTAACGCCTACGTCACGCTTCATTTTCCTTGATGGCCTCAAAATTCTGATAAGGATCCATCTTACAAAGACACTTAGTGTTGCTTCATTTTTTGTTAAGTAGAGTTCAGGTTTCTGGCGCGTATAACGTAAAATACTTAATATTGTCCGGTGTAAAATACGCGTACGTAAGTACCTATGGTAAAATCTCTCATCATAGCTGTAAGACTCTCCTTACCTGCTAAACGTTATATTTAACATACTTAAACTAATGCTGTGTGTGTGCGTCACTGAATTAAAAAAGCAAATAAACACGCCCAGCGGGAATGGAGTGCACGCGGGTCCATTGCATTCTCAATCTCTTCTTAGCCCTGGTTACTTTAGAAATTATGGAAATTATCTGCCCTAACATATATTAATAAATACAATGTGATTCTGTAAGTAGATTTTCTTTGTATATTACAGGTGTGTATTTACCCTTTTGTTCGTAACACGACTTAACTCATGATACATACACAGTAACATGTCTACTTTCATACATTGAACAGAGAAGGGGGCCTTGATCGAACGGTCCATCTACCCATCTAGCATCACTGTGGACTCGGAAGTCCATAACCAAAGTCATTAAGGGATTTTATGATGTTTATGATTACAAAAAAAGAATCAAAAAACTTATTTAGTATTAGATACTTATTAAATGGTTTTTTTAAGTACTCTACCGTGTGTTTCTGGTATCGTTATTCACGGATATTGTTATAAAGAAAATTATATATTTTGACCCTTCATATTTCTATTCTGTCAGAATAATATGTCAATTAGCTTTTTTTTATTAAGTAGTAAAACATCTCATGTTTCTATGTACCAATTGCTCGCACTTGTTAATTAGCAATTGCTTATTATATTTTTTTCTAAAATAAGTTCTATGGTTGGGTAGTACAATATCATTTCAAAACAAGTAAGTAAGTAAGAAGTTCGTTTTCTGCTCAGTAATAAATGTTCTCCAACTTGGCTGACTTTTCTTGTTTCCTGCCAGCCGTGATGGCGGCATTATTCCTCGTGTGATTTATTTAAAACTCACTTCCAAATTACGTGCCGGCTGATGTTTTCTTAAGCATCCGAATTGACGGCAGAGGTCTCATTAGAGCAGAGTGGGGTAGAGAGTGGAGTTGTTAGCCGATGTGAATTAATTATCCACAAAGTAAAAAACTTTTACTAGTGGCGGCAGGAGCGCAAGTGTTCCTTTGGTAATTTCAATTGGTTTGTAAATGCTTTCAACTGCCACAAAAAAATAAGGCAGCCAAGATTTCAAATTAAAATTATGTTTGTGATCATATCGAGAGAGGGAGACTCTATAGAAAAATTGAATCTGACGCGAATCGCCGCACTCATGCAGGATGAGAAAAAAATGTACTTTTACTTTATTAATTACTATTAAAGGGATTAAGAATGGGATATAACGTGGGGTCAATAGTAATAATTCTAGTGGACTGTATAGTGAATTCAAAAGGAAAATGGTTTACCTTCCGATTGTGAATATATAATCCTGTCCGGATGCGGTGATCTAATTTTTGCAACAAAACTTTCGAGCACTAAATTAGGACTAAAAATGTGGATAGGATAAGGAAAAGGAGTTCGCTAAATAAATGTTAATTTATCAAGAACAAAATATATATTTACAACCACGAAGTCTATGTCCACAGAACGCATTAATAAATACTCGAGTAAAAATAAATACAGATTAAGTCCGAGACATGATCAAAAGTGAGGCAAACAGTTATCGTTTTGCAAGTAGTTTAAAGCATGAGCATCATGAGCATCGACTAAGAAATAATAAAAATAATTATATCAAAGTACTTTTTGGTCTAGCGGTTAAGACTCGCCTTCAGTGATCGTGGGTTTGTGCCTCAATCCAGAAGACCAGCAACTTAGTCCTACTTTCATAGTACAAGCGTTTAACTTAGTTTGAAAATGGTAAGAATTTCGATGTGACACGTATTCCGTGTACGCATCTCTACTTTTTTTATCTTATTTATATATGTTTGCATCCTTAACATGAAACGGCTGCAAGTATCAGGATAAATTATTTTATAATTTAAAAGTCTGGAACTATTCCAACAGCGCTTTCTCATTGTAACATTGGCGAATATTGCAAATTCACAAGTGTGATCACATCAGGAATATAATAGTTCTATAGCTTACATATTGAGGACCTAATAACTAAGGCCAGACTGCTTTGCATTGGACATGTGATATGTATTGGAGACCATAGGCTGCTTAAGAGAGTACTATGGTGAACCAAACCTGCCTGGACTCTAATCCTTTGGGCGTGTCAAATGGACCAATTGCGCTGGAGAGAAACTGCCAATGATAAGCCCGCGGCCCCGGCAAAGTACCAACCGCCAGCCCGCCGGTGCCACGCCATTCTTTCACCGACCGCGCCCGCTATTCCACGCTCAAACTCGCTCTCCGTATATTGTTGTATAACGCATTCTCCAACATGTGAAATTTTGTGTATTCAATAAATTTTAATTTTTATACTCATGTTTTGGTGCTATTCCTGATACTTTTTATATTTTTCTACTTATTACTAATATTGTTTAATGTATGTTCTTTTTAATTTTATGCTATATTTCTTAGGTAAAAGCCTATACACATTGCTGCTCTTTACTTTATATTTTTAACTTTTATACTCATGTTTTGGTGCTATTCCTGATACTTCATATTTAGCTACTTATAACTTATATTGTTTAATGTATGTTCTTTTTAATTTTATGTTATATTTTTTAGGTAAAAGCCTATGCACATTGCTGCTCTTTACTTTATATTTTTAACTTTTATACTCATGTTTTGGTGCTATACAGATATTGTGTAGTGTATGTGCTTTTTGAAATTTATTTTATATTGTTTATGTAAAAGCCTAATGGGCGTAAACAAATAAATAAATAAATAAAACCAACGAGTTAATTATGAGTACTTCTTTTGATTTATCCTGTATCACATCCCACTCAGCCACCAGCTTTGTCATACACCTTCACGCAAAACACATTCATCCAAACGCCTTCCGCGTTCACTCAACATGCATCAGACAGAATCACGCTGATTTCTTCGCGATACACGCATTATATCAAATCATATCTGCCAAAGTACTATACATGAAATCCTCGGTAAACGTAAGGTTGGCGAACAAAATAAGTGTTTCAAGGATGGCTTACGGAAATCCTTGTATTGTGTTACATCCCCAGTGATTGGGAATGTAGCACAGTACAAAGGACGAACTGGTATGTGGCGCTTGACCGACTGAGTGGCGATGTCTGTCATAAAAAAGCGGATTGTACAGCGGTAGCAAGAAAAACCCTAAACAGAACACGCGTTGTCGCCCTTTGTCGAAGGTACCAGCGGAGACATAATTTTACCTGCGAGGTTTGTGGGATAACCTGTGCCTTTAAAATTGGCCTGTCACACTGCTCAAGGAGATATCAATAGAAGGCGAAGTGATCCTCGATTACAAGCTTACGATGACGTCCATTAACGATGACGATGACGTCAGTCGGCGGATCCAGCTGACCTTATGGCAAATATCATTCAGAAACATCTGATAAGAACAACAATAGTAAACGTATGTAAAAAAAGTTTAACATCTACATTATTATATAGATTCAAACAATCTAAACATGGATAGTGGAGTCGCATCTTCTGGCCATTATCAAAAAAATGCACAGAAATTTTCCAGAAGTTTTATCATGGAGCTTTCTGAGATAGGTACGTGTATGCAGTCATTTTATTAAACTCTACATTATTATATTAAAAAACAAAATATTCCTGTAATACGTTTACCATGAGTGGTATACGTGCTAAATGAAGATAAAAATACCACGGGGTTGTGACCTCTCCTTAAAATAAGAAGGTTGCATATAACCTTCGTTATATAAACTGTCTTAATTTTTTTCTTATTTAAGGCTTTTTAAATTCTATAAAAATGTTATTTTATTTTTCAACAAGAAGTTGGTTTAGTAATCATTTTGCTTAAACTTTATTACATATTTGCAGTCTTCGTACCTTTCTTAGAAATAGAGATAATTTTACTTGAGAATAAAAATAAGAAAAAAATGCATTGAATATTGCATCATAAGATGCTCGGAGAGAACAGGGTGCAAACAGTATTTTAAAATAAGTTGTACTTTAATATAATGTTGAGAAATAAATTAGACACTTAAAATTAATTTATTACAAAAAGTCACTGTGCACCAAAATAAAACTGGAGTACTATTTTGTAATTTGTACCAATCGTCTCCCAAGAATCCGTGAAGAAATGTGAAAAACTTTTAATTACGCTGTTTCTAACCAATTGATCATTATCGAGGATATTCGACCCCCAAGTCTCAGAGTGTGCACAGAACAGGGACGGAAGATACCTGAATGTGAACGCGTGAAGTACGAGGTGGTAGCATTTCAAATTGTGGGCTTTCGGAAGAAATACGCATCGCCACGCGCAATTATCTAGACATACAATATTATTGTATATTATACTGAGTTCTTAATAAAACCTGTAAATAGATTCTGGAATTTTATTTCAAGACCCAGAAATTCACAGTATAGAAGATTACGATTGGCAAAGCCGGTCAAGAACGTCACAGTACTCAAGTACTTTGTTTCACTGATTATAATTTGCTCTGATCACTCGCTCGTTGTTTAGCTATATCTGTAGCGCTCGCTAGCTGTCATAACAAAATGTTCTGCATGGCGACGGCTTGCCCGTTTATAAAGCATTTGTCATTTAGCAAATATTCCGACATATTCCTCTGCTTTAGACTAACTATGAGGATTTTTTATTTATTTAACATAACTTACTGTTTAGTATATTTTACTTTGTTCTAGTCTATTAAATCTATAAATAGTGCAATAAGTTTTATTCGCTATACCTCTCCAAAAGAGGCTAATTCTTGTGCTTGGAGAGGGCTTACACTTTTAATACTTTTAATGATAATTACAATTTTATATAATTATCTATACAACAAGATCTATCCTACACATCTCTAACTCGCGACCAAAACATATAGTAAAAAGTATGAAATGTCAAGTGTCGTGGCTGCGGGAGCAATGAATGAAAACGCAGGAAATTAATTAGAAATTTATTCACTACTGATTAACTAATTATTTAATGTACAAACTCAATTAAATTAATTAATTTTAACACCATAAAATGTAACACTTTTCCTTAAATTACACTATTTTGTAAATTATCACTCGTAAATAGACAATTTATTCAATATACACTAGACCATTCCATCCAGTTTTCGCACATATTATTCGTTCAGTTTATTTCGCTATTTATATCAGGCCAATGCTGGTATCGAACCTTCCATGTGTTTCCAGTGTTTAGGAGAACGTTTCATTTTGGGGACGTTCTGACGTGGCTTCCAGAATTTTAAAGATGTTTCTCAAATGTTTTAGATGCCTCCCAAAATCGGAAGATTACGCTAGGCCGTTCTAGATTAATCTATAGTGTTGTTTTGACATGTGACAGAAGTGCGCAATTCTTTTTAGCCTCGTTACAATTTACTATTTACCTTCCCTAAATCAGTTTAGTTTTCTACTTTTAATTATGTAGGTATACCAAATTTTGTTTTTATTATCTAAATATACCAAATTTTGTAATAAATTCATCTCCAGTGCAATGAACCGTTCGCCGCCAAAGAAATGAAAATATTAATATGCAATTTTTTAACCTAAGGATCGCGGTTTGATGTATGCATATATCAGATAATATTTTTTCTTACCAAATTGAAATACACAATATTAAGAACAAATGCCCAAGAGATGATAATCCACAGACAGAATCGCTCTCTATGGTGGTGGCAGAAAACTAATAAATATTAATTTGCATAATTTTATTATAACTTCACAATGTTCAGTATTCATATGGAATAATTTTATCCGTTGTTCCAGGCGGCTACAGTCGGCGCTTTTTCTCATTTTCCTCCACGATTGTTTCCTGTATTCAAAAAATTCAAAATGTCTATTTACCTGGAATAATCTTATAAAGTCCCATTTTACTGAGTGAACACGTGACTTGGTTCGCTATTATGAAAAATTTGAAGACTTTATATGTACCTTTACTTAGAGGGAAGTTTCCAATGGAAATTTACCTTAAGTAATAGTTTCTCAAATCGATTGTGTGTTACTAAATCCCATTTTCAGTTCATTCACGTTAACTTATAAGAATTTGGTGGAGCTTTTACTTACTGAAGGAAAACTCTTTATTTGTTGCACATTTTTTTAATCAATTTTTAAATTCAATATTGAAGTATAAAATACGTGATAATATAATATTTATTACTTACTGTAACCCGTTAAATATGACGGTACTCTTACATGACGGTTCTTAAAGAATAAATATTTATTTATTTATAGCCGATACCCATGACATAAAAGAAAGAAAAATTCATAACGAAATAGTCATAAGTGTTATAATAGAAATAGTAACAGAAAAAAATAATGAAATAGTGATAACGACTTTTATTAAAATATTTGAATATGCCCTGGCGATATATATTTATAGTATTTTTTTCGGTCCACGGAAAAGTGGCGGTAACAACATACGTTAAGCGGCCGGTTCGGGTTTGCTGGCCCGGGTTTCAAACGACATCTACGACCGTTAAATTTTGTTTTTTTAACCGTGAATTCAATCAAAATTACGGAAGATACACGAAATTACATACGGACAGACAGACAGATGGACAGACAGACGAACAGACAACGAAATTTTATGTTTGATATCATGCATTTATTATGTGTGTCGGTAAACAAACAAAATTAATAGATTAGGTTTTTTGATTTGCCGAAAAGAATAAAAAATATATAAAATTTTCAGGGAGAAAAAAGGCAATGTTTAAACAAATTGAATTTTTAATGAAAATCGTGAATTTTTGGGTAATATAATTTTTTAGTGATAGTGAATTAAAAAAATCATCGAAATAGTTATTATATGAAATTTATTATTTAGTGGCGGCCCTCATAGTCCAGTGGGCATGATGCTGTCTTCTTATATCGGAGGTTCCGATTTTGAAATCTGGTGAGATCACAGTACACCTATGTGATTGTTTCAAGAATTTCTGATTTAGTGATGTATTTTGATACGGAAATCAGACATCACTATAATGTACAAGCGACGCCATTGCTACTCAATTGATTATCTTGACAGGCGAGTTTTTAAAAAGCAAAACAGACAACGAGCAGGCGAGTGAGCGTGAGTATTAGCGGCCAGCGATTAAAGCACTTATCTGCCTGCAAAGAATATTGTAGTAAGCGAATCAGTGTGATCAGATACTGTGTAATAAAGTGTTCCACAGACGAGTGACTAGTGAAAAATTAGCAAATATTTTACCTTGTCTTTGTTTATAAAAGTTAAATTGATTTAAGTATTTCATTTTGTCTGCCGCGAACTTGTGTCAATATTAAATACTTTTTTGAATAAAATATCCTTATGTTTTTATTTACAAACAAAAAATTAAATACTTAAAGGAAATTCTTACCATTTTTGGTATCAGTAGGTATTTTGATTTCAAGGATTCTCTCTCAAGGCTCTTGTCGCAAATTATTAATGAAAATTCTCCTCATTATTCATCTGAGAAATTCCATTTCAATTACTTAGACGCTTTTCCTAATTATTTTTTAACACAGTTCATGTATCTTCGAATAGACATGTACATGTATCGCTAAATAGAGGACAAATCTATTAAGCGACAAAATTAATAGATTTATGTAACGTTAATATTAAAATTGTTTTTGAGATGAGATTGAGAACCTCTGCCCAAGTGAACAATTAAACCACATGAGAAATTTTATGACGTCAATCTTAATCATCACGTCGAAATTCACGAAGTGTGCAATGTTGTATAAAAGCGATCGACAATTTTTAGTATAACGCAAACCAATCAGAACACATTCGACTATCATTTAGTATGAAGAAATTATTAAATATTGTCACGGGTCACGGCGAAATCAAATGTTTCAATGAATTTCCTAACCAAATTTACTTATCAGTTAGAAAGACATACAGAAAAATCAAATCAACGAAAAAATATCGGGCTGCTACTGGGATTCGAACCACGGATCTCTTCCTATCCGGCGCGTTAACTATAGTGGCCTCATACATTTCCTTGAATATATCGATCTTATCTGTAAGTCTCATTTATTAAAGCGGAACATTCACTGCAAATGCATATTTCGGCGTTTTTTTTACGAAAATGTGAGTTTTTATTATTCATTTATATCAGAATGTATACTCTAAGCTGCAATTTTTAGGGCAATAACTTAGTTAGAACATTTTTTTACTATATATAAACTGAACATTATTTACAATAATTAATAAAATATAAGCATTAATCGACAGGCCGCGGCCACAAATCGTTTTTAGTGTCCTAGGCGGCACAATTTTTTTTACGAATATTTATATGTATGCATAATATGTTTTTTATACGTATAAAGTATACTTCATTATCTAGAATTTTTACTAAGGAAATCAAGAAATTTTCAATATTAATAAAGTTATAATGTTTTAAATTTGCAAGAAATTTTTAAATTTTTTGTTGATTTTAAAACGCTTTTTATTTATATAAAGAGATGATTTTAAATAGTATATTCCATTTATTCTCGTAATTTGAGGCTTTACTCACTTAATAAAAGTTTTTTTTTTATAAAAGCACCTTAATTATTATTTAACACTAAAAACGATTTTTTGGCCGCGGCCTGTCGATTAATGCTTATATTTTATTAATCATTGTAAACAATATCTAGTTTATTACTTTTATATAGTAACAAAGGTTCTATCTAAGTTATTGCTTTAAAAAAATGAAGTCTAGAGTATAGATTCTGATATAAATGAATAATAAAAACCCACATTTTCGTAAAAAAACGCCGAAATATGCATTTTCAGTGAATTTCCAGCCTTAATTGATTAATTAACATATATTATCCATTTCTAGAGCAATCCACTTTTTTGGTTCGGTAGGCACAAATTAATTTGTTTAACTGTCGCAAGGGGACGCCAGAATTAACCAAACTTTTAATTACAATAAAAGTCACTGGAAACGACCTAACTGGAGCACTATTATTTAACTCGCACTTATTTATTTCACTTGATTATTTCTCGCAAGCACTGCACTTATCTATGGAATTTAACACACGTTGTTTGTGTCGCTCAGGTTCACATTAGAAAATCCCCACTTACGCCGTTGGTCTGTAGTATCGCCCGATATCTGTTTCGAGTTCTGTGACTTTACTTCTGTGGTTTAGTTTCTGTCAAAAATACAAATTATTAGCGCGAACTCGCCGACAAAAGGAATGTTCATCAATTTCTCATTAATTCTAAATTATTTCAGACCTTTTTGCAGCCGCGCAATTACTCGATTTTGTTTTTCGTGTCAATATTTTTGGAAGAAACTGTTACGCATACTAAGACATTTGAATTTTAATGATAAGTATAAGATCAAGTAACATTTTTTTGATTTATTTACTTAATTTAGGGGCAAGTATACAAAAAGAAAAATATCGAGAAACAGAAAATTTGTTTTCGTAACTACGTCACTCCTTTTCATTTTACTTTGCGATAATGAAAGCCGGTAAGCATTTGATAATGTTTGCAAGAGAGCATGTGGAATATTGTTTGAACAACAAATTCGTTTCTGTTTCTTGTTCAAAGTTAAGAGGAACTCACTCAGAGAAATAACAAGACGAAGTACGTATTCCTTCGTTAGTCCTGGAGAAGTTGTGTAAGTTCATATTGTGTGGCATTCCACTACTTTCGTGGATGTGTCGTACCTTCGTCGTATAAGTTTAGAATATTCAGTATACGGAAATTTGTTTCATCCATTTGTAAATATTCGACGAGTCTTAATATGCAGGTTGTTTTTGTAACTGGGCCCGGCTGTGAGAACATTTTTCCGGCAACAGACGTTTCCGGTTCTAATCCCGAGGGCAAACAACCTTCTAGCTAGGGCTGAGGCTAAAGGTCAAGGGATCAATCCCCTAATTCAATATTTCAATCATATAGTCCTTATATTTCCTATTCCATAGAAATATTTTTGAAATTGGTTTAAATATTGTAAACACAAGCGGGGTTATTATTATGGAATTTTTACATTTTTTTCATTTTTAAGCATTTTTTTTTTAAATATAGATGTGAAGACGGAGTACGTATCACATCAATATTCTTACTATTTTCAAACTAAACTAAACGCTTGTGCTATGAAAATAGGACTAACTTGCTGGTATGGAGTGAGGTTTGAACCCGCGACCTTTGGATCACGAAGCGAGAGTCCTAACCACAAGACCAACAAGCTACTCACATCTCATTCGCTTTTTCTTGACACGGATAATTATTAATATATTTTTTTAATACATTATCATGGTGTCCTTACGTAATTCCTTCTCTGATCCTCGAAAAATATAAATTTAATTATTATGTATTTTATTGTAAATGTATTATTTTTAATGAAATATTTATATATTATTTATAAAATCATCATTATTATGAAGCTAAGCGAAGATTTTTGCAACAAAAGAAATATGAAATTAGATGCCGCACAGTTTTAGAGTTGAATAATAAATATTTAAAACCGTATAGTTTTGGGCTACGACCATAAGTTGTGTAAAAACTTTCTGACTGATCTAGATTTACTGTCCAACTACTATTACTATACAAACGAAAACTGTACCAGGTTGTATGAATATTTTTTTATCCCCAAACCACCATGAAAGGTATTTTTTTATTTGTATTGTCCACAAAAATTAATTACAGAGAGAAATTCTGGCGACTTCTCATTTAGGCCATACCTTTTGTAAAAAATTGCCTCACATTTTAATGTAGTTTATGTGTTTTAATGTAAAATACTGTAAACAGTATAAAAGAAATGAATAAAATAATTTTAAAAAATAGGAAAAAAGATGTTATACTTAATGTGTAGTGTGGGATGTAATATTTCATAAAAATGTATTCTAAAAGATATTTATAAATTTCAGGCTCGGGCACATTTGAGCACGAGTTTTTTTTAATAATTACATGACAGATTGCTCCATATATCATTCAATTTATGAGGTATCTTATACGGAAGCGATCTTTTGTCTGATGCCTTCTGTCACTAAACACATCGCCGTGATTGTTCAGTTTGTTTAAAAGTTGCACACGATTACTCAAGTAATTATTTGGCGTGGATAGTCCATATTTTTGTATTGAGTTCGGAGAGTCAATCATACATGTATTTCTTAGTATTTTACTTCCAGAATCACTAGGCTTTCCTGTCTTATCGAATCGAGTATGCGGTAATTGCAGCTCTTCGTAAACGGTTGTTGTTATAATTGTACCATACTTTATATACCTACGTATATGTAATAATATTATAATAATTGTCTTATAAATATAACAAAATGAATATTTTATTTGAAATTTTACCGTAGAAATTCGAGGTGTGTGTGTATGGCACATTTCCAAAAACTGACTGCATGCCTGCAATGAATTTGTGTGTTTGTGTGTTAGTAAATTCCAAATTTTTGCGAAATTTCAAGCTTGACGAGGAGAATTTTTTCATATGTGCTATCCAACGCCGAAAAATACAAAGAAGTGCTATGGGATTTTGGTTTGTCAAAAATCAAGTTAATAATATTTCCGTTGTGTACTGAGAGAAAATTATCCAAATTCCTAAAACTTTTGAAAGAGAATTGTGTTTGAAGGTTCGCGTAACTCTCCGCAAGAAATGAACCGCGACAAACAATTAAAGAGAATAAATATGTTACGTGTGTACACGCTCCCACATGTAATATTCCATTGCATAATTTGTCGCGTACAAACTTCTAATACCGCCTTGTGTTTGTTTGCAAGTGCTAAAACTGGTTTCTGCGGGGGAGAGCGCAGGGTGGGTAATTTAAATCGGAAATTTAAGTCTCGAGCTAATATGATCATTTGTTCTTAAGCCGCTTTCCTAATGCGACAAACTTGTGCCTCGCTTCACAGTCGTTCAAGCGAATAGGCAAACAAGCATTTGCCCCTTCAGACGTGTCTTGCCATAACAGCTTTACTTGCGCCTAGACTAAGAGACGAGGCTTAAGCTCTGCCTCATGTTCGCTCCCAATCGTTATTACTCCAATATTCCAGGATATCCTTGAGTATTTTCTTACCTCTCTTTCTTTATTTGTATATGTTCGGTTAATAAGTAGCAGGTTAGTAAGTGTCAACTATTATTTTCGATTCTAAGTAGGAAATTTGCTGAGGGTCGATAGGCAATGAACTAGCCTAGTGACCGTGGAAACAACTAAAAAGTTTGGTTTACCGTAAAGTCGAGTCACATCCAAGGCTGTTCTATGAGCAACAGCTCACATATAGGCTCCACTCTTTCGCCACCCATGTTCGGTATTTTTAATGCTAACGGGCCGTACTCACCTATGTTGCTCTATAGACGCATACTTAAAGTTTTTTGAGTGACAGAGTGATGAATTTTGAAGTACTCGGCGAATGCAAGATTTATTTTCCCACCTTGATAAGAAAAAATGAGTATCTCGTACATATTATGGGAGTAACAAGGTATAATCTTAACCAATCCAATCATCCAAGGAAAAATGAATGATAAAAACAAGGAAGACGCCGCATCTCATGGGTGCATAACTTGAAAGACTAGATATCGACCTAGTGATTCCGTGCGCTGGTGAATAATCGAATGAGTAATCGCCAATATGGTCGCTTACCTCCAAAAGGGAATGGCATAGTAAGAAGAAAAAAGTTTAGTTATATTTATCTCCGCTGAGTGATGTTTCTCTGCACCTATGAGCGACAAAAGGAAGTGATGATGAACCTATGACACGCGTGACAAAGGCGACACGCCACAATATTTTGGGAGACACGCCAGACTTCAACAACAAACGAGTTACCAAAGAAAAGCGATTGCCGATACTTTGTACTCCATCACTAATGTTTACACACTGTGGAAAATAACCGGATATAAGTATAAATACGTTCCCTGCCGTGGAGCCCTAGAGTATTCCTAGGTATGCCACACCAGCAGAGTGAAGTTAATACGGTCACTAAGAGGCGAATGTTTTATGAGCAGTTAAATAATAATTAGGTAAAATGAGTCAAATTTTACGAAAACGGATGTTTTGATTGAGATTATTAACTATTACTATAACTCCTTATCAAACAACGGATCCTAAAGGTTTACTGGCCGTGCAGGTCAGACTAATTATTCTGTTCTCGACCTCCGCAGCCTGCAATTGACTGGTCTCAGCATGCCGTTCCCGTTTGCATAGGTTGAACCCACGGGAGTTCAACAAATATATTTTACCTTAGCGCGCAATTATTCAATAATAATTTATTTGTTTATACTTTTTATTTAGTAATCAACTCGAATACGACAGAACGATTCTTTTTTGGTTTTTCATCTTAGGGACCAACCAGTAATAAACAATCCAACAGAAAGAGTTTTCACTACGAACACAGCTACGAGATTTTTGGTAAAGAAAAACACCGAAAGGTTATTTAGACATAATTGGTGGCGCCAGAAATAAAATAGTAGGTACTGATATTGATAAAATTAATGTGGTATTTGGTTTATATATATCTAATTACTAAACAAAAAATTTCATCCTTGAATTCAATGTAGATAACGATTGAATATTAGCTAACGAGTCAAAGTGTGCGTAAGAATACGATGACATTTTTGATTGAAAATAAAGAATTGGAAAATAATCAAGAATAGGGGGATGAAAACTTTGAAAAATCTGAATGAAAAATTCCTTTAATGACGGTCTTTTCTTGCTTGTTTAACTTGCGTCACGTTGCGACGCCTTTTGTAGAATTTTTATATTAATCATATCCAAATTAAAAAATATTTTTAGGAAAAATATTTTTCCTTTTTCGTATTATTCTAGATGAGATTTTGAGCCACTTTTGGTGCCACTCCACAAGAAACACGTGTTGTTCATTGCGTTGTGAATAGTGCGTAAGATTATTTTATTTCACTACCTTAAATGTAAGATCTTATCTGGGGCCGCGAACCTTCTTGTGATTCGAGCCGCCCGACACGCATCCAGAGAAACATTAAACTGGAATCCTGTGCCTCCGACATATTTAGCCCCCAGCCTGGAGCTTTCCCAGCGATAAAAGTAAGATTAAAATCAAGTTTACAATCATTAGCAGGGAGGTTTGTCGGCGCGCTTCACCCCTGAAACAAATTCTGGCTAAAGGTACAGGGGCATTAGTTTAATGAAAAGATTTTAATTAAATTAGCTGCAAAGCTCTTTGTATTATATTATGTCCATTTAAATTCAAATACTGTCTCTGAATGCCGAATGTGTTTCAATTAAAAGGCCTAAATATAAATGCGAGAATTGAACCTATTAAATAGATGACTCGGGAATATTGGGCAAATCTCGGATAAATGATTTCTCCATTGTGTAAATGCGTAAGCTCTCTGTTTCTCTAGAGTCATGACTGCGCTGTAATTTGCTTCTGTACTGTCAATTGCTTTCCTCTTATATTTGAAATTCTGGGCCATATTTAGAATATCTCAGACTTGATATGTCCATCTTATTAATGTGGTGTGGTTCTACCTTTACATGTGAGGGTCAGGGACCCTCACAAATACTCCGGGGTTATCGTAATTCGTTTATTAAGACAAAATACAAACATATACATTACTTTGGTTTGTCTTGAGACCGTCTGTCTACCTAAAAAAGTTTCAAGTGGCTTCCCGTCATTTCGTACACCTCGCTTACACACCGAGACACATTGCTTCTCACAACGCTTCTCCCACTTAACTCAAGCGTACATTCATCTCCTCTCGCATTACTCAACTTCTTAACCTGATTCATCAGATGGAGAGAAATCACTAGAGATACATCAGTACCTCTAGTTATTCGGGAGGTGCGGCCCTCGGAGCAATCGAATGTCCAACCGGCTGCGTCCGTTGTGATGTTTCTTCCTTTGCGTGTAAGAGTCAGGGATTCTCATAAATACTCAGGTGTTTTCTTGACATGTTTATTATGGACAGGATACAAAAATATACAATACATTGTTTATACCACGACCTTCTGTCTTCCCCTGTTAGCTTCAAGTGGCTTCCAGTCATTATGTACATCCCTCTTGGCTGCACATATACACATGTACACAGACAACTAGATACGTACATCACAGATATCTATTTACAGCCCTCCATTCTTTACTTCCCAAGTGATCAGCAGTTTCTGCAGATTGACTTACTCTATTGTAGCAAAAAACAAAAATTTCCTGCATGTTATGGAAATTTCTTCTCTATTACGAGGTTTCTGACGTAAACAGACACTCGTTCGTCTTGAACATCATTATATTCGCAGCATACTACACGAACACTATATTTTAAAGGCATTGATCATGTTTCTTTCCTCCTTTCTCATAGTCTTGATTTCAATTTTCAACTGTAGATTCATCACAGGCGCAAAAGCAGAGAGTATTTAAGTTCGAAAGTACCACGTAAAATATGTGTTCGAAAAACCCCAATAAAAGATAATCCCATACAATTAATAAAGTTTGCTCTAGCCGCAAGATATTTGTCTAAAATGATTGGTCGAGATTTTATATCTCAGACTTACGTTATAAACATATATACATCATAAAAATAGACGATCTTGAAGAGAAGTGTAAAAATCTAAACAAGTCTATCTTGATATATTGATTTCATTTTCGCCAACCCATTCGTGATACAATTTATATGTTCATATGTTCATCTGTCGATGAGAGTTACTGTTACTCTCGAAACTCGAGTAGAGTTATAACAGTGTTAAATTTACAAATTATCATTGAAATGTATGTGTGTACTTTAAGAATACCAAGTTTACTAAAAGCTTTTTGTCTGATTTGTTAGGCTACAGAGTATTGATTTAATTTTTTACAAAGCTGTGCTTGAAAAATAAATTTATTCTGGGTACGTTTTCTGCTTTTTTTTTGTAAGAATTATTTAAAATAAGATAATCTCACTCAAGAATAAAACATTCTTTAAGAAAAAGCCGCGTAGTCCATTTTCCGACTCTTAAGACGATTAAGCCTTAAACCTATTTAGTGAAAGTGTTCCGTAAACGAAGCATAATTTAAATGTTGTAAACACGTATTTCGCTAGAAGTAGTGATACTTGTTCCCTTATTAGTGAAATGTTTAAGCAGATTATGTATTGTGTAATCTCTCAATTATTTTGTACAGCAGTGCCTAGACGTATCATAATATTCTGCCGTATTAATTTAAAGAAAATTGATTAAAATATTATTTTTTTAAATACAGAGGTTTGCCGCTTCCACTCAAGTCAATGATAAGCAACACAATGAAGCTGAAATTATTTGTCAACGCGGTATCCTACCAACATTTATTAATACTACCTTAACATTCATTAATACGGGGTACCCCGACAAAACGCGCCGGACAAAGCCGCGACAACAAAGCCGTTAAAATCCATCCCGCGTAAAACAATCCCAACGATGCTACGATGACATTGCCATGGAAATCAAAATTATTAAATTGAATTAAATAAAAAAAAATGGATTAAATATAATTACATTACCTAACCCAACGTAACCTAACCTAAATGAAAAAATGGTTTTAACATTAATAATCTTAACTGACCTAACCTAACAAAATCTCATTTAAATCATAGCAGAAAGATACAACAGAGGCTTCGGGCGACCAAATACTTCAAAATGTAAATACGCTAAAATAAATGAAAGACTACAAGCATTAACGCCTTAAAATAGTTATATGAATATGTGTATTTAAAAAGGTTGCAAATAATTTAGAAACAACTGTCATTTTTTAAATCCTGAAACTTTTTTTTTTGTGTATTTTTTTAACATTTCTTAAATTACTGATTCATACACTTAACAATTTTAATGTTATTGTTTTAAACGAAAAATATTATTTTTCAAAAAGAGAAAATTTTAATGTAGGTACATACTTCGATTTTCTTATTTTATTTTTTAGCGTAGGCAAATTGTATCCTGACGAAGGGGCCATGGGATCTGAAACATTTTAATATTTTTCAATATATAAGTGGTGAAAACCAAGTACATTTTTATAAATTATGTTTATTATAAAAAAAATATTATATTTGCTCATTCTCTTTCATTCGTGTTTATATTTTTTATGTTTATTTACATAAACAGTTTAATAAAAAAAAAATTCAATTGAAAAAGCTCACCCCTCCTTCACACCCTCAAAACTCGGGGTAAGTACTGAGAGTTGAGATATTCTCGAAATAAATGAATCATCTCAACTTGTAAACGAGGCCGAGTTAAATAATTTGGTCGGGCTTACACCGGCAGCGCCTTATCCGCGTTCGTGCGAGAATGTCGCTTATTAATTGAAAAGAAAAACGCTCACCTATTCATTTCTCTAAAATATGTGTAAATTTATATGAAATATATTCTCCGGGAAAATTCAAAACATGCCAGCGGGTCGACAGAAATGTTCGGCATTATTGTCGTCTGACATGCGAGAACACGCTGACCGTAGAAGCCTTGAACTTTCCTCGTCGTGAACTGGGGTCATTAGTCATCTCCTTCCAATTGTGATCTCCACCTCACACGCTCGCGTATTGTACCTAAAGGATCATTTAAAATATATGTATGCTACATTATTTTTCTCCTTGTGCCCTATCTATTCGACGGATATTGGCTATCGTCAGTTTATTTACTGCGGAATAGCTCTACAGTAGTCGTAAAATCACTGTAGATTTTTCAGCCATGATATTTGGGCGGCCCACGGGGCATGACACTGGCTTCTCACACCGAGGGTTCCAGGTTCGATTCCTGGTGAGGTCACAATTAATCTATGTGATTTACTTAAGCCTGGGTGTTTTGTGATGTGTTTCGCTTCTGTAATTGGGCGTGTCGGCCTGTTGAAGCATAAAAAAAATATTGTCATTTTTCCAGGGGCTCGACTTTCGGACATCTATCCATAAAATAATATCGAGAACACGTAGAAGTCGCATTCGTTTTCATAAAAAAATACATGTTTATGAAAACGAATATCTCCTCAACCATTTTTTTTTCTTAAAGAAATGCCAACATGGAATATTTCAAACATCAATATTCTTACTATTTTCAAACTAGTAAAACACATGAACTTAATCCAAATACTTGTCTCCCGGAACGCGGCTCGAACTACCGAGCATTAGTTATCACCTGGTGAGAGTCTTTTACTTAGAATTCTGAAAGTGTCTCAATAAAAATAAAATAAAAATATCTAAAACGCTCAACAACCATCGAGCTTACATGCAAAGGCGTATGAATATCAATTAGATGTGAGTTGTTTATTTGGACAGAAGATTGGGTGCTCCACCTTATATCCACCCTCTCGGAAAAATTGCATTAAGTTATCAATAATTTCTATTTTTCAACAGAACAGTTAACATTTTAATAATAAACTTAAGATTTATAAAAAAAATATCTTAGCAAAAGATTCAACTATTATTAACCTACCCAAAATGTATATGTTTCTAATCCTTTGGACAGCAATATGTACTAACGCCGCAATTTCGTAACAACTATGTGATTATTTGAGATAAATTGTCCACTATTTCATTATCATTACATGATTTCTCATATTTTTTTCATTATCATTATTAACACGTGACATAATTCTCCTTACCGCAGTACCTTAATCAATTTTCTGTCTTATTGGGGCCTTCCACTTTAAAAATATTATTCCTTATAATATACATTTTTTATATACTCACAAACATATACATTTCATTTAATAAAATATTATATTCTTAATAAATATGTTCATTATACAGGTGTTTATTAAAGAATAATCTCCATATTTAAAGTACATATTATATAAGCAATAATTGGATAGAAGAGATAAATAATTTGTTCGTTATTTTGAGTACAAATTTATATAAATACGAGAGAGAATTTATTTCATACTCTAATTTTAAAAACAAATTCTGTTTGAGGTTAAACTTTGCAAGCCTTACGCATAATGGCAGTTTTTTCTGTAATTACTTTTCCGTGACATAAATTACTATAGGCGTGATAAATTATTATAACTCAGATTTTATTTTTATTGGTCACTATAATAAGACTATCAATTATTAATCTCTTGTTATTGTGTTAACTCAGAAAATTGCAAAATTCCGCTAACCCTATAGTTGAAATTAATTTATATGTAAAGGTTAGGAAATATTTTTAAAAAAATGCGATTGAAGCAATATTATATTAGTTTAAAAATGCATTTTATTTATTTTAAATATATTAACCGCGTGAAAAAAGTTTCGCCGTTCAAATTACGTAGCCACCGCGTCGCGAAATTTATGCCACGATTTAATAACAAAATTACCCCCAGCGCCCTTCCACTCCCACCCCCGGGCCCATAGACGCTATGTCATAACCCAGCGTGTTCATTACATCAACCCAATAAAGTTTATTTTATCTCAACATTACACTTAGGCACGCTATGCCTCGGAAATAATATATCGCGTAAATACGATAACGGGCGGAGCCGCGCAACTGAGCGCCCTGGCCACAGAGGGGTCGCTGCGAAGTTTGATGAAGCGAAAATCTCCCGATGCCGAGTTTCGCCGGTTATTAAGAGTCGAGTTTTCCCCCGCTTGGGAGGATTTCGATAAGACACACAGCGGCTTTCTTAATTCATATTTGATTAAAAAATCTTACGCACGATACATCAACCATAAAAATCTGATCAGGTCGTTATTATTATTTATATTATCACTTATATTTAGATTTAATAGACGCTTTGATTTAAAGAATCATATTAAACTTGAACTACCTAATGTTTTCCAGTCCATGTACCACTCCGCAAAAAACACCTTATTCTTCCTGGCTCTCTTAATTATAGTTCAAACAGTCCATTCCATTTTTGCATTTCATATATATATTGATGCACCTACAGCCAAATATCAAGGTGATGTTTTATGGGTCTGAGATGTAAAAAAAAATAATAATAAAAAACTTAAAAAAATAAAAATAAAAAAACAGTGTTTAAGAAACAGTTAATTAGTTTTTTTAGCCAATAAGTTATTTTGTATAATATTTAAAAATGTCAGGTGCCCTTGAGGTGAATTCTTACAAAAATGGCGTTACATAAATTATTCCATTATAATGTAATATAAATAATTACAAAAGTATATTTTTAACACGGGTAGAGTTATTAAATCGCTTGTAAAGATTCGACAGGAAAATTTCTCTTTTCACCAGGTGTTGTATTTATAATATAATTAATCCAAATACTTGTGAATTTTCTAATTATATTATAAAAATAAATCATTCTTTTGATATTAACAACGGTTTACAAATTTTATAAACAAATGATAAATAATTAGTACATTATTATTATTAGCATAGAAAATTAAATAAGAAAATGTATTTTTAAAATATCCGAATTTGCGCAATTCCTTATTAGTTTTTCAAATCCCCTTTATTATTTTGTCTCAAATTTCAATTTAATTTTTTTGTCTGAAATGTATCCTGATCAAAAGACCATTGTCCCCAAAATATGTTAATTATTCAATAAATAGTGATTTGTACAATGTGTTTTCTTTTTAATTAAGAATAAATTATAGAAGTCTCACAGAGACGAAGCTAGTTATATGT
Source organism: Agrypnia vestita (assembly GCA_016648135.1). Classification (NCBI taxonomy): domain Eukaryota; kingdom Metazoa; phylum Arthropoda; class Insecta; order Trichoptera; family Phryganeidae; genus Agrypnia; species Agrypnia vestita. The sequence goes on from JADDOH010002251.1 coordinate 162,543, forward strand.
GAGAAAAGGGAATGGAAGTCTCTTGTACGTTGGCTCAGGGCTTTTTCTTTTTATTAATATAAATAATTGTAGTTTTAATATATTTATGTACAGGAGTAGGACACTGGACAGTGAAGTATTTTATTACAAACGAAAAGCCATCAATCATCTCTACTCCACCTTTATTTCTCTTCTAATAGATTGAAAACACACTACACTAAGGTTAATTATTAATCACCCCTGATGGTAGGAAAGACTGCCTTCGAGAATCTACAGCAATGATAAAAGAACTCAAAGTGTGTGCGGTATAATTTAAATTAAAACAATCATGTTGTTAACAACTACGTCTGTCTTGTATTATTTTTAGAATACCCAGTCACAATATCACTAGGATATTTATTATATTTTTAGAAGACCCGGCGAACTGTCAGTGTTATTATATTAGTATTATCATGTTACGCTACAGTGTCATGAGTTTATTATATTGTAAGTGGAGCCAGTGGACCTACAGTTAATTAGGAGTGAATATAGAGCCGTTTGTAGCATAGCTAATAGAATTAAGAAAGGGTCGCGTGATGGTTTATTCATATAGAACGCATGAGCGAAGATGACTAAGAAAATAGAAAAGAAGGCGTCCGTAAAAGATCTGGCATGATCAGATAAACTAATGTTGGAAAATAGCCTTGTTAGGGGCTTGAACAACCGATGAGCGTGCATGAGAAGTTATATGAATGTACACAAAGCAATTAATTTGATTCCGTCTCAGAGTGAAGCCAAGCTCATCCATTGTTTACAATAATGAAATCTTTACAATACAAATTATAAAATTAAGTAACAAAAATATGAAAAACTGCATTTTAAATACTGTCACAAGACTGTAGAGACAGAAATAAGCGCGTGTTTTAATAAATTATAAAAGTTTAGATGTCAGTCGATTATATCCGAAAATTCGCGAAATGACATTCTGTGTATAAAAAATAACCGCATTGTTGTAATGGTTTGGCGATCCCGTAGAAACGGATTCTAGCGAATTATAAGCGGCCAGTAGAATACATCACGAGAATACTTAACGGGCGTTTAATAGTGAATAAGTGCGATCACAGATGTGCGAATATATTTTTTTTTTGACAAATAAACGGCCAAAAAGCCTTTTAATACTCAATACAAATAAATAATGAATTCACAGAGAAAAAAAGAGATTTCTGAAAGGACGAGTACTCTTCTGTACTATTCTGCCAATACTCGATAACGAATTTTTGAGATATTACTTGAATTTATTGACCGATAAATAATGTTTTGCAATATACGGCAAAATGTATGATTTATATGCCTTTGTCTTTGTACCCAGCCGCTTGTAGAAACACTCTTAAATTTATGCAAAGTTATATGTAAAAATCCCCAAAACATGAGATAGACATAGATTTTAATTTGATTGGTTAATCCTCAAGGAGAGGGATTATCCCCGTGCGTCGCACTGCCATACTTTTTAAGCTCCAGCTGTCAATGTTATCAGACAGCGTTTTGATCCAAAACTGTATCATTTTACTTGGGCCATAAAAAGACCCTTTAACTCAATGGAAGTTGAATTTAAGCGAATCGTATTGAGTTCTCGCCTTTATGAATTTCTAGTATTTTAGTTCGGTTAACATGCACGCTAACCTCGTAGTTAATTCCCTTGTTAGAACATACATTACTATTCGTGTAATACATTATACAATGTATGCATCGGTAATTCATGTAATTCATTATAGTCGATCCCCAATAATACTTATTTTGCATGTCTGTCGGTCCGTAACTTGCTGTATTTATGCTAGAATTACAAAAACAACAATGATGATGATGGGCCGCTAATGAGGCCCGGGCCCCCGAGTGTGACATGTCAACCACCGCGCGGCTTAGGTTGCACCTAAGGGCCGTTATTAGTTATTTTATGTCCGATTTTTCACAGGCTTACACCTAGTTATTAAAAACATCATTCCGTTTAAAAAATCACTATGATTTCAAACAGTAAGTAACAATAAAGTTTACATTTTAGATTGATTCCGAATTCACTTTTTTGTTTTGACTAATTAATTTATAACTAATAATTAATAATTGCTTAATGTTATGTTGAAATTCAAAAATAAAAAGTCTATAATTGTTAAGTTAATAAATGTTATGATTAATTCAGATTAACTTTCGATTTGAAGAATTTTAAATGCTTTGACCAATTATTATTTTAAAAAATAGGAAAACTGATCAATAGGAAACTCATTTATTCGGTTTATCCACCAAGTAGTCAAATCCTTCTCCAGTTTAATGATATTATTCGTTTTCCCCAACTGTTCCTGTGACTGAATATACTTAAAGTACTGAATACTGCATTTTATGTTATGTCGTTTGGTTATCATTACTTTATTTAAAATTTATCATCAATACTGTCATATTTTCGCGGCTATAGGACTAAAATAACACCCCTTGATAAATAATTATTTTGAAAAAATTCACATGCCGACTGGTCTATGGTGGCCCCCATAATCCAGTGTGAATGAGACTGATTTCTCATCTGGGGATTCTGGGTTCAATTCCCAGTGAAATCACAATACATTTGTGTGATTAACTCAAACCTGGAGTGTTTTTGTAACGTGTTTCGCTACAATAATTGGACACTACGGCCTGTTTAGTTTGATAGAAATGAATACTTGCCACTGTATTATCGAGATATATACTAAGTATACAACAATACGCGCTAGGTTGGTTTTGTAAAAAAATAATTAATTTAAATATCGCTTCTGTCACTCCTGTGTGCCGCTAACATCGTCATCGAGTTTTATCAAAAGAAAAATGCGCATGTCCCATTTCGGTCCTTCTGGGCATTTTCAGACTTTTCACGATACTGTTATATTTATCGGGATCGTTTTAGAATATCGACGATCGTTTTGGATCGTTCTTGCGGGATTTTTCTGAAATATTCTTGCAAATTTTGGTACTTCATTATAATATTCTTCCTTAGCCCAACAAAACCATACTCTTTTTGTAGTAAAATTAATATAAATTCTGGAATATAAGTTCTAGTTTATTGTATGTTACAATACGATATGGTTGGGAAACAATATATTACGTAAGCTCTATTTATAAGTTTAAAAAAAATAGTCAATTGTATAATACACCTCGTTCACAGCTCGACGATCACGAAATCACGAAATTGTTGAACGATTGATTGACGTACGAGGGGAAATGCAAGTCTTCCATTTTGGCACTAGATGTAAGGCTGCCATATTGGTGTTCAGCAGTCACAAACATGTGACGGATGTCAAGCTGGCTCATAAGCATGAAGAGTAGTTTCAATTATATTTGATGTATCTTAAAGACGAACTAAAGATCGAATGAGAAACACAAGTGAAAGCAAACAGAGGAATACAATTTGATTTCGCCTTCATTTTACAATTATTATCACCTCAATGAATGAACTTCTCACCTTTTATCTTCTCACGATACCTTAAAATAGTATAAGGTATGTGAGAAAATTTATTAAATTTTTAAAAATGTAAAGTAGAGATTTGAGACAAATATAGCAACTTATTCAAAATCAATAAAATATAAACACAAAAACAAATGTATTTAAGAAAAAGATAAATAATAAGTGCAAATTAGAGAGGAGAGACATAGTTATGACAACTTATTGAAAAACAATATTATAATAAAATTAATGCAGTAAAATAAAATAGTAGACAATGGTAAATGTAGATAACGAAACACAATCATTTCGCAATCACTTTTATGTGCCGCGAAATGTCTGCGCACGATTTTTTTCACTAAAAACATAAGCTTTTTCCGATTATTAATTTTATATCAATTCAGGTGGGCTGGGGAAGATTGTTAAAATGCCTAAATAATTAAAGCAATTTTGAGTTATTTTTGTAATAATATGTTACACCTATTCATTATTCTAATTCATCCCTGTTTCGTTTCAAGCATTCTGTATAACAAAAGACCTTTTATGATTAATTATAATGCAGTAAGTATAGTGAAGACGATTTTAATTAAGAAGTGCTGCAACGGGAGTAGATAAAGGCGGAGCCTAGACTGAAAAGGGAGGAGCAAAAAATATGACACCTTGACCTTTTGCCTAATTTATTATAAATGCTTAGACGAGCCCTTTTAATGCGTAAATTAAAATTAATTTCATTATTTAGAATTGAAATGCTTTTAAGAAGTACATAACATATTTTCTTATTTTTATTTCTTATTTTATTATAATTTTATTATAATACATTTGCTCATACAAAAATTAATTATATAGAAGTTTTTGCGAAGATTATGAAAGGCTTTTTTCGGGAACTTTGCGGATTTAGAAAAAAGTTATTTTATTTTAGTGTGATATTTCGATTATACTGAGATAACCATTTCTCTCTGAGGTCTCTCTGACGGTTGAGAGATAACAGTTATCTTCGCATTATAGTCCAATGGCATTTATGTCGTTATGTGACTAATTTGAAGATTTATTTTTATTAATCAAGATATATTATAGATGTTTCATAGAGACAAAATTACTTTATTTTATATTGGAAGGTATGAAAGTCTTTTTGGGTATCTATAGGAGAACTATAGTATGGCTGGCATTAGTGATCACTTTACACAATATAATGTTCACCTATTCCACCCATCATAGACTACCAAATCTATCAATTTTTTGCAAGTTTAATATACACGCCTTGTTTCATATGTGCGTTATATTTTTATTACCGTCACTTGTGTTTGAAAATCTTTTCATTTCCACAACCAGCCCAGATGTCGCCTTAAACATCTCAGTTAATTTAGAGATTACAATATTATAATGCATAGATGTTGCCTTAAGTCTTCAAAAACACTTCCATAACTACTTTCCATACAGTAGCTTTGACTCTATATATCCCCCTGGAGACAAAATCCAGTATTTTTTTCGTGAAAATTATGAAAAAACTTAATATATTCTGAATTTTTTTATACTTGCTCATTGTATTTCATACTGACCAAAAATTTTTCCTTAGCCTTATTCTACTTTTTTTATTAATAATTTTATAATACGCAGTAAGCATTTTATTAATATTCTATTTTATTAACATGGTGGATATTAGTCATTGAGAAAAAGCCCATTAGTGCGTTGATGGCACGTTTCTTTATATCATAGAATTCACTTGTTTATTTCACAATGTTTATTATTCAACAAGCATTGGAATTTTATCTCACTGAACTTTTACTGATGGTTATTTCAGAAACAGCTCCACACGATATTTTCATTATTTTTAAAAATATGCCTTTGTATTTTGTTTCCTTACTCGGGTGGTTTCCGCTTCCCCCACAGGATGCGTAAGGCTCTAACAGCGCCACCTTAGCGCGTAAGGCTTAATCAGGTGTCTCAGTATCTGGAACGGATCGGTATTTATCTAAAGCTCTTCCCTTAATAACCCTTCCAGAGCTTTTTTCACCCGACTATTAGCGGGAACCGTGCGCCGACAATTATAAAAAATGAAATAATTAATAAAATGTTATTTTAATTTTAATAAAAACGCATTTTGGTCGTGAATTTATCAATTTTTTAGAAAACATTTTTATAATTGATGAAATACTTACAGAAATAATTTATATATCTACAAAATACTTCGTTTCCATAAGAAAACGAACCCAGAACTTTTCTTTTCTGCAAAACAAAAATATCAATTTTCCACAGTAACCTATCCAAGATAATAACTTCGATGTTCGTCTGTCCGTAGCTTCCTAGAATCCAATAGCTGATTCATTCCTTTTTCAAAATTAGTATGATTTCAAAATCCAATAGGGAACTCATTACTTTTTCAAAATTATTATATTTTTCAAATTGTTATTAAATAATCTGAAAACATTAACTTTATGCTTATTTAATAAAATACTTTGAATTAGATATTTTTTAATATTTCCGTATATTTAATAAAAATTAAAACTTGTAAGTGAATCCATTACCGTATCTCATATACCATTAATCAAAACATATAATTCTCGTTGTAAGAATGTCCCTCACTAAGGCTACCAAATGGCACAAATAATGATGAGGTGCTTAAAATGGGGTAAAAAAGTATAATTCTCTACGTAACAATGTCCGTCACAAACGCAACCAAATTACTCAAATAATACTGAGGTTGAACAAAATAATGATGTATAAGAATGCAAAAAACATAATTATCTGTCTTTTGATGTCCATCACTAACGTTATCAAGACGCAGTCTTTATTGGCGGCCGAAACACATAATGAATGTACATAAATTTTGACGGGTTATAGGTAGTGATTACAATAAATGTGTACGTTACATATTTTATTGTAAAGTCTTGTGTTTAATCTAAATACTAGAACGCTAGATGACGTCAGTGTAAATCTATTCATTTTTCATTCAATCTAGATTATTTTTGAAATATAATAAAGTAGTTATTCTATTTTTAATAAGAGGACATTTTTATTATGAAGTCGCAATTTTAAAAACATGGCTATATGACATTCAAACACATATTACGTAAATACTTTTTTGATTGATAATTTTTTCTTTATATATATTTTTTTTCAATTTCATTTAAATGTAAAATAACATTGAATGCAACCACAAATGTTGTTTTGAAATTAGTTGGCAATTACCAATAAAACTGGACTGTTATGTACAAAGTTGGTAAATACTTATAAAATGTCTCGCAGAGTTATTGTTTCAAATAAATTAAAGTTTATTTTCCCAATTCTGATAGGACTTAACGCACATTAAAGCGTACCAGAGAAAACCCCCAGAAAATATTACGTCTAACTTCATAACTTTCTGTACGTGTTTTGACATCTCAGTTAATTTATAGATTAAAGTTTTATAATGCTACTTACTGTTATAAAGTGGTTCTATTTGTGACATGAATATGATATGAATGCAACTAACTGTTAAATTAATACGGATAATGTAAATTTGATGGCCTTTTGATATGTTTTAAGTAGAACATTTTAATTTTAAATATAAATTACAAAAGTATTAAAATTATCACAATAATTTTCGAGCGTGTATAAAAATATATAAATAGGTTTTGAAGAAAACGGATATTTCATTTACACCATATGGATATATCAAGATTCAATTTTCAATGTTTCGCTAGAGTCATATCACAGCGTCTTCAGGAGAGTGACATATCGCTGCGGGAATCAAAGACGTACTCAACCCGAAGATACTGTAATATAACTATCAACATATACACCTATCGTATAAAAAAATCGTTGTGAAAAAATGTGCCAACGTAAAACCTTAAAAATGTATGAAAGTGAACAAAATAAGTAAAACAGGAAAAAATTTTAAATTTGTTTATACATGTTTAAATAAAATTAAAAACACTAACACAACAGTACATTTTCAAGTAATTTAGTAAGTCAATGACGGCACGTTTTATTTTCTACGTGGTGCTACTTACATGTGAAGTCATCATCATCTTAGCCCGTATTTCTTCACTGCTGAGTAAAAGCATCCCTCAAAAGTTACCAGCCTTCTCCATGTGTTACCCGCCACTCTTCTTATATCTTCACTCCATCTTGCGGACCACCAATACTTCTAATGCCTCGAGAACCTTCTTCTCTTATTGTCCATCATCTCTCACAAATGTATCCAGCCCATTTACTCTGGAGCATGCATTTTTTTAGGAAAATACTACAACACAGAAACACTCGGAGTTATGAAAATAGCACAGAATTATTGTGAATCGAACCTAAAATTCTCAGTTTGTAGAGCCAGTGTCATTTTCACCGAACTACAAGAATCAGTTATCCTCTTACTGTTATGGTTATTCTTTCGTATGGTGGGAGATCAGAGGGAGACATCTAAATTTGTGAGCAAGTCTAGGGCTTGAGGCGACACCCTGTGGACCTCATTTATTCCACCGAGGAATGAGTGCAGCAAGCATTCTTCATGTTTCAACCATGTTTGGTAGTCTGTATCGTGCCGCATTCATACATTAAGGCCCCACCTATGCAACATGTGAGCGCAATGGCTTTTTTTCTTATGGGAGCACCTTATTTTGTTGGAAGACCAGAATTTACGAGGCAGGGAGAACCCAGGTTGTCTCTCAGTGGGTTCTTGTACGAGACTACAATTCTCACGTTGAACGATTGCCACTCAAGTTTTCATCTATCCTCTGGAGTAAGAGCTAACCGGATAAGCCTCTCTCCTTCTATTCAGAAGGGTTTTCGGGACTTGTGAGGTTATACGGTGTAGTAGTTACTTTATTACAACGAAGATGTTAATTTTTTGCACATTTTGATTAAATTATATTTATCTAACCAGGCGTACTGCCTTAGTTTCTCGTATCACAGGTGGATTTAAAATAGACTCACGTGGGCAGGCCAAGTGGTGGCGTAATGTGACATATATCAGAGTTGGGGATAGGTTGGATAAGCCTTCACAAATGCGAATGTCGCTTCCTCGTGTTATAACATTTTGAATAAATAACTGAGCCAAGAATCTCTAAAAATTTACTCTGGACCGCCTTGACTTATTGAAAAGCTTGAATAATGGGTTCGCTTTACATTTTATTACATTTAATTATAAATATACTATTTTCGTTTATAAATTTACATTCCATAATTCTACACGCTTGGAGCTCCTAAATTATTCAATAGAATGTCTACAAGAAATGAAGCTGCACATAGAATTCGTTCACTGAATTTCCGAAATGCATAGAATATGTTTACATGGAAGCGTCTAGAGTCTAGAAGGAAGCCGCATCATCATATCAATACCAAAAATAGTCTCTAAGAATTAGTATACATTAACGAATTTTGCATAACTGAGAGTGAAGAGCAAACGCGGAGCGACCTGTCATTTATTGCGTATCTTGTTTGCAGAATTTTCAACGCATGAATACCGATTTTTTTTCACTTCCCCGGTGATATGAGTAGGTACGTCTTACAGAAATAATTTCAAAAGATCGCTTTGAGTAAAATTGGTATGACTTAAAGAACATGACGTATAGAATAAAGGAATATGAAAGTGCTGTGAGCCATGTTCATGGAGGGTCCTTCTTCGAATGGACCAGGACAGAGACTCCTTGGGCCGAGTTTTACATCAGGCAAAGGCGCTCAATGAAAACGCGTGGCATGTTTATCTATTTTTTATCGTTCACAAAAAAATATTCACAGGAAGAAATCCTGACGATTTCACACATAGGCTAGGCCTGTTCTAGAGAAACTGCCTCACATTTTATTGTATATTCTGTGATTTGAGATAAAATACTATAAACAGTATAAAAGCAAGAGCAAAAGCAATAAACACCATCAAATAAATAAATATAAAAAAAAACGCTAGTCATATCAACAGTATGAAAAGACAGTATAAAATAAACAATAAAAAAAAGCATAAAAAAACTTGAGTAATATAAGCAGTATAAAAGAAACAGTATTAATAATATAAGAAAATTTAACAAAATTAGAAGCTAGCTTTACATAAAACAAATATATAGTGAAATAAACTAATGAAGTAAATAAAATATATAATAAATAAAACAGTATAAAAATATAAAACAAATTAAATAAATTTGAAGAAAAGGTGGTTTGGCCTTTTTTATAATTTAAGAACATAGAAAAGTGAAACATTTGCATTTGACATATTTTTTTAAATGCAGCACAAAATATTTTAAATTCATTTTAAAATGTTTTTTTTTTGTTTTAAGAAATAAGAAAACAAAAATGATATTATAAATTTTAATTAAATAGCTGAACTAGTAAATCCACGTCTATCGGTTTCGATACCTCTATATCTTCGTGGGAACGGACGCAAACTAACTATCCGTTCGCGTCAATTCTGATGAAGATACAGTGGTATCAAAACCGGTAGAAGTAGAGTTACTAGTTAAGTGTTTATACAAAGTTGTTAATTAAAATTAATAATTTTGTCCAACCACAAATTTAACGCTATAAACATCAAAAATATAATAATGATGTTCTTTCATGTTGATTAGCAAAAGTATCACGTTTACAATGCTCACATTACTGTTTGAATTGTAAGAACAGGAAACTCTATCTCATAATGCATATTTTGGAAAGGTCTTGCATTAGGGATGCAATATGGTCACAAAATATGGATTCTTATGGACACAGTGATATCTAAAATAGAGTCTGCTAACATGATTTACCATAAGGTACCATACCATATACGACCGAATAAGAAGTACCGACATAAGAGAGACTTACGGAACGAAGCCGCTACTTTCATCCATCGGGCTTTTATAAGTCAACCACTGAGAGGTTTCATATTGACTCATGTGAGAAAATATTTTTTTCTCTTGATTCCACAACCATTTTTCGACATAAAAGAAGAAGACAGATGATTTTTGAATGAGATGATCAACCCTAAGTAAATCCAGGTTATACTACAGTACCGATGCGGCGCAAGCTGAAGTAAAAGTTCCTTTGCGAGTCTTTGGATTTTCCACCTTTCATACAGAGACGACAATAATGACAAAACAGTGTTATATTCAAACCTAGAGTCCTTAACGTCATTTTTACTACTCAAGTGTCGTTCATTGCTGGAGCTTTCCTTTAATGTGCTTATTCCAAGAAATTTAATTACACTCCGTCAACCGTATATTTTTTAACAAGTTATTATAACTTTTCGTTCGGCCAACTTTTAACGAATATTATTGTACGCAAAATAATATTACTCACAGTAATTTGTTTACATTTTTATCTCCTCTAAAAATATCATATTTAACTTTCGGTGCAAAAGCCTCCATCCATTAAAATGAGATTTCGTGTAAAAAAGAAATATGAATAATGAATTATTTATATTTCGCGCAAAGTTTTTCTTCATCCCCGCAGATTCCATTGATTTTCTATCGCACGCACGTTTCCATCCACGCCCTTCCCCCTCCTCCCTCTCCCATCCTCATTCGCAGTCAAACCCACTCTTCCTCCCGAAGAGGTTCCCAATCTGTATTCTGCAAACTTTTCCTCATTTTTTATTTTTTAAAAACAATAATTTTCTACAAATAGAAAATAAACATTTCATTAAATATATATTCATTATTCAACGTCATTAGTTCAACAGCCCTGGGTGGGCCCTGGCTAAATCCAAAAGTCTCCTCCATTCTTGTTTATCAGTTGCTTTTGCCTTCCAGTTTGGTTTTTGTGATATGGGTGTATCAACACTGACAGAGTCCATCCTTCGCAGTTTGGGCCTTCCTGGTCTTCTCTGTCGTCGATGTGGTGTAGTGAGCGTGGCGCGTTTTACAGAGTTGTCGTCGACCATTGTGAGTACGTATGTGATTATTATATTTAATTTATTGGGGTTCTAAAATTATTTACATTAAAAATAAAGACCACTAAAATATGTCAGAATGCGGATAATATAGTATACTCACGAACGCATTTGGAAAAATAATGCGACTTATCCAATATAGGCCAATTGCGCGTAGCCTAAATCTCAGCCGCATTCTTATCATGATCATACTATACCACATATATTTTCTTTATTCTACTCCAAAATAAACTTTTCGTAGCAGTCATGGTTGCCGGTAATGAACTTTCCAAGGTCATCTATTCTGCAGCGTTTCTGAATGATGACTTCCTGAAGAGAGCTACCAGTTGCAGACTCCATTATCTTACTATCCATTTATTTTCACACTGTATGCCAAGTAATTTCATTTTAAAATTGCAAGTAAAAATAATTTCAATTTGAAAGAGTAGCGAGCGACAAAAAACAAAGCGATATTTTTTCGAGAGATCTTTTTGAAACATTCTTGTGTGATTTATATACAAAATTTATGTTTCCTTTATCCAAATAAAATATATTATTTACCAAAGTGCTTTTAAGAAACTAGTAAATCGTGCCAAAATATAAAAACCTTCTTAAGTTTTAAAGATTATAGGACTATTTTTTCAATGGTTTTCGTATAAATACAAGTTTTTTAATGTAAAACAGTTAGATGGGTAATGCCCTCATAAAATTTAAACAAGGGTGTTTTTATTTTCATATGTGTAATATTACTTACGGTTGCAAAAAAATTATACTTAGCTTACAAGATTTAAAGCCGCTCATATTTGAATGGTCAAAGATGGAATGGCGGGTAAAAGATCGCGGCGCACCGTTCATTCTTGGCCCCTGATTGGTTAGGCCACACACGTAAAATTCCATCTGGGTATGGAAGCCACCATAAACTCGTAAAACAAAAATTATTTGTTGCTCGAACTGTTCGCTAGTGATGTTTAAAATTTTCATGAATTTATTTCAAAAATATTTTTGAATAATTTGAAACCATCCCAACAAGTCACCCTTTTACCGTTGACGGTTCACAGATTAAAGATCTTTGTTCTTCTGAACCGATTGCTCTGTCTCCCTCGTTCTCACTTGTTACGTTGAGATACTTATTTTCCATCTCACCAGCGGGGCTGCATCATGCGAACGGGGGAATAAACGGGGAATAGAAGTAGTATTTAATCATATAAATTGTTTTTTCCAAGAATATCTGCATTTCAAGCGAAAACAATTGAGAGAAAAAATATTGAAATCGCGATTTTCATTGTTTTGTTTCATCGGTATATCAGCGGATAGATTTCTTAGAACATTCAATTTCATTTTAGATAAGTATCTTAAACATTTTTATTTGAAAAGTTCTTTAATTTTTTCTATCATTATTAGATAAATTCTTCTATTTCTCATTTAACGTTAACATTTTGTTCTGCATTTCCTGATTTTTTATTTCTATAATTTTATACTCAAACTATTTTTACATTTTTACTCATTTTACTCTGAAAAAACCCTTAAAATTCACTTGACAGAAGAAATCATAAAATTCAGAGGAAACAAGTGAAAACGAATAACAATGGACACAAAAAGTGAAAGATGATTGGAGAGGCCTTCATCCAGTAATAAGTATAAAATGGCAAATTTTGATTATGTTATTGTAATGAAAACTGATTTCGCATTAATTTTCTACTTTCTACTTCCAATTTCCTATAATTTAACAAATATATATTATTACCTAGTTATTTCTGCTAGGTGACGATTATTTTACAATATAAATTTTAGATATTAGCTTGAAAGATATTTATTAAGAATTTTAATTTCTTAACTTCCAGATTTCGTTATAATTACGTTACGATTGCGTCATGTCAAAGCGATTTTTATAGATATCCGCAAAAGAAAATTTAACGACGTCTTGAAAATGTTTCGATAAAACGAATAACCCCCCTCCAATGTTGCCCTTAGACTCTTAGTGAAAAAAACCTTTAAAAATGAGAATTTCATCACGGAATCACCTGTCTCACTCTCCGCTCGTACCGCCCCCTTCGCTCCATCCCCCGCCCACTCCACCCTCCACCCCTCGGCCATACCTCATTTTCCGCCAAGCATAAACTGACTCAGCCCGCTTTCATTAAATAAGGTGAGCCTTCTAGGTCCGAGGGTCCGCCCAGAATACGGAATGTATCGAGATTATAATCGACTTACACGCACGCACGTACTATTACATATACACACATAGAACTTATAGAATTAGTGTTTTTATTAATATATGAGCCAGGGTACGCTGTAAACTTTACCAACCCAAAAGAGTCAAATAAATATGATTAACGTTTATCTATTCTTATTCTTTTAAAAACCGGTTTTATTTTTTAAATTCTAATCCGACTGTACATTATAATCTAATATATAACGTTCTAAATGTCCTTTTATTCATCAAATTTGTTTACTTACAATTAATATGCCTATGTTTATCACAGAATTCTTAAGACATTTTATGTAAAAAATAATTTTATATACATATTTTTATACAAGGTGTTGTACAAAAACGGCCAGATACGTCATCAACGTACCTCCACTTCATCTGTCAAGATTGCGACAAAGTGTATGTGGGACAAACAGCACGCACGATTTCATAGAGGGTTGACGAGCATAAAAGAGCATGCAAACTCGGTCATCCAGAAAAATCGGCATTGGCTTAGCACTTTCTAGATACGGGCCACCATTTTTCATTTGATCCGAAAATCTTAGGAAAGCCCAAGAGTCACCACACGCGCCTGGTCAAAGATGCAATCGAAATATATAAGCACACGGTAAATATTAATAGCGATGACGGTCTTAAGTTAAAAACCTCGTGGTATCTGGTGCCGCAGGATCAATTAAATCGACAACTCCGGAGAGTCCAGCATTTGACAATAGACAAAACAGTGACATAACGCTACAGAAATTCTTGACAACACCTGTCTCTGACACGGAAGCACAATACACTACATCAAGTCATACACAACCTGCTTTCGACACGGTACTGCAATCCAGTACTTAACCTTACACAAACTTGGACACACCTTGACTTCGGTACGGTATTGCAAGGCAATACTTAACCTAAACTTCAACACTCACTCATCACATCAGCCCTGATGATAGACCCTGCAATGGGATCCGAAACGTCGGCCAGAGAGGTCACATATACACGGCAGTATATCCCAGAAAACCATACATATAAAATAATAAAATTTTCTAAAAAATATTTTTCAAATATCCGCAAGTTTTTAATCATTTTATATGACATATAAAGCGAATGGTCTTTTAATATTCCATTTATTAATATCCCAAAAAAAAAACCATTAAAAGATGAATGAAAATTAAGTTTTTGCTACTAGATACGAGACGCCTTGTATAGTAAGTTGATATGTTAAAACTTACGCACTAATAAATGTGTCCAACATATTTCAAGTTTATTTATGTAGATAACGTAGATCTGATAGAGTTAACAAAAATTATTAAGGTTCTAAAGTGAAAGTTAAAAAAATTGGATATGTTAAAATTGACTCAATTATGATTTCTACTGAATGTACTGACTTTTCAACCGCTCTCGGTGTATCACAAAAATAATTAAATATTTTCTAAACAAAAAGTATTTTTTAAGTTTTAGTATAATCAAGTAACAATAATATTGAGTATACCGAAAATAAAAATCATTGGCAGGGTCAACGCAATATCGTACATAATTACATCGCTTATGCGACATAAAAGCCCTCACCGCAAACGTATTCATAATCACGATTGAGATATTCTATCCAGCTTCCTCCTCTCCGAGTCTTCACAACGAGAGTGAGATGAGCACAGGTCCGTAACTTTGTCTAAAAATTCTCGGTTTTTTCACACTTTATCCGCTCACGTATTTAATGAACATTTCTCCGCTTGTCGGCTCCTAAGATATGAGAGAAATGCTTTATTTACCCAGTGGGGACGATATACTATGTGGGACATAAACAAACCTTACCAATTTTCGCTGTTTTATGATATGTTTCTTGGGCGTACGTGAAACAGCCTACGTACGAAATTTTCGTTATTTCTGTGTGCACACGAAATATTTGTGTATATTTTTAGACAGCACATGACAGAATATTATCACACCCTCCTCCTCCATATCAGCCTGTGTTTCGACAATTTTATATTTTATAATATACGATTTGTCATAATCCGCCTCTGAGGCTTAATAATAAGTATTTAAAATTGACTATGACGTACATAATCCTGAATTACTTTTTTTAAATTAATATACGTCATACTAAGCTACTAATTCCATAATACTTAGAAGGTTTTAATAATTTACAAGTTAATATCCATCAAAAATGACGGTTCTTTTACATGCCGGTTCTTAAAGAATTTAATAGTTCTTAAAGTATTTACTAATTTTTAGCACATACCCATGAAATAGTAATAACGACTTTTAAAATATTTGAAATATTTTTTTTAGTTCCCCTGCCGGTACATTTTTAAACTCTGGCGATTTTGTGTGAAACTAAACTTTGATGAATATCACTCTAGTGACAGCATAATTAAATAATTAATATTATAAATAAAATAAACTTCAAAATAAAATAAAATTATAAAAATATATTCAGGTACCAGGAACGAAACCCGAGCCTCCTGGGTGAGAGCCAGATATTGTAGCCACTACACCATAATATATAAAGCAAGTGTACCTAAACAAAATATATCAAAGAAAATATATTCTGCGCCATGTAATCTTTTTATAGATGCAAATGGTTCGAGTCTTTGCTTAGTTCTACATGTTGTGTATTTTTGGCGGAGCGCACATGCGGTGGTAGCAACATCGCTATTGACGCTGCCTTCGGGTTTACTGCCAGGCGAGTTCAAACCCCATATTAAACCGTTAAATTTTTGTTTTTTTAGCCGTTCGATTCGAACGAAATTACGGACGCTATTCGAAGTTACAGACAGACAGACAGACGGATGGATAGACAAACAGACGACAAAATTACTATAATTGGGTTGGTAGCTGAAAATTACAATTTTTTATATTTTTCATTTCCCTGAAATGTTAATTTTTTTTAAGTTTCCACATGTAAATTAACCAAGTACCTAATTTGTTCAACATATTATTTTGAATGAAAACTCACGATCCCCAAAACTTTTGATATAACGTTTTAAATTAAACGGGAATACTTTGAAAATTGGGTTATTTTTTTACTAATTAATTAAATATTCACGAACATACGTTTTCTCAAGTTCATGATTGCTGATTTTGGAGGTTAAACATTCGGTATGTTTTTTGCCACAACACTATTAATATTTAAGATCTCCCAAAGGCTTTATTATAATAGGTAAGCCTTCTCTCATAAAACAGTAGATATTTTAGCAACGCTAAACGTGAAAATAATACTTGGTTAAATTTTTTATAGCGCTAAATATATTTTTCAGGTTTTTATGTTCACAACGCTTATCAGATTTGTATTTTGGATCAAAATTTAATATTTTTCTGTGATTTTTTTATAAATCTCACTTCTCCTAACCTAACCTAACCTAACTCAACCTTGTGTAATATCTGCCAGCAACAAAAGGATATATTAATTTTAGTCGTGACAGATTTACTTTCTACAAAAGTAATAACATAAACTTATCATCACCACGTTTTAAACCATGTGTTGGCAGAAAAAGTGGAATGCCATATTCTTCAGCAAAATCCAAGAATATGATCCATACTGGGTATTTTTCGAATGCCTTCTATTTATTTTATCTTATATACTCACCTTTACAGTTCTCTTATTGGTCATAAGTTCTTCGTAGCAAAACATTCTATTACCACCGAAAACCAAAAAAATCTCAGCAGTGCTGCAAATTGATCTATCTATTTACAATTTCTCTTTTCAGGGTCTCATCGGGACTGGTTGTCCATGATCACAGTCATAAATGGAGCGCCACTATAACATATAACACTCATTATTATGCCATATTTTTTTTCCTTTTTTTCTTGACACTTCCCCTTTTTACAAATTATATGTGCCCTTTCCTCCCCAATCCTGATTCCCCTTTTACCCATAATTCTGTACTGTCATGGTTTTGTTCTCAACTGAAAACTTTCATTTATTGTATATTTTATGTTATTGTTGGTAAATATTAATACAAAACTTCTAAATTCTATGGATAATTAATTGTATTACTTAATATTCATGTGTAACCTAATTTTTATTTGTTTTGTTAGTTTTCCGTAAATAAATAAATATACAAACACATATAAATGTAAAACTCTTCGTGGTATATAAAACAAGATTAATTGCAAAAGTCTTGTATTTTGAGCAGCAATTTTATCTCAATATTTTCATGGCCTTTAAACATTTTAGCTGGTCCTTAGACCAGCTAAAGTCTTATCTTCCGATTCAGATATATAAATATGACATATACTTGATTCCTTTCACCGTACAAAATTTAATGCTTCGAGCAGATTTATGAGACTATAAAAAATCGTAAATGTGCGAAACTATTGCTTATTTCTCCTTGTAATAATCAGTTAATTGGAAAAAGCTCCCCCTCAAACGTTAAGCCTTTCTCAGAACCGTAAAATGAAATCGTACGACGTTGCGGCTCTGGCGCGCAGATGGCGCCTTGCGTCGGTCTACCTCCAGCAGAAAGGAAGGAAGGCTGTATGCTGGAAGGCTCTCCACTAATATTATTCGGGCCATTACGGTTCATTACCTCGCCGCAGCCACTTCTTTAGGCACTACCCTTTTGGGATGTTTCATCCCTCCTGTAGGTACGTTTTCTTAACCCGTTTATTTCCAACATCTTTTAATAACGTTACGCTTTATATGCTTACATTTAAAATAATTGTTTTATTTTAATTTATTTTCTTGCATAAATTTTTAACGGACCCTGCGAATAATCAAAAATTATTTAGAGCATATATTACAATTTATAAAATTAAAATATATGTATTTAATCTCTCGTTTCTTACACTTTCTTAAAAATAAATATCTTAAAGCCAATATTTTTAAAGCAAACAAATATGATTTCAAATACAATGCAAGAAAATAAATTAGATGCGTCATAAAAATTTAAATGTATTAAATTAATAATGTTTTATTTTTAAACTGTGTTTACATAATGGTAATTTTAGCATACATTATATTAATTATCTTGCTATTTTGGTGGATGGAGAATGGTGACCGATGGAGAAAAAACTTATTGCTGTCCAAAAAACACGTTCGTAGGAAATATATTAAGCGATTTCCAAAATTATCGAAAACCAGAAAAGAAAATTAAATTATATCAAAATTGGTGGGTTAAGGCTTTAGTTTTTCTTCAACGTAAGGGTAAATTTTTTCCCTCCGCCAATTTGGCGAGGAACAAACGTTGGGAGGGTAGGAACTAGGGAGAGCATTATTTTAGGCCTACCGACGAACAAAGAGGTGCTTTCCTTACCCGGGATGGGAAATTGATTCTGCATGGTATTTCTTAGGATACTCGCGCGACCTAATGCGACCCTGTGATTGGGTCATGTTAAATAATGGTAGAAAAACGGAGCCTTACTAGATTATTGAAAACTTAGGGTAGCAGTTTTTACACAGCACGTGTAGCTTGCCCTAATGAAAAGCTGGCCAAAGCGAAATGGCTTTACTAAATAAATACAGGGGAAAAATTGGTATTCGGTCGGTCTAATGAACGCTTAAAAAAATAATTTCTCATCGGGTCTCTCGTAAAATTGTCATTTAGGAAAGCTGTTTATTTAACTTTGGGAATGTATAATTTTGAAAAAAAAAACAAATATTCAAAGCGGTACTAATTAAGATTTTTTATCTTTCTACATGTACTTACTCATTTTTTATATTTTATTTGCTCGAAACCACCAAACAAGTCACGGAACATGAATGAAATAGAAAAAAATAAAAACCAATCACACGATTCAATGGAATGGTATTTATTGAATGAACAAACATTGAATTATTTTCAATATTATGTCCGTTTTATTATTAGGGATAAAAATTAATATGTTTTTTGTCAGAAATACCTTACTTAGCACTAACTCGATCAGAAATATATATCAAAACAATCTATGTACCGAAAAATATCATCAATTCAATCAAATCATTTATAAACTGCTAATACAGTTTTGCGAGATGCCTGTGATAGATAAATAAAATATTCAGTAATTTTCCTAATATTACTGAAGATAATATTATGGCATCGAAAACGTTCTAATTGTTACGAATAACCAAGAATTAAAGTAAACAATTTTTCATTTCATATAATTTAAAATGGCCTTTCAGAAAGTTACAAAGAAATATTTCGAAAAATTATATTTTTCTGGTTTATAAGCAGCACAATACCATTTATTGTAAAAAATTTAAAACGGGATGAAATGAACATGGAAAGAATATTAATAATTTATTAATTAGTAGTTTTTTGTTCTTTTCATTGCCACCACGCATTTTAGTACTCTCTGTGGGGTATTAATATATCGTCGCTACCCAAGTAGTAAAACTTGAATATTACGTTTATATAAATATAAGTTGAGCGAATAAATAAGTCTCTTGAGTGCAGAGGCGAGATCAGGTGGGGGCATAGACTGGGGCAGAAAAAATGTTTTGGGCGGAATGCGATGGATCCTGGTCAGAATTTGGAATAAGGGTGGCAAGTTTAAGCGATCGGAAATTGGACCGTAAGAGATTCAACGTTACCAATTTATTTGCTGAAGAGCCTACAAAGTTTTGACGTAGAATAATGGCGAATTTTTAACATCAGTTTAAACCGGATTTCACCTAGATATTCAATCAATTTAGAGTGCGTGTAAGTAAATTCTATGAATACGATAATGATAATGTTTATTGAAAAACTCATTCAAAATTATAACCACAAGACATGTAGAGCTCAAATTGTCATATATGTATGCCCAGGAGCGTGCAGTGAGAACAAAAAGCATGAATTTTATTTAAACATATATTTGGAAAAAATTTAAGTTAAATATTTATCTGGCAGAATATTATGAAATATGAAAATCTAAATAATATGTTAATTATTGTAACAAACTAACTAACTAACTTACCATCACGCCGTTTCCCCGTGGGGGTTGGCAGAGAGGATAGAGCGCCATACTCTTCTGTCCTGACATACAACTTTCACTTCCTCTACATTCATACATCTTTGCATGCAAGCTCGACGGAAAAAACCTGAATCTAGACACATGTGAATTAATACGTATATAATTATTGCGATGGAAATATTACAAGGTATATCTTTTATTTTGGTTTCTTTTCAAAAAATATTCCTTTGAAAAGAAAAAGTCACGCTTCTTGTTCTCACTTCACGCCCCTGGGTATGCCATTTTTGCGTTTGTTCCATTTGCCACGAAAAATACAGAGAATAATCGATTTATTGGAGCATAACAAACATATCTTTCAAAAATATTTTTTTTTAGTGAATAGCTGAATAACACAATTTGGAAGTGCTGCAAACAAGATAATTATCGCCAACGTGATAGTTGTCGTTCCACATTCGGACAAGAACCAGAAGTGAATAGATTTTATAGGATTAGTGGTCAGGTTTTTAACTTATCGCAATGAAAATACCTACAACTTTAATCCATTAACAAATTTTTTTTGTAATTACATAATAATAAAATAGAAAAAAAAAATACTTATACATTTATAATAGTAGCTTGTTGGTGTAGTGGTCGATGTGGTGGTTTCAGCCCCATTCCAGGATACCAGCAAGTTAATCCTTTCTTCATAGCACAAGCTTTAATTCTTTTTTTTAAATATTAAGATATTCATATGCATTATGTGTCCGCGTCTCTATTAAAAAAAAAGATATCAAATATAAACAAATGTAAATTTGTATAAACAACTTTCTTAATTTACTGCTTTGAGCACATATTTTTTGGAGATCGCGATTTCAATTTATTTCAAAATGTACTATTGTATCTGGTGTCTTGTAGCTCGTAGCAAAAACTTTTGGGGAGTATTCTTCAATCAACTTTAAAAGAAAGTATTATTTGTGCATATGATAAATGTTAACAGTTAAGGAGATGAGCTTCTTCTTCTCTTCTTCTTCCTGGATTCATCCCAACTCTCTGTCACTATCGACTGTTGGGGCTAGCTCTCCTCGTCCTATACGTAGTTCTGTCTTACCTAACGTCTCCCAATTCGTGCCTCTGCATCTGACTATTCCTTTGCATCACCCATGAATTTTTCGGTCTTCCTCTGAAAGTCAGCGAAGATCCATGGAGATCGCTGATCAACAATGTGACTGGGTTCTCTGCCCGCAACGTGGCCATACTATCTCAATTGCCTTTCCTTCATCTTGGTATTGATGTGATTTTGTGTCTTAGGGATACTTTACATGACATCTCAGAATTGAAGTAAAACGTTAACCATCATGGAAATAATTTATATCCATGTCAATAAAAAAAAAATAAAACCTTGCAAAAAAAATCTGGTTCAAATCCTGGTTCTGATTTTGTTATTCGGTTAAAATCATTTTAATGATAGTTAAAGATTTTACAAAAGGTACAGTAGCTGTTAAACATCTTGAAATTTTACGGCGTAGTGGGGGGAAGTTTGCGCATCTACTATTCCACCAACGAGACCCAAATTTTGTCTTCTGCGCATTCCTCCACTACGCCAAAAAATTTCAAGAAGTTTGCCGGCTACTGTACCTTTTGTAAAATCTTAAATTATCATTAAAATGATTAAGTCGGAAATTTAAAAAAAATGGAAACTTTAATGTCGCTTATCTTCTGCATAACTTTTGACTCCCCAAAAGTTTTTTCTACTAGCCACAAAATACTCTGTACATCACACGCGCGGCAACACTCAAACTAAGCCGAATTGATCTTTACCTTTTAAATATAGTAGAATAATTGTTCATACTGGTATAATATTATATAAATATAGTGATGTAATTTTGTTGTATTTGAATTACCGAGGTATTGAGGGATGACGAGAGGTCATTTCAGTTCATGAACCTAACTGGTGAATTACACATCCGCCGCTAGGATGCGCACCTGGGTGAACAATCGGAACATCTTAAGCACGGGAGAACAGGCGACAAAGGGAGCGAGAGATATTGGGGAAGAAACTCAGGTGGAAAAATACAACGCATATTAAGCGCTAAGATAAATATACCGAGGAATATTTCATGTTATTTTTCAATTTTAGAAGAAGAATCACTTAAACGTGTTTTTTATTATGAAAATCTATTTTTTTCAAAGAAAGTATACTCTTTATCAACTGAGCATTAGACTACACGCATGTTGTTATATTTTGTCTCTACTGTAGTTTCAAGAATAGCGATCTTTCTTATCATCAGGTGTAATTAATAGCTAAAGCAAAAATATAATAGTAACAAAATTCTTCAACGTATGTCGGGTACAATGTGAAGTTTAATTTAAATTAAATAAATCATGTTGCATCGCAAAGAAACTGTCATTTTAACTACTTTGGGAAACTAATGAAAACACTGGAAATTAATTAGTGATTAATTAATTAGTTAATAATAATTACTTATTAAATGGACAAAGCCACTTAACACTAATTAAACTATTATTTTAAGCACACTATTGTGTAATGAATACTCGTCTGTAAATACTGTTCTAACGCTGGAAACACTTTATTTTACATCTGATAGAACATTCCATCCAATTCTCGCTCTTAATAGTCGAATTTATTTATTACGCCTACGGTAAGGACTCGCTTGATTATTTCGCTCGATATCTGTCGCTTCGAAATTCCACGACTGAACACACCCGCGATCATCCTGCGCGTACTTTGCACTGATTAAAATGCCAAACTACACTCTCTATTTCACGGAGCGATACTGCCTTATACAGGCGATACACTGTTCTTTTGAACCTCCTAAATTATTATATTTCTTTTGTATTTATGATTATGTTCCCTTTGCTTCTAGCGTCTTCCAGATATCTTCTGAATGTTGTAGATAACCCTAGATTGCTATAGGCTATCTCCATTCTTTGCTAGTGTTATGATATATTAAAAGGGATCCGGACAGTAGGTACGCAATTTCTTCTGCTTACCATTTACAATTTGATCCTTAGTAGCCAATATTTGCCAGATTCTAATGAAGCTATTTTTATTTTTAAAATGTTATTTTAACGTATGCATAAACATTGGTAAATAATATATAAAGAAACATGGGATATATGCGCGTAAATATGTATTCAATATATTTGTACAGTTATAGTAAAAATATGTCTCGTTAACTTTTATTTTTATTTCAATGAAATCACATTTAATTTATTATGATTTCAGGACATATTATCATCATTTAAGGTTTAACTCTGAAAAAATATAATTTCGGATATATAATTTTTAGATACTTTGGTGTATTATTTTGGCGTTATATGTTGGTTTCTAAATATCTTTGTAAATGTAGGGTACTTTGGTGTATTATTTTGGCGTTATATGTTGGTTTCTAAATATCTTTGTAAATGTTAACATTAAAATAGTATGTTAAAATATACGTCAAAACCATTCTTAGTAATTATGACTTTCTTGACATCAGATAGTTGGTTATGTTTACTTTCACCTTTTGCCTTTATTTGCACATCAATTTGACATATCTGTCTTCCTGAGGGATGATAATATTTGGCATAAAAAATAAAATATATCAATTAATGTATATTATAGATGTCTCACAGAGACGAAACTGTATTTTTTTTTAATAAGGGAGAGTAGGTACAGAAGTCTTTATGGGTGTACCTACATAGGACTTACGACCTATCGTACGGTTACTCTCCCTTTATAAAAAAAATATACAGTTTCGTCTCTGTGAGACATCTATAATATACATTAATCGATTATTGATGACCCTGTGACAACAATCCAGTTCTGTCCTGAAAAATTTGGACATACTCAAAATATGCTGAATAAAATATATGTTTATATTTTACTGTTTTGGTTACTTAAAGTTATTCCTCAATGTTTTCAGTTACGTAAACTGTACGATAATACTACCAATTACTTATGGCTGAACTATAAAAAAGATATGTATATTCTTTAATGACATTTTGAGTGACAAGAATGCTCCGTACATAAAAAGGTTAAAAAAAGCGTATGCCATTGAGGATTCATTACATGGAAAAATATAAGAGTGTTCATTTTGTTCCTTACCTTTGCCGTAGGTATTATATTCGATAAGGCTTTTAGGCGTGGCAAGCGTAGTTAAGTAAAATGCCGTACATTAACAACGCAAATTTATTTAAAAATGATGGATTTACCCAGAAGCTCAAATTGACTTCCAAGAAGCTTTTACCCTGCTCTGTGAAAATGAGTGAATCAAAATAATATTACAAATTTTCTCTTAAGATTTTTTTCATAGTTAACAGTTTTTTTTAAATTTCAATACCTACTAAACAAGGCTGAATGAAGTACGTTTATTTTGTACAATCTTTCTTATATATTTGTTTCAACTTGTTCCCAAACTCTTTTACTAATATGCAATAACAAAATCTTGAAGATTATCTCATGAGCAAATTCCAAAAAAAAAAATTGAAATATTTAATAAAAATCATGAATAAAAATATGAAAAGACACAAAATTGGTATTCTCACTCTAACAAATTAATGACTCCAATAATTACTGAATTACCTTTTATCTTTTGTGGTTTTTCTTTTTTGTTCAACCATATAAATGCTTTTAAAAATTACTGTGTTTTTTCAGTATATTTTTTATATGCTTTTACTTTATATACAAAACTATTAAATACTAAGGAGAAATAACCTGAATCTAGACACATGTGAATTCATACATACATAAATGTAAAATTATTTTATAAACTATGCCTGCCTCAATGTATATACTTGTAGTAAGACAGGCGGAGTATAACCCAAATTGTATATTATATGTGATTATAAGAAATAAATAAATAAAAAATTAATAAATATAATTTTAAAATTTATTAACTAAAATCACAAGTGAATTACATATTCAATTATATCTCAAAAACTAATGATAATTTTAAAAAAATACTTAAATAAATAAGTTAAGCCTATTAAGTGTAGTGGTATTACACTAACAATAATGATTAAGTAAATGATAGGTTCTTATTCAGGGAGATTTCCAAGATAGTTCTTTTATTCATTTTTTTATTATTTTATTTTAAAATATTGTATTTTTAGTCATACAATAACATTATTTAAATCAATATAGGTAGAATTTTTTTGGACATTTTCTTCTGGTTTTCTGAATTTTTAATTACATTCCAAAAGCGTTAAAATTAAATTTATTGTTTTAAAAATTATTCTTTGGAGTTAGTAATAATTGACATTTCGAGGATCTTTATTAATAGATAAACAAAATTACAAAATACAAAAACTCTTGTTTTTTACATCATTCCAACAATTTTTTTTCTGATTATTATTCCGAAATCTGATCGGTGCTTGGCTACGCGTCAGAAATCTAAACAGAAACATAAAAAGATAAAACGACACTAGATGTATTTGAACAAAGAACCATCGGGTAAATTTTCATCTATCATTGAGAATTAGAAATAGAATTTAAAAAAAAATACATGAATCAGTTAAAGCGATACAGAATAAATCCCTGGTTGCCCCGGGGGCACGTACCAGAACTTTTCCAACTCGAATAACTGCGATAAACCAATTTAGTTATGATAACAGAAAACGGATCGTGGATTTGTACAAGTTATTGAGAGATGGATTAGATGAAGGTCTATGGAGTCAGTTGATAGTGGAGAAGAAAAACACGTTCTTAGTTTTTCTTCCTTCCGATCCTGATAGAAGTCAAGATCGCACCTTGGTTCCTCCTCCTCAGGTAGATATTACGAAATTCTTTAATATTACAATATTTTGAGACATATACATATGTGTACATCGTAATTTTTTTTTTTTCATTTTCTAATTAAAATCAAGTTTATATTGCAATTAATCACAAAAACTTGAGTTTGATACACTCTGGGTGATGCCAAGATAATGCTGCTATTTAAATTATAAATTAATACTCTCCGATAAACTGAAAAAATCTTTTTTTTTTAATAATAAAAAAATGTTTAATTTATTATACAAAATCATGACTCCGTATTTTGGAGTCCTCGGAAATACTGTTTTTTGTATGGCGCGTAAAAAAGTTATTTTATTAATATAGACCAAACAGATTGCGAAACTCTCGCATTTGAGTGAAAAGCGAGAAAGAATCATTTCGACTGAAGTAAATATTTTTTCTTTCCTTCTGTCGATTCCATTTAACAACATGCAAAGAACCTTTTCGCTCCACTTTGCACAGACGAAATGATTGATGGTTGAAGTTTGAAGGCTTTTATTCTACATAGTAATTCCGGCGCCCGTGAGCTGCGCAGCAGTCTAATTCTGTTCGATACCCCATCCTTGTTTTCGCATTTCAACAAAGCCACGCTTTTTCAAAACATTGACACGCCTCGTCCTGTTGTGTTGTATATCCTACCATTAAAATTAACAAGGAAAAGTCTCTTAAAAGAGAAAATTCTCCCCCAGAATCGCTCTTCGTGATACCCACACCTAGTGCCACGAATACGACGAATTCCATAAAACAGAGGGGTTAAAACTACCCTCTTCTTTTCTGTCATATATACATAATATATACACGCTTTATAAATAATTCATGAGAAGACTGACATTATCTTCTTTCTTTCGTGGAGAGTAAATAACTTAGTAAATAACAATAACATTTTATATTTTTTATTGTCAAAATAGAGATGTGAACACGGAATACGTGTCATTTAAATATTCGTTTTTTCATAAAAGTAGGTACGCCTTATTTTGAGGTTGAAATTTTATTTAATAAAAGTGTATTTTACACACATAAAATGATTCAACTGGGATTTATTGCAATGTAAGATTGATTTTTATTTAAAAATGGAATAATTATATATCATTTACACATGAGCACACACATACATTAGTTAACCTTTTCCTTACTGTGCTAAACTAAAAATACGCATTCTGGTGTTGTAAACTAAGTGTACTCATAGACTTTTGAAATTTTTAGATCAGGTAAATATGAATATTTTACATTAATTACTTAAATTTAACATTAAAATCATAGTTTATAAGTAGGTACAGCTAAATATGACAACAAACATTGACTACCATTAACGACAACATAAAGACGCATAAGAAATATTTGACTTTGCATATTCCGCTACTAAAGAGTGGAGATCATACCTGCGCTCTGCGTACTGCGCACTGTGCTCCTTGTATCTCTCTTCTACAATATCTACACACCCGTATTGACAAATTCGCGGTAAGTTCTTCGAGAAAATATTTTGTTATATTATGAAAACATCTTATAAATAATTTAATATTGTATCCAATACATAAATATATTACAAACGAATACCTTGAATATGAAACTCTGAGCATATTCAATTAATTAATATACGTAATTTATTGTTCTAATTAATGTATGGTAAGAGATATTCTCGTAATTAAAAGCATTTTCAACATCATCTAAGAGGAAAGGTTAAGTCGTTTTTGAATATTTTTTTGTAAACAAATTTAGTTCGTCGTTGATTACTGTGACAAATTTACTATAGCCATGCTCGGGAAATAAAAGTTCTGGGTTCACATCCTAGTGGTAACCCAATTTTTTTATGTGTATCTGTCTAATTGATTAGATAATTTAATTTTTTTTCAATATCTTTACATTTTTCAAAACTAAGCTATATGCTTATGCTATGAAAATAGTACTTAACTAGATTATCTTCCGGAACGTATCTCGAATCTCTGACCTCTTCGATCACTCAACGACTATCTTACAATCAGATAAATATTTTTTTTAATACATATAAATTCTTTTATAACAATGATAACTCGCAAATATTCATAATCAAATTATTATTAAATGTTATATCTCACCAAGAAGATGTTATACCTCACCAAAAATATCAATTCACATTTTATTCAAATATTCACAATATTTATAAGTAGCTTCCTTCTTGATCATTTATAAAAAAACTCGCATAACATAATCAGTTATTTATATTTCTCCTAAATTTTCCTAACACAATTCGATCATTCATACTATTCCTAAACATTATCCCAACATAACTTATTCATGTGCAATATTCTCACATTTCTTTCCAATTTTGCACAGTGAAAATGAGCTAAGCTGGCAGATGTAAGTACGTTCTCGTATGCATTTCGGATCGCTAAGCGCGATTCTCTGAAGTAGTATATATTGAAGTAGAATATAGTGAAACGAAGCTCACAGCATTCTTAATCACATGAAAAATGATGATATTAATGCAGTATTTGATGTTTTCAAGAACGCTTAGACTAAAAATGTAATTAAATCCTAGATTTCGAATATTCCTGGTAAGCGTTCAACCCAACCACTGTTCGCAGCCAGCACATAGATTTATATCGTGAATTTGTCATTATCTTGGCTGGATTTCCGAACTGTATTTTCCAGACCCGTCTGCCTCCCGCAACTTCATCCCCTGTTCCCAGGCTTTTTTCAATCGCGCTTTATCTATCGCTCTTTTCATTCTCTTCTAGTACTGCAACACCACCTGTCTCTATTTCCATAAATCTATTCACCTGCCAGGGGAGCAGATCGCTTCTATTCGTTCATCCGACTTTGGGTAAGAGCAGGAATGGAAGATTAATCCCAACCACTATTCACCGACTTTGCGGGGTTTCTCGGGTCCAATATTCCTGTCCACGAAAACATTTATAAGTCATCTTGAAAATTATATTTTTTTACTAAATAACATAATGAACATATTAAAAGTTTTTTTACACTCCTCATTATTTTGTCTCGATTTAAATTACAACTTTTAGAAAAGTAAGATAAAAGAGTCGGTTATCAATATTTTCTTTGCCAAAGCTAATATTTTAGTTATGTTATATACCATAAACTCAAATGTGCACATATTCTAAAAAGAAAAACAACATTTATTTCGGAAATCAACATTTTCTTCGCAACGCGGTAAAAAACAAATCCCACGTAATATTTTTTTATAATTTTAAAAGTTTAAAGAAACCTATCAGAAATAAATATATTTTTTTAGATAAATATAGTAAAAAACATAGTATGACGAAAATACTGACATTTACTAACTAACTAACTAACTAACCATCACGCCGTTTCCCTGCAGGGGTAGGCAGAGAGGATTGAACGCCACACTCTTCTATCCTGGCACACCACTTTTGCTTCGGCCACATTCATACATCTTCTCATACACGTTCTACGATTGTTGCGGCTTTTAACAGGGCCATCCTCAAATACTTGTAGTACCTGATCGTGCCAGGTCTTTCGCGGACGCCCTCTATTCCTGTTGCCTTCAACATTCGCCTCATATATTTTCTTAACCATCCTTTCCTCGTTCATACGTTCCACATGACCAAACCATCTCAGCACTCCTTTCTTTATTCTATCTACCACACTACAGCCAGCATTGCATTCACTTCTAATTTGTTCATTCCTCACTCTATCGACTAAAGATTTTCCACACAAGCGTCTTAGTGACCGCATTTCAACCGCATTCAGTCTACTTTCATTCCTCTTTTGCCAATTCCAGGCTTCACTTCCATACATAAGGGTTGGCACTAGAACGCCATTATGTACCGCTAGTCTTGCTTCTTTTGACAGATTCTTATTGGCCATAATTGCATTTAGTGCACCATTAACTTTGTTTAAATTTCCTAAATTATTGGAATATTTTCATAGTAATAAATTAACAAAAATTCTCTAGAATGAAATTTAACCTTTAAATGGACTTACGGATACATTTATTCTAAATATTCTCTCTTTAGTCTCTCTTATTTGATTTTTATTTTGAATAAAATCTTAAGCAATAATTTTAAGATTTAATTTAATATATAAATATTAACTTATTGCGATGATTAGAAATAATTTGATTTTTTTATCAATATTTTATTTAAATGGGTAATTATAATTTTCTAGATTTTAGCAGTTGATATGTATACAGGTTATAGATTTGTTGGTTTTTAACCTTGTATACAATAGATAAAAAAATTCTACATTTTAATTATTTCCTAAAAATTATTATAGTTGTATTTACGCGTACTCCATTAAAAATACAAATGAATTCTCAAGTTTGAAAGTGATTTGCCATTACAATGTTAAAATAAGAGAGAGAAGCGTCAAATAAAAAGTTAAAATAAAGAAGTGTGACCAATAATGGATAAAAATTTAGCTAGAAAGCTTAGCCTAATTTGGTAGTCCTATATAACTGTATACAATATTCAATATTTTATTTGTATTAACTCGCTTTATAATATTTTCTGACATTTTTAAATTTATATAATTTGCTTGCATTCTTAAATATTTAGGAATAACATTATTGAATTGAACACCTAGGTATTGCGATGTCCATCCAAGTTAATTTGCTTAAGTAAATTATTATGAAATAAGACAACCCACATTTTATGATACCATTATTTCAAAATAGAATCCAAAAATCACACTTATATTTATGAATTGATTGAACTCATTTGCGAACATTTTAATTTTAGTTTTAGTAGTTATTTAATAATACCAAATATAAAAAGCGTAGTAAAGAAATATAAAATTCAAATATTTTTAACACATTAATAATAAATAGCGCCACAACCAAGTACTTCGAGTAGATGCATATGAGTTTCTTATATTAATAGTAGGCATTGTTAGATACTTTGTAATTTATAAAATAGAAGGTATTTCAAATTATAAAAATCTTTTTTCATTCAGTCCATACAAATTTTACACATGGCCTTCTTTTACAGAACGTACAAATTGATAATTTACTTCAGATATATATAAGGATATCACTTCAGTCAAGTCAAGGACAACTAACTTGCTATTCCTATTTCGTACAAAAAGTAGTTCTTCTGCGTGACAAGTTAAGAAAAGCAATGAAGTAAAATGACATGTTTTATAAAAGAAAACGAATATAAAAATGGAATAAAAAGACTTTTTGAAATGATTGATGTCAAATTCATTTGTGGTAGAGTGAAGATTAAACAAATTATGAAATAAGGTAAATCAGATTTAAGGATAATGCACAGAAAGCAATCAAAAAGCAAATAAGACCCTTTTAAAAAAGGCTCACTTAAGTGGTTTGGGCATGTAGAGCGAATGAATATATGACGAAGGTTTGTTGACGGTATCGGAAAGAGAAGGCGGCCGCGCAAGACGTGGCATTACAAACTTACCAAATACTGTAAGATGGTCTCTTTAAGCGCCACAACAATCGTCGAGCTTGTGTGCAAAAATATATTAATGTAATTACGGCGAAAGTTGTATCAAAACAGAAGGTCGTGGAGCTCCATCTTTTCTGCCTACCCCTGCGGAGAAACCGCTCCATGGTAAGTAAGATATAAAAAATATTCATATAAAATTCCTTTATTTTTCTTATTATGTTCAAATATTGACGTGGCAAACATTTTGAAAAAACACGAATAAAATATTGATGAAAAAATGGAGAACCATTATGTTGAAATATTAGCGAAGCGAGCAATACAAAACTCGACTCACTACCGCATTCGGAGAAGATCAAGCAATTTGTACTGGACAGGCACTGAAGTAATGTGATATAATATAATTATAAAACCAGCTATATCTTGAAAAAATGTTTCGCATGAATTTCGCGGCTGGAAATCCAATATATATAGGTATATTTTAATGTTGCAGAAATTTTAAATAATGAAACAGACGGTAGATTATGGAAATATTACTGTCTCGAATGTTGAAAAGGCAGTGTCTTTTTATTTTTTGCGAAACAAAAATCCAGGCCGCAATTAATGATAAAACGCAAACGAAAGAGTGGCAAAAAGTACGCAAATGAAAATCAAAACCGAAATTCGATGCATTTTATTTGCAAGATTAATTTTGGAAAATTGAACATTTAAAACAACTTACCACATATGAAGATGGGATCCATCTTCACTAATTGTATATCTTTGAAGTAAAATAATTTATAATTAAGTATTATTAATACTTTTAAGATAATCGTAGATACAGTGACATTCAACCTTATAAATTATTTTCGGAATGGGATAGGTTATACAGGATAAAACAAAACTAGTCTTTAATACTTTACATATAGATTCCTGTCTAAACTATGAGTGGAAAATTGTTTCAATATTTCTGACTTGATTTTCATTAAGCGTTGAAGTATCACCACACAGTAACTTACATGAATATTATAATTTTATTTGCTTCAATAAAAGTTACATAAAATAATTAAAACCCTTAAGAAATTTAAAAAATATATTTTTTAATGTTAATCATTTTATCTGACTTGTATTTAGGGGGAAAAGTTCATTCTTTATAAGTTACTGTAATTATACTAAAACTTTTGACAGAAAATAAGTTAAAAATGTTTAAAAAATTCACACATTATGTCCTTTATCTCCATAAATATTGATATCAGGACATTTTTGCTGGAATGTTTTCGACTCTTAATAATTTATGCAGGTGATAGAAGAGGGATAGGGATACGAGATGATCTTTCCAGGTTAAGAATGTGCGATATTCCGCTGAGCCAATCTGGGGGGAAATGTAGCACAATGGCTAATATTGGACTGCCAAATTATTTAGCCAGATAATAATTATTCGAATGATGCTCCGGCTAATTTATTTCGCCGCTCGACAATGAGCGCCGAAAGTGGCCACTTCGCACGAGATTAAAAGCACTTATTCAAATTCTCGTTTATTCAATTCGCATCAGGTTAAAAGTGTGCCCCGGTTTTGGGGCGCGCCGGCGCTGGGGGTGGTGTCGGGCAATTGAACATGAATTTCAGAGCGAAGCCGGGCCGGAGAATACACGAGTTAATTGGCTTCAAGTGGGAAAAAGTGAATAGCGAATAGTTCCACGAAAACCGGGCCGCAAACAAAGCAGTGCAGAGCTGCTGAATAATAATAGAACCAGGTATTTATCTCCTTTCGTATTTCCTTTAGAATCCTCGAGGCTTCCACACCCACAATCCGCCTGTTCTCTTTCATTCTATTTCCTCTTCCTTTGTGTTTTGCCGTTTGTTAATTTCTTAGAAATAAGAGTGATCTACATTTTAGAATAATTTATCCCATTTATTATAATTTCGTTGTCTGTCCGTCCATCCGTCGTAACTTCGTGTTAGGTCCGTAACTTTTTTACAGTATTTTTTTCCTTTTTTCTTTTCTTTTCCCTTTTTTTCTTTCCTTTTTTCGTATTTTTTTCTTTTATTTTCTTATTTTTTTAAAGTATTTTTAATTTTTCAAGAACACAATTATTACCTACATTTGGTTCCAAGAGAGATCACCGTGGACGAAGCTATCTATATGGAAAAATATGTATGGAAGTCTATTTTTGGACGTTTACAGAACTGATGATCTTTTATATGTCATTGTCTGATGACATGTAAAAATAAAAAAAATATGCATAAACCCTTAAAAAAATTCTACCATATACTTAAATGATTATTATACTTATTAAACTCTATTATACTTAATGTACTTTATTATATTTATTATTTATCCCTCAAAAAGAACATTAATATTTAAAAAATTATAACAATTTGCAAAATGGGTAAAATAAATTAAAACATGAAAAAAAAATTGAATCGTGGTAAGAAATATCAATTACATAAAACCCGGTAAAAAAATTTAGACATGATAAAGCAGAAAATGTTTTTTAACATTGTAAAAATAAACAAAAACGTCGTAAAATAAAAATTCTGTATTTTATGAGTATTCACAGCAATCACAAGCAGATATCAGCCGTGTGAACCCTGCGTCAATCAGAGACCTTGGGTACTAATGGCATAATTACCCAGAAAACTAAATAATTCTGAATTACAAAGAAAAAACGAAAATATTTTCAATCCAACATTTCCATTAAATAAATCGTACAGTGTCTTTCAATAAATAGATATTCTTAAAATTTCCCACATAAATGGAATTCTAGAAATACGTAAGAAATGACACAGGCAAACTTTGTGGAAGGAAGAATTTTAGAAGTCAAAGGTATGAAAAAGGGGAAGGTATCGGATATTCTTGCGGTATAGGCATTATTTTTTTTTCAGAATACTTTATCAGAGCTGATATCCATATTAAAAAAATAAACTTAACAGATAAACCTGTACTAGACGATTTTTAAAATTCATAATATTATTGTTATAACGAAAATTCTTTAATTATTAAATATTATTTTATTTATTTCCAAATGTACAAAGCGTAACTTTATTGGTCCTTTAAAATTTAGAGTAACACGATTGGTTTGTAAATTTATTATCCAAATATTAGATAAAGTGAAGAATGTTATTTTTTATAGAATTTCTCATAGATGAGGTATTTTTATCATTAGGTGACAAAAATCAGTTTTTATTATTTAATATGTAGCAACTTTTATCAAAAACAAATAATCTTGTAACAAATATGATTTTTCATTAAAATGTAGATTCAGTCATGTATAAATGCTTGAAAAGGCGTAGATTATATGTAGATACGTATTATATCGGTAAATTATAACTAGACTTATTCCCTGAAAAGCATTGATAAAATGAAATTATTTTGAATGAAAATCGAGTTATTAATTAATACAGGTTTCAGTTTTAGGGAGTATTTTGTTTAAGTACAACTCATCAATACAGATTTAAATTTAAAGCACTCAAAATTATCAGTGAAACATTTTGTTAATTAAACATTTTAAGCAGTTATGAATAATTTATACGAGCATTGATTAAAATCGTTGATAATATTATATTAATGTTTTATCAAAAAAATGTATATCGCGTAGGATAAATAAAAAATGACCTTGGTTTCAATCATATAATTTTTTAATATAAAATATAGATTAAATAATTATTATGCTGTATCATATTTCAATAATTCTTTCCTATCTTTCACTTCTTAAAACATTCTCGTTTTTTTATAAAATATTTCAACTATTTATTGAAAATTAAAAAAAATCTAACAATAATAAGTGCAAATATAAGAATATTAATTTATGATGTTACGAAATGGCTAAAATTATTGATACAGAAAACCAAATATATCGTAATTGATTGATATCCATGATAACAAATATTTCTAATCAGTATACAGTTTTATGTACCTTGGATCTTTAATCAGCCTTGCTTCTTCTTCCGGAGCCTACAT
Organism: Agrypnia vestita; assembly: GCA_016648135.1. Classification (NCBI taxonomy): domain Eukaryota; kingdom Metazoa; phylum Arthropoda; class Insecta; order Trichoptera; family Phryganeidae; genus Agrypnia; species Agrypnia vestita. The sequence goes on from JADDOH010002251.1 coordinate 197,884, forward strand.
TTCTCCACTGCTGGATATAAGCCTCTTCCATACACTTCCATCCTTCCTTGTTATTTGCCAGCTGTAGCCATTTCTCCCCCCACCCCCCCAAGTGACTATATCGTCGGCCCATCGGATTTGAGCTTTTCTACTCTTTTCTTTGTAAGGGCTATGGTCTCCACTCCATACGTCATCACTGGCAGTATGCTGATTCAAATGATTTTCTTTTTGAGCTCATTGGGATCTTTTTTTGTCGAAAAAAATTTTGGGTTTGTCAATAACAATATCACAGAAGAAGTTAATAACAATTCCACAGATCGTTGTTATTACCAACGCTTGCGAAATTAAATAAAATCTCAATTGCTATCCAGAAAAACCAAAATTTCAAAATATATAAATAACACTTATCAAGGCAAGTATTTTTATATATAAAAGACTGATATAAATGTACTTACAAAAGAATGGACATGCGCTTGAAATTTTTGAAATGAAAATTTGATGAGTTCCTTTTGGCAGGTTTTATAAAATTGATATTGGTGTGATCACTTCAACAACAAGCTCTACAAGTTGTTTTATTAGCTTAATATCTCCCAGTTTGTCAAAATAGGAAGAATTCGGTGATTAAGTTATGTAAAAATAATGGCCGATACCAAAGTCGGTGTCGAACACAAAACTCACAACGTCACCAAAATATAAGTTAATTAATTAAAAAATAGTAAAAAAATAAAGCAAACTAAATATTTCACTATTTAATTAAGAAAATTATAGAAGTCTCATAGAGACGAATCTATTTCTACGAGAAACATGTACGGAAATCTTTATAGGGTGGCCACAGTCCTTATGACCTGTATGAGTTGACTTAAGTGATCACTTTACCCAGCAATGTAAACATAATAATGCTACGGTAAATCTATGTATGCATAATTGTGTCTTGAGAAGGACTAAGGTATCTCCAGCATAATTTTTTCGAATATTTGAAAGAATGCAGATAAAAAAATATTTATAAAATATTCAAAATTTTGATAAAGTGTGAATGTTCTTATGGTGGAATTGGTGAACATTGCGTTGTGTAAAGTGATCATTTAAGCTAGCTCATAGAGGTCTTGAGCCCTGTGGCTACCCTGAAAAGATTTCCATAAATGTTTCCCGTATAAATAGTTTCGTTTATGCGAAACTTCTATAATTTATCTTAATTAATGATCATCCTTATGTGGATAAAAATCCTGTATTTGTGTTCTCAGAACTTATCTATATATAAAAATATTCTAACTAAAGGGCAAAAGAGATTTTGTGCAGAATTCCTCGTGTCAATGATTACATTAACAAAAAGCTTCTAGCACAGTCTACCATACTCTCGTATCATATAAAAAATTCGGGAAACATCTACATACCCCTGAAACAACTTAGAAGCGACGGGAACCTTTTCCTAAACACTGGAACGAAAAATAATCTTCTAGAGAATTCGAAAAAAACAGCGTTCGGGTGAAATGGCGCGACTACGCCGCGGCGCGGAGTCTTGTTTTTACAGCTAGTTCAGTGCGAAGTGAGTCGTGGACGACGGCCAGGTGTGCCCAGTCGCGAATGAATGAGCGATAGATACCAGCGGAATCATCTGACGAGTACTTATCGATAGTAGAGATGTAAATAAACGTGACATCTATGTGCGAGAATTGAATATTCAACGAGTTTTATTTATTATCGTTGGGAACAATTTATAAATAAATTGTTCCCAGCGATAATAAATACACGATATATTGCGAAATATTTTAAATTAAAAAAAAGCGTTAATTTTTATTCATGTGAAGTGATTTTGTCGATCATTGATTTAATAAATCACTTATTAATTAATTTATTAATTAATTAATTAGTATTTTTGTTTGCTCTCCCGCAGCCACACTATTTCACAATTTTCTCTTTTCTGTCTAAAATGGTAGATTTTGAAATGTTTTCGCGACTCTAATCTCTCGATATATTGTGCAAAATCCATCAAAACTAGTCGCGTTATTAATCTCGTAAGTTTTAATCAAAATCCCGCAACTCCGATACTCGAATTAAGATTAATATCTCCGTTACAGTTATACTATGTGACGTCTTTGTACGCTATTCTTATTTTGCCGCTCAGGGAGATTGTATTTCATAGCTATTCATGCCACTAAGAGTTGAAATTAATTACCCATAAGTTTGTGTTGCTTTCAATAATTCATCACTGCCAAATATTACTCAGCGTAGATCAAGGGATTTGGTCCAGACAATCTAAATGGAAACCCTGAGAGCATGTACTTAGCTCAATTGGATGGTGACGGTATTACATTAAAGACAGATGTTACTTTAGTTATCCTGCCGTATTACTTTGATGAAGCTCTTTCAGACGCTGATTTGTTCTTTACGGCCAGTTGGTATTGTATTAATACTACGGTTTTCATTTCTCATATTTTTATAAAATATATACCTTATTATTTTCCACTGAAAATAAATATATTATTAGTAACCAAATATTACTAATGTTAGTATATTATAACAACCAAAAATTACTTTTTTTGTCTACCGGTTTCATGAAGTAACCCATTTCTTCATCAAGATAACCACTACACTAGCATGTAAATACTATAACACACCACAACCATAATATTATATACAAATCAATACCTTCTCAAAATACTCTTCCCATGCGTGTACTCTAACTAAAGGCAATTGAAGAGTATTTTGTTAGGGTGTTTATGTGTAAATAATACTATGGTTGTGGTGTGTACTAATATTTACATGCTAGTGTAGTGGTTGTCCTGACGAAGAGATGGGTTACACCTTGAAACCGATAGACAAAAAAAGTAAATTAAAGTGGTTGTATACTACTTAATAACTTATTTTTCTCCTTCTTCTTTTGTTAGATCCTTGATCTGTGTTGATAGATCAGTCCAGGTCTTGTGAAGAGAACATCCAGCTCCCTCACTCCAAGTCTTTGGTGGTCTCCCTGAGTCTGTGAAGTCCCTGAAGTCTCATCTGCTCCATTCTCTCGACATGGTCCCTCCAGAAAAGTCTCTCTGCCTGCTCCATCTTTCAATGTCTTGTATTTCGCAGGTTCTGCGTATTTCCGCATTGAGAACTCTGTCTCTGAGGGTCTTTCCCGCAATGGATCTAGAGCTTCATCTCGGTTCTTCTGAGGAGGTTTAGTTCTCACCGTGTCCGCTCTTGCTTCGATACCATATGTCATGATAGGTCTTATGCATATTTTATATATTCTGACTTTGCTTTCAACTAGCATTTGCTTATTGGCCAATGCATTGTCTCTTAAGCATCCGGAGATAACCGCTGCTTTGTTTATCTGCTCTTTGACTTCGTTATACAGATCGCTGTACCTAGATCCACCCCAGGTACTTAAATTTCATAACCTGTTCTATGGGTTTGTTGTTTACGATCAATTTACATCTTCGAGATTATCTAGATATTGTAAGACACTTAGTTTTCTCGACTCAAATGATCATGTTGTACTTCCTGCGTGCAAGATGAAACTTGTAAAGCATTCCCTGTAAGTCATCTTCGTTTTCGGCCAGTATAGTAGCATTGTCAGCGTAACACACTATGATTCTATCCCCATCATGTACCCAAGTAAATCCAAGAACTGTCACCTTCTCTATTTTTTCGTCCATAATTATTAAGTTGAACAAAAATGGACTAAGACTATCATCTAAATAACATTTTGTTAAAATGTCTAACCACAAAGTTAATGCTTTAAATATTAAAATTATGTAAGTACTCATATTTTCACAATATTTTTATATGTAGATACATTCTAAGAACACGGTTACTGGATTATCTCCACAGGGATAATTAATTAATTAAGACAAATTATAGAAGTCTCACAGAGAAGAAGCCATGAATACTAGAAACCTGTATGGAAGGAAGTCTTTTTATAAGATACAACGTAATGTTCACCAATTCCATCGTTAGAGCATCCATATATCAAATTTTGAAAGTTCTATATACCTATATCCAAATCTGAAAATCTTTCGTTTATTTAAATGAACTATGCTAGAGACATCTGTAGTCTTTTCTCATGAACTTTGTACATAGTTTTTCGGAACTGGTAATGATACCTCTATATTTTTTAAATTAAGCATTTAAAAATATTATTGATTTTAACGGGAAAAAAAATGTCTCTGTAAAAAAGTATGATAGGTATATATGTGAAAATCGGATCACGGCAAGAGAATATTCTGAGTTCGAATCCGGTAATACTCATTTTTTCGAAGCATTATGTTCTGTGCATTTTTCTATAATCTCGTATCGTAAGTAACGTTTCAATTGTGGAACGATTTATTATTAATCATTATTGAACTAGGTATGCAAATTCTAAAAAATCGTTACATTGCAAATAAAGTTTTAATCATAAAAATAAAAACAGTAAAACTTAAAAAATCTAAAAAATATTGTGTTAACCTCTCAGGAATTTGTGAATTTCATGTCGGCTGGTTTTGATACTACTTTATCTTCGATACTACATCTCGTCCCTCCAACTCCCATAATTACTAAGGCCAAGCCCCCGCCCGACAAAATATTTCTGTTCATATTTTATTCATCATCATCATCATCACTGTTTACTCTGCATCTCCTGGTGGCTCTTGGCCTCCTCAATAGTCTTCCTCTACTAAAAGGTCTAAATCTTGGTCTTTTCTTTTATTTATTATATTTATTTATTAAATTAATTGAAATTAAATAATCGCCTAATTATCGTCCTATTAAACTTTCATTATATCGAGGGTAAAAAGCCAAAAGGGCGTTGGTGATTATTTCGAACATTACAAGAAAGCAAAATAAATCTAATATTGTCACTGTTTCTTTTATTACTAAACGATTTCCATATTTGTTAATCCAAAATACATATATGGAAATCGTTTAATAATAAAAGAAATATTGACAAAACATTAAGTTCGAAATAATCACTAACGCTCTTTTGGCTTTCTACCCTCGATAGTATCCTGAACTTTTTTCTATTTTTATAAGGCTTGTTGTATTTATCGTTTTTATTTATTTAGTTAAAAACTATAAACATATATGTAGTTGTTAATATGCTATGCCAATAGCTCTCTAGAAGAAATCTGCGTCTAGTATAGACCATTGCATTAAATTTTGTTTAAAGTTTCTGATGATGCCAACAGGTTTCTCATATCAGATGCAGTTGATGTTTCAGCGGAATCTGCACTAAAGTCTGAAATCGCGGTCTTTAGTAATTCAGCCAACATCCGTCTAAGGCGGGGATGGAGGCGCGACGTAATATTATATTTATATATCCAACGGGGATGAAGGGTGTATTAAAAGGGGGAAATCGAGGACCGAAAATATATTTCTCCCGATAAACGAAAAAACGGGAGCGGAATTTATATCGAAATAAAGGTCTTTGATTTCGTCAAACGCCATTAAATAAACTGTCGTATATAAATCTCAAGGCGGAGCAATAAATCCATAAATACCTCTTGCTCTTTTAAAAGTATACTTTTATGATACTGGAAAACATTTAAATCCACCATTATTCGAGAGATTTGGTTATTAAACTCAATTGTGAAAGATATCGAATAGAGAAAGAATTAAATTTACAGATTCAAATAAGCAGAACGCATATCTCTTTCCATTTAAGAAAGACAATCGAATTAGTATATTTATTTAAGCCGTGCATACGAAGCACATTATTTCGTTGTGTCGATGTTTATACCCATAAACACCAACATAATGAAACAATATGCGTGGTACGCACGGCTTACACATACTAATACGGTTGTTATTCTTTAATGGAAAGAGGTCTAACATCTATATAATAAATGTTAGGAAATCGAATATGTTGGTATTTAAGAAGGAAGAAAATATAAGTAACCATACTTTTTTTTATACTTTTTTTTGATAGAGATGCGACTACGGAACGTATGTCACATCAATATCCTTACTATTCTCAAATTAAGCTAAATGCTTTTACTTAAAAATAGGACTCACTTGCCAGTGCCCTGGAATGTGGCTTGAACCAGTGACCATTGGATCTCTAAGATTCATTACCACGACAGTGATAGGAACAGAAAGACTGCGAAAATTTTCCAAATATGGTTGACTACTTGAACAGAAATGAATCTCGGTTTTAATGTTGTATATAATTTCTACAGAAATCTTATGTGAAACAATATAAGCGGTACACAATGGAATTCTAATACCAACACCGATATATAAAAGTAATGTCTGAAGTTGGCAAAAGATCACAGTTAATGTATTTATTATAGATTAAAAGGTGAACAAATTAAAAAGGAATGGAAATCAGTTTGCCGAAAAGTGAAAATGATTTTAAACAGGGTAGTTTAGGTTGTTTGATCATATTAAATGAATGAATGGGAAGATAAATTGTAAGAAAAGTACTTGTTGCAAGTGTTTATGCAGCATACATCACTGTTATATTTTTGTGTCTGTGACTTGTCTATCATGTGACTTTTGTGTGGGGAGACCCTCGAGTGTATGAACAGTATCCCATACTATTTAGGAATTAGAGGATGACATCAAGGACTGCATCCGCAACATAACCACCACGGAATTGAATACATGAATACATCGCATTAACTTTTTATTATAGGAGAAATTATAGGATTAGATCGAGTGAGAAGGAACGAACGATAATTCATTCAAAACCTTGTATATAAATAACGAATGACTGCTCGCTCAGCCCTCAACTGTAATAGATAATAGGTATTGTCCTTTACGCTAGCTTCGATACAAAAGTTTCATCCATTACAGACCATATCAATAACTATTATCTGGAAGCGAACAATTATTATATCCAATCCCTACGCAATACAAAGGGACCTTACATGAAGGAATTGTAGATAAAATAAACACAGCAAAAAGCTCCATCACATGAGAAAAGCATTTAATTATTGGATTGTTGGATTGAATATTATAATTAATTTTTTTACATCATCCAAGTACGTATGGTGTCCATTATTCCATTATTCTGCATTATATTGGATTCAACATGCATTTACCCTATTTTTTTATAATTAGTAAGCCCTGGTGCTTTAGAACAAAAAAAATATGAAATTAAACTTGTAGTTATTTTCTTTTTTTATATTTTCTTTTTATTAGTGAAATACAGTACATGCGTAGAAGCTTCTTAGGTTACAGCGAATAAGATACAGCATAATGTACCAATAACATGCACCACACAATATCAGAGAAGTAATTCAAATTTAAGAGAAATGTGTATATTCGGAATTTAAAAACATGTCTACTTACAAAATACAATGTTTTTCATTATTCATAGCACGCTTGGCAGGTGTGTCAGTTTATGAATGTGTTATGTTTCCGTTGTACATATTATGTAGTGGGGTGGACTTAGGTGGGTTAGAATAGAACTCATTAAAAAAAAGTGTATTTTTTACAATATTGTCGTGAAATATATCCAGATTATTTTGACAATTTATTAAAGTATTTATGGCACGATTTGCATGTAAGTTCATAGCATCATGAGCATTTCATTCATTTATGCGAAAAAGGAGTGTATACCTTGAACAATGAACATGAGTAATAAATTTTATGCGTTGAACATAGTGTATAGTTTAATTTTTTTACAGTTAATTTTTCAATATTTTACTAGGTATCTTTTAATAGGTTATTATTGATACCTCTTTGTGAGGTTGCTATTTTTGCTAGTGATATTGCATGCCGAATACATTCAACTGAATTGTGTTGAGCAACGTCAGTATTTCACAATACAAATGCGCATTTTCAGACCCTTCACAAAACGTATGAATACAATAAAGATGATCCTAGTACAAGACCCATATGTATCGAGGGAACTCATGGAAGTTCACTAACTATTATGGACTGACGGATGTGACAAGATCTGCAACCGATATCTTACCTCAGGAAGCAGCTAAGAATTTTGCAGATTGAAAGAGATAGCGTTGGATAATTTCGATTGTGGTGCCATCGATACTTTTGATCAAGAATTATATGCCAAGAAAATACATAGCGAACACAAGAAGAAGATTTGTGGGATATAAAAGCAGACAGCAATATCCAAATAAATAAGAGACTTCCATTCACTTTTCTTATATATACAGGTTGTAAGCCATGAGCCATCGTATAAGAGACTTCCAACCACTTTTTTATATATAAATAGTCTCTGTGTTTTCTTTAATTTATCCTTAAATAAATAAATTTAAATGCAGTCACTGAGGACTACTAATTTATAATGCACTAAATTCTAGATTTTATGTATCTGTCCCTTCCAAAATCATGTTTCCTTTATACAGGCTATATTTCCTATAAATTTTGAGTTCAATACATTATAAATTATTAGTGATCCTCGAATACTCAATTCTTTATTTTTATTGCCCCACATTTATAAGTCTGAATATATGTAGACTAAATATATTCAAATATTTATGTTTATCTACACTAAAGACGTAACGTGTAAATACAATTTTATTTTAATTTTATTATTTGTTTCTTCATAACAATTCCAAAAAAATGTTATATTACATTTATTAATGACGAAATAAAACCATTCTTTCATTCACATCTAACACACTTAAGTGTAAAAAGGAAAGAAATGAAAGGAGAAAAAGTTTATATTAGAATATATGACTTATTTTCGTACATTGAAAAACTAATGAATTCTATGATCAGGCATTGAATTACTAATGGTTTAACCTAAGCTTTGACTGTAATCATTATAATAAAGTAAAGCGGTAGATCAATAAAATATTCACTAAAGCCTATTCTGCGAAGGTTTCTTATATATATACAATAAGAGATCGTGTGCTCGTTACGTTTCCTCACAAATAATTTTTTCATATTTTTCATATTTCCGTTAAACATATTTTCCGCGAAACGTTAACAATTTAATGTCAAGAAAAGGTGTCGATTGTGCTACTATTGTTTCTTTTATGTTATTGTCACTCAGTTATATTGACTATTTTGTAACACGTAAATTAAGTTATAATGTTCATGCAAACTCGTTTATTAGTTTGTTGATCTGTATTAAAACAAGCTTCCAATTAACATGTTTTAACTGTTGTAATACTAAATTATTTAGGATGGTAAAATTTTACTCAAATGGTAGTGCTAATTTTATAATACTCTTATTATATAAATATCAGCCTGTAGAAAAATAATATTAATTTGAAATTATTTTTTGTACTAGTATAATCAGCTAATACTTTATGGTTATTTAGTGTTAATTAAATTATTTATCATTAAAATAATGTCGGTTGACAGGTACACATAAAAAAATATATATTAAATATGTTGCCCTTATTTTGTAATGTTCAGTTTGTAGTTAACCTTTAAAAAGGACGGTGGTTGTAAAACCGGTTGGTGTTAACAAAAATATAGTGCTTTAAACTATATAAATGTTTGTGTTTAATTTAATTAAGTTGGTTTTTACTTATAATAGTATTCTAAGTATTATTAAAATATTCCAGTATTTTTCAAATAAATAACCACTTCTGGTGCAAATATATGGTTAGGGTCTATACTGAGGTCTAAAAACTCTTGGAAAAATATATGTTGAGCATCACACGAAGAAACGAAAATAGAAACATATGGAAAGAATAGAAACATGGATAAGTGGAAGGCAAACAAGACTGCTTTAGATAATTTAATGAAATGGCAATTATTAGACCATATCTTTCAGAAAATGAATAATTGTTTGATGAATGCAGTAATCCAGTGGCACCCGAGGGAAATCAAGAGGTCACCCTGAAGCTGAAGCGCAAAAACGTGACAACGGATAACAATAGACAAGGGAAGTAGTTGGGGAGACTCTCATCCAGAAGTGAATACAAAACGACCGATGATAATGATGACTAGCGGCCCTCGTAGTCTAGCGGATATGACCCTGTTTTTTCGAATCAGGGGTGCCGGGTTCGATTCCCAGTAAGATTTGTTTATTATTATTTTATTTATTTATCGTGAACTCTTTAAGATATATATATTATGAGCAAATAAGTCACTCCTCGCACTGGGATGAACCAGTCCTGAGATAAAAAAATAACGACACAATTCTTATATTAATTAAATGCTTAGATGTTGCAGATACGATAAAAAAACAAGTGCATGTTATTGAATACAATAGGAAATATAAGAGCGAATGTAAAAATAATATTTATGTTAGCTTATTTGAAAAAGTACAGTTCCTATGAGTAGATAAATAAGCTGAATCCTGTATTCTACGGTTGAGTACTTGTACAAATGCTGTTGACAATACTATCAATAATGTATTCACTCTATAATGACGTCAGTAAAAATAAAAGAAGGGTGTCCACACTGACTTCGATAAAATTGACACCAAATATCATTATTATCACTCGGCATAACACACTTAATCATTTTATTTAATAGTGACAATGTACTATACTATACATCTATATGATTTTGTCAAGCCCTTTATAGTTTTAAAAACATAAATTAATTAAAATATTAAAATTTAAAAATGAAATTAAATATTTAGTTTTAAACCACTTATTATACTATATATTCGTTATTTGAGAATTAGGGAGGGACAGGATGTCAACTATGAGGGGGGGGGAGGAAATTCTACATAAAAACGAAATAAGTTTGCGACTTAACATCTGTAAGCATGAGAAATTAATAAAGCTATCAAATAAAATAGCCAAATAATAAATAAAGAAATAAATTTATCTAATAGTCCAATTTTAAAGTTGTTCCCTCTCTCTTCGCTCAACTCCTCTACTTTCATCTCCCATACATAGTGGATATTCTGTCCCTAATTTTCTTTCCCTATGTAAATGTCTGTACTTAGATTAGTCTATATGTTCTAATGAAGGTTTAGATCAACTGAAACTAGTTGATAAATATATAGTATAATAAGTGGTTTAAAACAAAATATTTAATTTTATTTTTAAATTTTAATATAATGTCAAGCCACAAAGTGTTTTCTTGTTTTTGCAATTTAATTAAAATATCTACCAGAGAGTTATTAAGGTATGAGAACCTAATCTTAATAATTAAATCATTCAAACTCACTGAATTTATGCCATACAGACTGACAGTGACGTCAGCGTCACCGGAAATGACTGTCTGGAATATTGACAACCCTACTTTATTGGCATTAAAATATAAATTATCATTTTCGACACGGATAATTCAATGCTGAAGAGGTTAATAAATAACGAAAACAGCGTTTATATCGATAGTTTTGGTTCGGGGCTGAAAGTGTAGTTACTCAGATGAAATACGGCGCACGGAGCTGCTCTTACAATTTTTCACTTTTATGTGGGATTTTCGACATCTGGCGCGGGGATTACTCTTTGTATTTGGTTTCATATTGAAAGAGCTTTGGCAGGAAACTTACAAAAATACCACACTCGACTTGAAAATTTAAACCTCGAATACATCCGTTGGAGGACGCTAAATAAAGATAAGCTTACGGCATTTCTCAATAGATGGAATTTGATGCTGTTTTACTTTTTGCATGGGTTTTCGTGCAAAAGTGGGCACAAATCTTGGTTGGGATAAAATTATTTTATTTTTATTTTATGTATTGTAATATATTTAACTTATTCAAAGTTTACCTTCCTGTATATTTAGTGGCACATCTTATTTAATTCACAGCCTATCTCAACTTTTACCATTACACGTGGACTCCATTCCGATACGGGTTCATTTTATATGGGTTAAGAAATAAAATTATTTTTAAATTATGGGTTTATAAATAAAATTAGATGCTTACACATTTAAATAACTACTACCCGCTAGTTGTGTGGACAAATCCATTAATTGTACATCTATGCCTATAAAACCCAATGCATTTCTGTCTGTTCGCTATACAAATCTACACCAACTGTCTGACCTTACGCAAATTTTGCATAATTATTCTTTAGAACCCGGCGAGTAGCAAAGGTCATATTTTTCCTCCCCCCTGACATATTTTCCATGCAAGTCTATACCGTTTGACCGATCTGTCTCAAATTTTCATACTTATTCTTTAGGACCCGATTCATAGGTGACACTGCCTTCTATCCCCCACCCCTTTCTCCTGCTATATTTTGTATATAATCCGTACTGTTTGACAGAATTGACTCAAATATTGCATACTTATTCTCCCAACGGAAAACAAATGCTTCATTTCCCCCTCCACCTGGTTTATTCTCTATACAAATCTATACTGTTTCTAGGTTCTGACCCAAATTTTGCTTCCATATTTTTAGGACTCAGCGGAAAACATACGTCATATTTCTCCCCTGGACATCCAATCCATTCCAGCCTAGATAAAATGAAAATATTATTTTTATTAGAGGATTTGCAAAATAATGGAACCTTTATTTCCCTTCACAAATTAATTTTTAACTTAATCCTTAACCCGTGCAACGCCGGATTTTCAGTAAAATTTTAAGAAACTAGCTATACGTATTTCCTTAATCTTTTACTGAAAAAAAATGCTTGCAAATATGAAAAAAGCTTAAATCAAGTCGTCTAATCGATAAAATCAAATCAAATATGAAAAAAGCTCAAATCAAGTCATCTAGAATTATTTATTTATAGTCTCCACATATTTTTAAAATTCTCCATGTGTTCTCGTTAATCACTTTTAAATTTATTGTTATTGAAAAACTAAAAATATGCACCAAATAATTTACACGTATAATGTCTTATTTTTTATGGATGATTTCATTATATTCTGAAAAAGGGATCATTGACCCTGAAACAATCAAATATTTTCAATAAATAAGTGGTGAAAACAAAGTATATTTTTATTAATTACTTCGATAAACAGTTTTTCAATCGTTGTGTTGTTCAGGAAACCACATTTTTAAATTACCTTGTTGATTTAAAATTTGGTTTCCTGAGATTTATTAGTGTAAATATTATACACATATATTTTAAGACAGAAATAAGGAAATAATAAATTTCACACATTTAATATATTGAGCGGACGCTCGTAGACATATTCAACTTTTCTGAATAAATGCGCCATAACTCGACTCTATTCTTAGAACAATATTTATCATATATATTGGTTGTATTTTATAATACACTGGTGTCAAAAATTTATTGACAGTTTATGATTTTTGTAATTTAAATTATACTATTATACTAAAATTATAAATTATACTAATTATAATTTTACTATTTTAAGTACTGTTTATTTAGTTAGAACTTATTATAATAACTAGCTGTGACCCGTCAAAAATAACGGTACTTTTACATATCGGTTCCTAAGGATTTTTTTTTAAATAATTTTCCTAACAAAAAAAATTCTTTAAAAAATCATTTCTAAAAAAATTATCGTAAAAAATATATTTTAGAAAAAAAAAATTTCGAAAAAAATAATTTACTCTAAAGAAGTTACGGATGTTAAAAAATGTTACGGGGATAGACACACAACGAAATAAACATAATTGAGATGAGCTATTCATTTTTTTTAGATTTCATAAAAACGTTTATTTATCTTGGTTTTACTTGTATTACGATTTAGATTTAGGATTTAATTGAATAATTTTTACAGATTATATGTTCGTTTTAAAAACAATACCGCATACATACAAATTTTCTAGTTTTGAGATTTAAGTGTCATTTGATAGGTTTAAAATACTTGCACGTGATCCTCCTGAAAGGCTCAAATGTCTCCAAAAAAAGAAAAATAAATATGAATTATTTCCTCTAACACAATTTTTAATTTAATCAACAATTGCAGAATTTTTTCAGAAGGGAACAATATATGTCATATATTAATAATAAAGTAGACATGTCGTGAAAGTTGCGCACATCAAAATTAAATAAAATTTATTATTTGCGAATGTAAAAAATTTTTTATATTTAAAATAGTTTTTTATCTCTCCCGTAAGATGAATAAAATTACATTCTAAAATTAACCTAAAATTAAAATTTTATTCTTTAATATTTTTTCTTAAATACTATTTGCTTTTTCTTGTAGTAAAATATACAGCGCGCCCAATGAAAGGTTAAATGTACCAAATTGCTATTAAGTCATTACGTCTGAATATTGAGTCTGAGTACAAAATCCTAAATTCGTTGATTGATTAGCTACAATATTTTAGAAAGTCAATTAATTATACTATCGACAAAAGTTCTAAACTACAACAGTTCTTGTTTAAGAGTCTGAAAGAACACTGGCCACGGTCTATTTATACAGCTTCGTGTCAATGTAATTTATTTGATATGGCATAAATTTGGCGCGTGCTCTCAACACGCCGCGCTGGGGGGAACACCGCTGGCGCTGAACACAAAGGCTTCAGAATCCTGAAAACTTGTTTCAGAACAAATACATCCAGTCCCGAGCGAATAGTCTCGTGATATCACACGGAAAGCTTTAAACTTTGCGACAGGGCTTCTCAAAGCTTTCGCCGCGTTGAGCGGATCCGGCCTGAAAGCGGCGCCTTGCGAGTGCAGTCGCGCAGACGCTTTCTGAAAATTCTAATTCAAAAATCTCGCCGAGACTCGTGGCACATATTTTATACTATTTTACATGCATTTTACACGCAGCCACAATTTTTTTTCCACCCACTTTCTGGCCAACAACAGCTCTGAAATTGATGGCTGAGAGTCGTATTCCGGATGATAAAACAATAATTTATTTATTTATTTAACGCACATATGGGCTTTTGCAAAGTATTCAATAAAAAATCACATAAGACAGACATATAGTTAAAAAATTTCAAGTGCATTAAGAGAATAAAGTACATATAACGTACAAGATAAAGTATATATAATAGATTTGAGTAAATTAAATACAGAAGTGAAAAAGAGAAGTTTAAACCGGAAAAAAAAGAAAAAAATAAGTTTATTTTACCATTATCATTTAGTTGAGACGTTTCAATTTAGTCCTATGCACAGTTATACTATCAGCACAAATGTCTACCACCTCCGCATATTCATTTCTTAACGATTGTAATCTGGGAATTACGGAGTTTGCTAATGAATTAGTTCTGATATTTCCTCTAAAATAGAATATAATAAATGTAAATAATTAATATAATAAATATAATAAAATAGAATAAAATAAAATAAAATAGAATATATGTTAATGTCAATCTACAATGATGCTGAATCAATTGAAAAAATAGAATATAAGCTGATCAGACTAACAATCTGGGGACAATCATTCATGTTATTTATGATCCTTTACAGAAATATTAGGTCAGTTACGGTACGTCTCATAGACAAGTTTAATAGTTGCAGGCGACTGATGAGATATTCATAATTGATATCCCCCAAGCGTATGTTTAATTTGTAATTAATAAATCTTGAGAATTTTTTTGAACATTGAACATTTTTAATATAATATTATGACAGATGTTAAATATATTATATTTGACATCTGTCAGTTTACAAAAATTACGTTTGAGTTTTGAAATTAATTGCGTTGGGAAAAGAAACACGTCTTCGACGCATTTCCGAATAGTTACAAGAGAATTGGAGAAGATTAAAAAATAAAAATCAATATTACATTAAAAAAAAACTCTTTCGATTATATAGGCATACGCCTATGACCATTCTTAAAATTGTGGCTGTTATTTACATATCATATACTATTCATCTCTTTGATATGACGAATAACTCCTTATACGAGTATAATCCGTGTCCACATTGGAGATTTTTAAGAGATTTACGACTCGAGATACGAATTTTGATACTATTAGTTTCTCAGATTCATTCTTTCTTCACACGTCAATCGTCAAATATCATTCCATCACCATTGATTTTCCATAGTTATTTCATCAGTAGGATGAATAGGAATTTCCTTAGAAGCAATTGACAGTAATTAACGTTGATTATTAAATGTTCGGCTTACTTTTGTTAATCGTTGACTATTTTATGCGCCCATTTCGAGATTTTTGTTCCATCTCTTTTTGTTAATCTCAAGCTGATCTTTGAGTTTAACTCCATATCAAAATCTCATTACGTATCTACAAATATTAGTTAAATTAAGAGATTTATCTCATCATGGCCAATTATCAATACCTATGCATTAGTTTATTGATTTTTGGCTACGTCCTTACTTTAGATAATATCCAAATTACCTTGGCTTGGATTCCGAGTAATGTTGGCATTCCAGACTCTGGCTAAAGATGCAATCTCACGTAGAGATGTCACTTTTTCCTCCATTTGGATTTGTGATCTTATTGAATTTAGTATGGTATTTCAGTGGCAATCTCACTGGAACCTTACTAAATTATCAAAAAGGCAACACTACACCTCCTTCCAGTCATTTATTCCACCTTAATTCGCACCTGTTTTCGTAGGACTAGATTAAATATGAGACACAAGTCAATGATTTGCAGGGTGCATCTCGGCCATTTCTCCATCCACTGTCACCTTGCTAAAATCCGTGTCCTAGATTTTCCAGTGTATAGATGTCGACAAGAGGAGGAGGATCAGAAACAAATATTTTTTAATTGCCCCATAAGTATTGGCACTCAATCTCTTGATCCTTGTTGACCGAGAAGTGCTTTCCCCAAAAATATTCAGCAATTGCTTGCAGATTACCGATATTCAATTTTAAGTTCTGATAAATTTCTTAAAACTTAATTCAAGTGTATATGGAATTTTCCATAGAATTACTCCAATGATATCTTAAGTTTTCAAAGAGCTATTTTCATATTAAATACGTTTTCATAATAAGCCTTTTTTAATAGATTTATATTATGTGTAAATTTGTATGAAATATATTACATATATTGTTGATAATCACCACTTGTACAATTGTTTCAACTATTCGCTTTCTCAACTCGCAATCCTAGATTTTTAACCATAAATAAATAGGTACATTTAACCATAATGTCACAACAATATTGTGATATTCCTTTATGTTGGGAGTAGTGATGGTTAAATCACTATTTTTACTGGCTATTTTCGGTATAGTTATTTGGGATTTGTATCTAATTTTATCGATGATTGGTAGCTAAGTTATTACTGTTATCTAATACCGATGTAGTAACCTAATTACAAAAAATCAGTTGCCAAACATACCTTTAATTAGTGTGTCATCGGCTAAATTACCATCACTAGTGGAGTGTTTCAGGAACGTCTTGCAAATTTAACACGTAAGTAGGTAATAGTACAGTTTTATTAAAGTCTACTTCTGCTTACAAAGCGACTGGTAACGGAAGCGATAGTATTGCATGTGTGCGATTGGCCCGCCGCGCGGCTGCCGGTTCGCGAAGTACGAGCGAGGGAGCTAGCTTCCCGTCTCTCAGCCCTCCGAATCTAACTGATACTACTTTCGTATACTTTCGAACAAGTTTCGCTTTAGTCACATAAAAATTATTAGAACCAAAGGAACTTTGACAGATATCTGAATATATTAATTATTTTCTATGCTCGCAAGATAATAGTGTATTACTAACGAATTCCAAAATAAAACTTTTTTTTACTTAATTGCATTTCACAGATTGAAGAATGCTTGTATTTTTCATCTTTAGTGTCAGTGATTTTCATTATTTCTTGTGATGTTGGATTCTCAAAGGATTACACGTTCATGCAAATAAGCCACGAATTATTAATATTATTAATAAAAATAATATTACAAATATCTTAAGAGTATTCTCTTAAAACTTTTTAGCCTCAATACTTAAAATATTTTATATAATTATAACAGTTTTAACGCAATTAGAAAATGACACTAATAAAAAATTGTATCAAATTTTAAACCTCCTAATTTAAAAACACAAATACCTACAAAATTTTTGTGGGGTAGTAAAATTGTAATTCAATATACGATTAATGAATAAATTATAAATTATAAATTATAATAAATTACGAAAAACAATTAACTTAATCAATTATTTTATACATTTATTTGTCTAATAATGATTTCCAGCACAATGCATTATAAGTGAAGTTTTTTGTACTTTACGTTACATTGATTTGGTTGCCTGATTGATCTCTTTTATATGTTGTGATATTTAAAGCGTAAACAAAAATAGTTACATTTTAAAAATCAGAACGCATATTACAAAAGTGCTTACGATTTCGTGTCTTTCATCTTTCTACCGAAATGTTCGCAAAACCATTGAAGCGTCATTGTTTATAATTTTTTTTTATATATAAATAAGCCTTTTATTCTAATATGCTCATGCTATGTAATACCGTGTTATATTTAATCATAGATTGGATTGAAAACGTAAAAAAAAATGGCAACGGGGAAGCCTTTATCCCGCATTGGATAAAAAAAATTGAAACTGGTGATATGGGGAGTAACTAATTTTGTGAACACTATAATTCCCGTAGTTCTTGTAAAATTTCGATAAAAATTTTCTGAAAAATATATCATACATCACGGCTTACATCTATATGTATCTTTTTCCATCTTGTTTTAAAATGGCTGCTTCTAAAAAAATATTATTATACAAAATGAAAAATGTAGAATAATATACAAATTGTCGTCAAATAAGTAAAGTAAAAAAATTTAAAATAATAAAAAAACAATAGTGATAATGATAATAGTATTATGATACATCAGTAACAATAAAAACACGTTAATTATATTTACCTATTTATTCTAGAAATCATGTACTAGATTAATAACTTACCCACCATTTCTACATTGATAGGCAGAGAGAATAGAACGTTAAACTCTTATGCGTTGGCACACCACATTTGCCTAGTCGATCTTCATATATCTTCTCATTTACGATTTTGTTGAAAATATTAACAGGGCCTTCCTCCATTTTTTATCTGATAATTCCAGATCTTACCCTCACTCTGTATTCCTGCTGTCTGCGAATTATTTTTTTTTGAGAAAAAATTTTTGAAATATGCAAGAAAGTCAGTCTTAAATTGTAATACTAGAAAAATTTCGAAAGATAATTACCTAAAAGCGATACAATGTGAATGGACATGATTTCATTAAACTCTACATCGGTGTCTAGAGGAAGATTAAAAATATGAAAGGTGAAATTAAAATTCCTAACACACGCCGGCTGGTAATCAAAAGTGATATTGTAATTTATGCGCTGGCTGTCTTCCCGTGAGAGTGGTTTTAATTATTTTCGAAGATAATATTATGAAATTTTGTGAAGTGTCTCGAGGAGCCCCAGTCTCCCGCTGCAGCCTCCTGACAATGTGATGAAAATATTTATTCCGGAATTTTTAATCTTGTTCCTAGGAGATATCGTCGGCCACACGGCGGGAGGCAGGGGCGCATTGTTACACGGGCGTTGAAAAATAAAAATTCTTCCGAAAGCGGCCGGGTATGTTCGGAAAGATTCATGTTTCAATTTTCAACGGCCCAGAATGTCTGATAAACGTGTTTAGAACACATAAATCAAGAGATTTTTTTTAACTACGTGTAATAAAACAGTCAGATAGTATTTAAGAACAAAAAGCATTTAGGATGTCAGAATGAATTATGAACATCCCTCATCGATTTCCATGAATATTTTGTCTTTCTCGGTTGTTGCGTTCCCGTGATTTTTTAAGTAAATTTAAATAAAATACTCATAAATTTGCATTCACAAAAATGTATTATCTTACATTACTTTCTATTTATTTTTGAATAGTTTGCAAAGAAGCATTTTTGTGGCTACGTTAAAGAACGTATAATTATTATATTTTTAAATACAGAAGCTAACACGGAACTCTTATTGCATCAATAGTAAGATCCTCATCCTTTTTACTCCCTTTCTTTTAACTCGTAGCGTCTGCTTGTTTGCTTGTCTGCTTGTCTGACGAAAAAATTTTTCCGTGATTCAATCGAGCTGAAACTTTGCAGGCAGACTCGCGGCGACGATAAAAATGATCTTCGTTCAATTTTTTTTAATTATTATATTATAATTTTGGATTTTTCGAAATTTACATATGAAAAAGGAGCCTGACGCGTAGAGAAGGTGCGAACCCTGTTTCACCTAGTCTGACTCGAGGCATGGGTCCGGTCAGTCGGCTATATCTTGATAGAATATCAAATCGGAAACAATACAAAAGAGAAAGGGAGTATAATAAAAACTTGGTTTTTATGGGTTAGTTTCTTTAAAGTCAATCTTAACGCTTGAATTATGGAAATAGAACTATCTTGCTGGTGTTTTGGTTAAAGACTCGAACCATTGACCGTCGGATCACTAGGCGAGAGTCATAACCACTATACTATAGAAAAAACCAAAGATTATAAAACTCATCCGAGGACATATAATCCTGAAGGATGGTCTTTCTCGGCCACGAGGGACAGTTGTTGAATATTTTATTTATTTTTCTTTATTTTTTAAATGGGTAATATAATTTATCATTTACTAATATCAAAGCTGGCACTGTGAAGCTTCATCGAAAGGCTTCTTCTTACGTTTTTTTAAACCACTTATTTTTCTCTGGATGATGAGTTGGTTTAAATTTTTTTCAACAACATTCGTCATAATTATAAGGAATCTATATCTACTCAGAAAATTTCCAATGAGCCACATCTCAAATGCCCCGACTTTGCGAATTAATTTTTGGTTTATTGTTCATGCCTTTATGCATAAGAGAATGGCGAAAATACATCGAACCCTACGCATTCTACGTTGCACGATTAGGAAATAACGGTCTTATTCCGAGAAACGCACTTCTTGTCATCTATATTTAAGCTTTTACTTCTTGTGATGGATCCCAATTCTCGTTCACTCTTTTTACGCGTTCGTTATTGATGGTTAGTTATATTTGGCATCGGAACTGATTTTTTTGAAACTGGTTTTGAATTTGGTTTTCCGAGTGTTCATCTTCGGCCCATACTTTTACTTTAGATTATATGTTATATATAAAAATCATTTTATTTAACTTTATTCCTTGTTTAAGGGTGAGCTAAATTATATTTGCTTGCATATCTTTAATTTAACAATATCTTTTTCTCCTTATGATATTACGATGATGGTAACTTACATGAAATGTTTTATTGTAAGAATAAATATAAAATAATTCTTAAATTTTAATATTACATCAATTTTTAAAAGAAAATCGATTGAAAAATAAAATAATTTGATAAGCAATTAAATTCAATTAAAATAAGTAGGTATCTATACATATTTGTATGTTAAAATTTGAAAATACCATATCCAATACAAAAATATTCAAACCACCCTCTGTTTACATTCCTTTTTCTAAAAAAAAGAAACGTTTTTTTTAAGAAATACGTGGGTTGACTAAATTGCTTTTAAAAATTATTTTTCATGGCACAGTAATGCAGAAGGAGAGCCCAAACACACCGCCATCGCACATAAATCAATGATTCCATGAATAATAAAAAGATTTTTATCGTAACACAAATTTACATTTCCATCGAAAAGCTTTAGTACTTCCGTTTAGTACCAATTATACATTTTAAAAGCTCAGACGCAAAACGGATGTATTAATTTGGTATTCCATTGTGTATTATTCATTCTACAACACAAATTAAGTTATCGAAGTCTTTTTTTATAATGAGACAATAAGAAGCTTTGAAAATTTAATAATATTAGATTATAGGTCAAAGCAAAACTGTCCCTTTGAAAAGATAATGAATTGACTTCGTCTAATTCAAAGCCTTGAAAATAAATAATTATAAAATATGTGTTGGCAAAAGAAGTGAAAACTGAAAAGGAAATTACTTAGTAGATTAGTTGAGCTCAGTAAGAGCTACTTGGGCTTGTATTTGTGAACAAACAAAAGATTGTTTAGTCAACATAGTACCCTAAAGAATACAGGTGATACTCAATACATTTCGTTCACAATTTTTCGTTAGTAAAGAATTTATTTTTAACAAAGGCTGACAAGTTTGTTTTTAGAATGTTAATATTTTCTATTGTATTGGAGTTAATAAATAGAGTGGTTGGTTGTTTCTGTGTTTAAACTAAATGACTCCTTTATAAAATAATGTGATTGACAAAGGTTTTTGAAAAAAAAATTCTGTAGTTGCATTCGCCCATGTGAATACATACACAAGCTTCTTTATATATTTGTACTCAATGTCACCTTTTTTGATTTACTTGTCTATGATTTACGTTCCTGCAATATCGAAAAATGCGTGTGATTTGCAAAGTGAAATCAATCCGCCTGGCATTTAAATGATTAATATTATATACATTATTATTAATCATTTGTTTGACACGGTTCATGATACTGGACTTTTACAGATATTCTTTAAGCAGTCATGTCCTTAAATGTGGACTTGCGACCGCGCGTAAATTTTTTTTTATGAATTTAAAAGATTTGAAAAAATAAAACTGATCACGATAAAATTTAATAAAAAAAATTGTTTTATGTTGTCTGTTTATTTATGTACGACAAACAATTATTATCTCTGTACACTTACATAGAAAACAATGTAATTACGGTAAATTTTTGATTACGCGACGCGCAGCTGGCCGTTTGCTCCAGGACCATCCTGACTTCATAATTATGTTTGTTAAATTCGGGGCAAGCGAGTAGTTAAGGGTTAAACAAGCTTTTTTTTTTCTAAATGAGCACTAGGTAAAGTCTTCCAAAATGTTTTCTACTATTTTTCTACTACAGAATTTCCATTCCAGTGTATTTAAAGGCATATAATGATGAATTAATTTTATTTTTACTTCAAATATTTTGGGTTCATGCATACAAACTATAATACTCGTAAGTTTAATACTGATTTTACGTTCCCATAACGTTTCATGTAATCTTTTTAGGATAGTAAAAATAAAAATCTATTTTTACTTGCAAATTTTCAGGCAGATTTAGATATTATATCAGGTCAGTGAATCGGTTGGCCGCAGCCATCCGCGAGGAAATTATGAATATTTCGAGAATCGTCAGCAGTATTTGAGAGGCTTCAAATATTTCACTTACATTGAAAGTTTGAATCTGGGGTTCCTATTAATTTTTATTTTTGTTCTAGATCACTGGAATAACTATTTACCCTCTAAATCAATTAATGCTCCGAGCTGAGCGAAGGGGGATGAGACCCGAATGAGACTGGGCAAACTTTTAGCTCTCCGGGCTTTTCTTCCTAGCTTCGGGAAAGTTCTTCTGTGTTTATTTTGTAATTCAATCTTTATTGGAACGCCTGAGGCTCCGCATTATCGCTCATCCAGTAATTATGGCATAGAACCTTTTCTTAAATACCACTTTGCCTCTTTCAATGTAGACGATGTATTTTTTTAAATACAATTCATATTTGTTTTCATGTCAAATTAACCATTCATTTTGTCTTATGTAATTAATGAGTTGTATCTAAAAAATTCCAGCATTAAAATTTTTTTTATTATCCAATGAATAATTTTATTGAGACTGCGTTTAAAGATTCATCCTGGCAAGGTAGAAAAAATCATTTTTCTTGATACAATAAATCAATTAAATTTTCTCAAGTAATACGAAGTTGAAAAAATTTCGACTTAAACGATTTATCTTTTAATTTAAACAAATTAAAATAAATTTAACTTTTTCCACTTAATACATCACATCATAATCAATATAAATAATAATAAGTCAATATAAATAAATTAGGAAATGACTAACTCGTGTTGATGTGAAAAATTGACATTCAAAGTATACTACATTTGGAACTACTGATTTATGATCTAATTATAATTCTAGTACATTGAAAGGATGGAAAATCCCAAAATAATAAAAACAATGAAATTGCAATATTTTGGCCACATCATGAGATATCTAGAATAATAATGGATAGCATAGTCCAAGTCATATTCAAGGTCAATTTTTGAGCAAAAGATGTCCTAGAAAGCGAAAGGCATCCTGGTTGATCTTAAGCATTTTTTCCGAAAATCCTACAGTGCAACTCTTTTCAACCGCTGTTACCAAGATAATTATAACTATCCGAGTGAAATCTGTCTCATAAATGAGTGGGACAGATGGCATGGAAGAACGACAGAGCGAATGGTATAAAGCGAGAGGTGCCACTTTGCGGGCTCCCTTATTCCGTATCCACCACGTGAACAGGACTCCTATTGTTTTATTGTTTTAGAACAGAACTATAATTATATCACTTGTAATAATTGTAAACTAATAAATACCTGGAAGCTACGACAGCGAGTTTCATTATAATTCCGAACATCAAAGTTCTTCTCCACGTACATGGGATAGAACGTTACAATAATTATCGCCAACATAATCGCTTATATTTGATAATCAGATAAATACTAAAATAAGAAGAATTTTAGTTTAATATTTATATAGTTGCTCATTTTTCATAATTAGTAAAATATTGCAAAAAAATCTTATATACGAAAGACAACATCCCAATTAATCCAAAATGTATACATCGATGGGACTTAAAATCAGCCTAAATGATAAAGGTGTCAAATTATTGTCTATCAGTCCTACTTGAAGATAAAATATACACATGTTGAGAAACGTTGCCAACGTCAGGCTGACAGGGTAGGCTTTCGAGGGGTGTTATTGTTGTAAGCGACCATTCCGGAGAGCTTTTCGTTGTAATCAAACTTAGACGAGCGGAATCGGCACCCAACTTACCCTTAACAATGGTTTCTGAAATGCAAATACTGGAGGGAAGTTACCGAAAATTTTCTTATGGAATATTCTGTACGGTTACTATAATTTTTGTATTTTCTTTCTTTAAAAATATTATTTTGTCTTGTTAAATAAATTCTAAAACAATTTTTTTTAAATGTGGATAAAATTTTTGTGAAATGAAACTAAATAAACATGTCTCTAAAAATATTTGTTACCAACGGTATATGAATCCGGTTTTAAATTGTTTAAAATATCAAAAACATTTAAAAAATACATATGATATATAAATTTATTATATCATTTAAGTAACATAATTATTGTTTAATAGTATTCAATTTAAGAATGGATTTAAAAATTTGATTTTATGGTATATAGTTCATTCTTAAATTGTTGTGTTTAAGCAATCTTCTAAAACTATAATCACTATGAATGGAACAGCAATTTAAAATCGCGCTGCTGAAAAATGTCCTTTTTCAAGAGTATTGATTGAGAAGTGAAAATACCAATTAAAATAAATACATACGTTATTTCATTTTCCTCGGTTTACAGTTTTATATATTAAAAATGTTAAAGTAAGTTATGTTTATATTTAAATAATTTCTCAATTGTTTAAGAATTTCCGGTATCAAACTTTTTATGGACGTTCAATATTTTATCTTATCATAATATGAGAAAATTCTTTAACAATTGTGAAATAATTTAAAAGACTCAATGGTTTTTTTGTGTTTTTAATTAAGATTATTTTTATTACTTTAATCAATTTAAAGCCTTGGACTTAATCGTATTGCCTTAACAGTATTTCAGTATCTAAAATAATTTATCTTTATTTCGCCCAGTATCGTTACTCACTAATGTTTAATGCACCCTCAGCAAGGGATACCGTACCAACGGACTATGGATCGTAGATCTTTTTTATCTTCCGCACTATTTTATTTTTATGTTCTCCTGTTTCCTTTACTCTTTTCTTATAAAATAGCAAACACCCAGGCGTCAGATGTTATTTTAAGCTTAATTTCTTTGTTTTTGCCTATCGGCAATTTTTTGTTCCCTCTCCGAGGCAACGTCTTCCTTGGAAAGATTTGTGTTCATGAAAAAAGCGTTTACTTTTATCTCAAATTGTATATTCAAATTTAATTGGCTGAAATTTCTGCCAGCAACGTTTAATATTACGAGTAATAAAACATTCATTCCAAATTATTGTTATATTAACATAATTGTTTAACGTAAAGATAAAATATGACTTTTTTAAAGCTAATTCTCATAACCGATTATAATCGATTCTCAATAAAATAATCGCTTTATTCATAAAAAGAGTTTACTTCTTGAAACGTTAAGAAACATTCGTTTACTTTATTTTTCAATTAATAAATATAAATGTGTATATATATATAATATAATATATGACGAATTATTTTCTGGGGAACCCACGTCAAATAGTCCTGAAAAGGACTTTTAAACTCCCGACGTTTCGAATAGATAGCACTTTTCATTCTCAAGGGCCTTCTATTTTGAATTTTGCCCAAAACCGGACGATATATATATATATGATATATTATATATTATATATAGATTATATAGATATATAGAATCATAAGATATATATAATTATATATACAAGTATTATATATATATATAATTATATATATATATATATATTATATATGTTATAATGAAGGTTTTCACGGGTGTTAGAAATGTTAGTATTAATTTCTTTGGGGGTAACCCGCGTCAAAATCTGGTCCTCAGAAGGACCATTCGTCAACCGACGTTTCGTCTGAATCACAACAGGCGTCTTCAGGTTGTCTTGTTAATAAATTTCCCTCACGAGGGGCAGTGCAAGCACGTCCGTTCGTAACGGAAGCTTATTACCAAGTGAGGTCTGGTAAGTCAAAGTCTAAATTTGGGTACTGTGGTCATTATTGGCCTTAATGATTTTTAGGAATTTTGTATTAAATATTGGGTGTTCCCGGCCGTTGCTGGCCTTAATGGCGTTTGTTTGGCTCCTTGTGATGCACTTTGTACTCGATGTTGCTTCTATTGTGTCGGTGGTTATATTTAATTGATTTTTGCGCACTAATATATTATTTTTATTTTTACTAAGAAATCTACTGTTGAATAAAATGCTTTTCCATGCCGTTGGGAGACGTATATCATCATCTCTATTGTTGATAATATTTATTCTTTTATATATCTCTATAGCTTCTCTAAATATCCTTACTGTTTCATTTTGGACGTTCGCTATTATTCGTGTATTATTAAAGTTTATGCTGTGGCCTTCTTCGAGCGTGTATTGGACAAACGACGATGTCAGTTTTTTGTTGGTCATATCAACTCTATGTTCAGCAACCCTAGCAGATATCTTTCTGTTGCTTTTTCCAACATATGTCTGGTCGCACGATCTACATGGTATTTCGTATACACCATGGACTCTAGGTGTATTTTGTCTTTTACACTGCGTAGAAGGCTAGATATTTTGTTTTCAGTCCTAAATATCGTTCTTATGTTATATTTTCTAAGTAGACGGCTGAGTTTATCTGTTGTCCCTCTTATATATGGTAAAAAGGCTGTTGATAAAGGTTTTTCCGTAATATCTTTAACTGTTTTATTTCTATTTTCAATGTCCGACTGGCGTTTAACTACTATTTGTTTAGTAATAAGCTTCCGATACGAACGGACGTGCTTGCACTGCCCCTCGTGATGGAAATTTATTAACAAGACAACCTGAAGATGCCTGTTGTGTTTCAGGCGAAACGTCGGTTGACGAATGGTCCTTCTGAGGACCAGATTTTGACGCGAGTTACCCGCAAAGAAATTAATACTAACATATATATATATATGTATCTTTTTTTTATTAAATTGTATAATTTAGTCAGTAACATTTTATAAAGTTAAACAATAAGAGGTTGAACTATCCAATATCTGAAATATTCTAATTATGATAATTAAATATATTACTACTGTCAGTATTAATTTTGTGAATAATAAATAATATTAAGTTTCTTTTACTCGAAAGAAAAGAAAAACATTTTTAGGGAAAGTTCTCATTATACTTTTGATATTGTGTCCTTATTTAAAACAAAACTTAGAGAAGACTAGTCATCTGCTGCGAAACTAATTACTCTAAACACCGCAACTTTGACAGTCTCTGCCTTTTTAAGAAATTAAACCGGCAACTGCCTTTCATGCTGTCGGTAAAGGTTTCCCAACCAGCGGAGTATCCAGACTGTGAAAAGTTGTTTGTTTTTTGTAAACCCTAATGGAAGGCTTTCATCCGCACTGTCTCGGTGTATTTTCTTTATTAACAACACGGGCTTACACATTCACGGAGACGCACTCTTTTTTCTTTGAATTTACGTTCATCTGTGCCGTCTTACTCACGAAGGAACGGTTATTGATTTTCTTGCAGCGTTTCTTTTTATTCTTTTCAAATATTCCGTGCTTTAGAATAAACTTAGGTGAAGTAAAGACATTTAGAAAGAATTTATAAATATATTTTATATTCGGTTAAATAACCGAGAAAGATGAATTTTTGAGTTAAAAATATACTATGCAATCGTGCTACGTGTTTTAGATTATATTTTATGAAATAGACGCTGACTTCATAAGGTAACTTGAAGCATTCGAGATATTAAACTACAGAAGAATACTCAAACTGGATGTAGAGAGTTATGAATGAAGATGTATGCTTTGGATGAATAAAGAAAAATAAGTAATTAAAACAATGAAAATCTGAAAAATTTATCTTCTCGGACATGTGATGAGACATTCAGAGATGTACGAGATATTGCACCTCATAATTCCGAAAAAAAAATGCCAAAAATCGGGGCCCTGGAAGAAGAAAATCATGTCTGAAAAACCTAGTACATTGGTTTTGGTCGAGCTGTTCCGGACCGCAGTAAGTAATGCTATGAAACATGATTACCGACGTCCGTTGGACAGACAAGGCGCAAGAAGAAAGAGAGGAATTTTGTGGTGGGAATATTTATAAAACACTTAAATACAATCAAACTTTTATTAAACACAAAGTCACTGGACACAAACTAAAGCTGGATCTCTGTTCTGTAATTCACATAAATTCGGTTGCTGGAACAATCCGCTTGTCTCTGGTAACACTTGTACGCCGTTCGTCTGTCGCACAGACTTACTCGAAACTGTCACAACAAACATTATCCGCGTGACGCGGCGGCGATAAACTTTATAAGGAGCCGATTTCTCAAAATTGTTACGACTTTTCAAAAACCTAAAATCTTACAGAATATTCGGAAATATTTGAGTATGTGCGTTTCCTCTCGTTTCTAGAATCTCGTAATAATTGTTATCTTAAATTGTTCAAATACTTTTGCTATGATAGTGTGATTGATTTATTGAATAAAAATGATTCTATAAAGTGAAAATTAATCTAATATAAAATATATTAGATTTATTTACAAAATATATACGCTGTTCCGTAATAATTTAAGCAAAAAAAAAAATTTTTCAATATCAATATAAATATTGAAAAATAATTAATACCCCAGAATCAATTTACTTCAGATAAACTATTCTAGACTTGAATTTTATTAGATGTTAAATATATTGCTCAATTAGTAAAAAAAATATTTTATTCTCTTTCATGCAGTAACACCTTATGTTATGGTTCATTTCATTTTTTGACATTAATTTGTTATATTTCCGTCAATTTCATATCAATTTCATTTCCCGTCCCATATTCCCCTCCACCCTCTCCACTCGCTCTAAATAAATAAATAAACACACAAATACACACACTCACACAAACTCACTATTGGACATGTTTTTTCTTATTTTTTTATCGATTGTATATATGTGTTTTCTTGTAATTGGCCCAAAACTCTGTACATCAATTATTGTTTTTTTTTCAAGATTGATTAATTATATGGCTGTAAGAAAACCAATAAATGAAAATAAAATAAAATAAAATATTTCCTTCAAACATTTATATAATATTTATATATTTTCAAAAAGGCCATTTTATTATTTTAAACAGTCATTAATATTCATAGTTTTGTGGAATTTAAAATGAAACAACTAAATAAAATCAAAAATATTTCTCCATCAGATAAAACAAAATTATTTTTCAATCGAATCGGTGATGACCTTAATCGGAAATTGAGTATTCTATCGCTGTTATAGTCTGAAACAGCTAATTGTTTTATTTCTATGTATTATATATGTACATTATGTACATACATAATGCATTAAAATTATATGCCTACATATTACTTACCTTCGTTTTCTGAAATAATAATCTTTATCATTTATACAAAATTTCAAATACTTAAAAATAATAATTACCATTGAATTATATTCGTATTCAATTTCTTTAATTAGGTACCTATTTAATCAGTTAATTTAGAAAAGCGAAATACAATCAATACCTACATCAAATATGCGTATAATTATTTTATTTTTATATATTATATAATTAATAAAAATAAACTTAATTTTCACCACATTTTTATTGAAAATATCAACATGTTTCAGAGCCCATGCCCTTTAGTATACAATTGTATCCCCTGAAGATACAATTGTTTACTAACAAAATTAATTTTAAAAATCGAAGTATAGACAATTCAAATATTAAAAAAGTTAAATATGGAAAATGAATAATAATAAATTAATTATTAATAATTATTTCATCGCATGTCACTCTGTCGGTCAATAACGTCCGTAACATGCTGGAATTATGCTGGAATTGCAACTTTGGACAAATTGAGTTTAGCTCAGGTAACACGCAAGGGTCGCCTTACCAATTTTCACAGTTTTGACATTTTAAGATTATTGCATATTTAATTTTAGGTTTCGCGAACAAATTCAATTTAAAAAAACAAATGTCTTTCTATTCATGAATTTTCAACTTTAAAATCCTGCAATTATTATGTTCCGTGATTTTTCATTGGTGTATGGCTAGTCTTTTTACTAAAAATGTTTTACAATTCACTGCTATGAAATCGATATTGATGGAATGACAAGATACATATAAAATTCAAGGTTTAAGCTGCACGAATGGCATATTTATTTATCGACCATATAGAGGGCATCGGTAGGATGGTAACGATTCGGCTTAAATAAGAAATGAATGCAACTTTTCTTATATTCAAGAACACATTCATATTTTCGAAGTTGTAATTTTTTAAAACAAAGTTCTGTGAAATTTTTAAAACCAAATTAATCAATCAATTAGAAAGACATACAGAAAAATCTAATTCACAAAAAAATACTTTTTATTTAGCGTTAGGATTGCAAAGTAATTTGAAATCCCGTATCAAAAAAGGAGACGCTCTAAAATGGACAAAAATAAAAATTAATCAATTAATAAAGTGACAATTACATATATACAAGGTCAGTATATTCACAAGTATATTAAGTAAATGTACAAGGCTTCTATACCTTAGTGGTTAGAGCACCGACCCGGAAAGGAGGTAGCCCGGGTTTGAATCCCGGTAGAAGCCAAATATTTTTTCGTGAATTAGTTTTTTTGTCTGTCTTTCTAATTGATTAATAAATTTGGTTTTGCAATTTTTTTGTTCATTTTAATATATTATATCAGATCACACAACTTAGATTTTTAAGCAATATATGTTACGTAATTTTTATGTTCATTCTAATAATTATATAATTAAAGAAATATATATTTTCCATGATTTTATTATTTATAGTTCATCTAAAAGTGAATTTTATGATTATTTCTGTAATTTATATTAATTTTCCTTAGCTTAAAAAGTGACCATCTGAAAATTTTATATTTTGAACAAACATACGAAAATATACGAGTGTATATCTGTTTTATATTCAATCCATTTTTTTTCCTTAAATTTTCGTTACTTAACACTTACGTGAATTTGTATTTAAAAATAATTCAATAATGTAAGCATTTCCATTATCAATTCAATCAATTATTGTCCATTTTTTGATATCATAATTCTTATTCTTATGGTGTTGAGATGAGTAACGATGTATATTTTATACCATTGTTTTAAAGATAATAAAATGTACATTTTAAACGTATGAACTGCGCAGGAAATATTATTTTATTCTGTCAAATTTATTTGAGCTCGTGTAATTTCGAGTTAAGATCTCAAATCATTAATTTATATATGGTTTTTGTGTTTAGTTTTTTAAAGTTCATACTTATTTTCAATAAAATTTTAAATAATTTAAATATAAATAATTATTATTATTAAGTTACGCAAGTTTACGTAAAGCGTTAAATATGATAGCTGTTTCAGTTTACTGGACTATTATCAAACACTTTGACAGTTTGATAATGGCCCATTAAGCCGAAACAGCTGTCATATTTAACGCTTTAAGCAAACGTGCAGAACTAAATAATTATGTTTATTAAAATGTAATTTCTTTTAAATTTCGTTAAAAATAAATCATTTTTTAGTAAATGTGCACTTTTGTTATTTCTGATTGAATATTCCGCTAAGCTACCCCTATTCACGATAATATTCACTCACACCACAACTCGCGATCATTACCGTTCGTTGTATGTGTGTACCACTTCCACTACATTTTCCGCCAGAATAGTTAGTCCAGAAATAGCTGATAGCGTTCTGGGGGGTGAGTTCGCATCCTCTGTTGGAGATAATCTTTATATTGATCTTCAATCAATCAAAACCGTCCTACTTGGGCCCGCCCTTGAAGCCCCCGGGCACATCTACACCGTTCACAGTGTTCACACATGCTTGTTCAGAACGCTCTAATATTCTCCCGACACGAGGGCCGTAGAGCCGCGCTCATTCGAGGACTGATTAATTATTATGCCCTGGATTATTAGTGCGAAAATGTTATTTCTTTACTTTCTTCAATTAATCTTTTTTGCTTTGTAGATTTGTTAGGACTATTCTCAGCTGGCCGTGGTTAACAAAGTTCACATCGTACATTATTTTTATCGGAAAACTACAATTTTTACACAACTAATCTAAGTGGCTCCTGTATATATATAAGAAAATACGTTTATATATATAATATATATAAAAAAAAAGAAAATACTTGGATGTTCTGAATTTTTATACGCAACTTTTCAGTTAAACCTGACAAACTTTATAATATTGATGGATTTGTCTTAAATTTTATAGAAATTATTCACGATGATTATTAAATTGTACGAAAAACTTAAACTATGTTATTTCTACTTGAATTTAATTACGTTTTATAGATTACTACTCAAAAATAACACTTTTTAATATTTCACCTGTCATTATATTCTTTTTTTCTCATTGTATTCTCTTTGCAAATTATCTTATACACAGTGGAGCTTGTAATCTATCGTTTAACACTTATTTAGTACTATTCGCACTTACGGTTCTCAAGCCATGGCGTCCTGACACAAGTTGACTGATCGTTTAAATTCTTACTGCTTACGTAACCATCTCGTACGAGTAGTGGAAGAAAGGGGAGAGGGGGGGGAAACGGCGAAGATATTTTACATTAGTTCTCAATACATTGACATCTTTAACCTGCGACATATAGTTTCATGCAAATAAGCGTTTAAAGTCCGACCTATTTTCTTGACTGTTGTCAGATCTTGTACACGCGCCCCATAGTTTCAGCAGATTTTAATTTCGTATTCGTATCAAAATGAGTTTGTTATGTTTCATTCAAAATATATCTCTATCTGATAAATGTAATGACATCAACCTTTATATAAAATGTTAATGATCGATTATGTATAGATTGTTCAAAACTCCATTATTGATAAATGATTGAAACAAAATTAAGAAATACAAAAAAGCTAATATATTAACCATGCATGGCGAAAGCATCATACACATATTTTTTTTGTAAAAAAGAGATTCGAACATGGAATACGTGTCACATGAATAATCTTCCTATTTTCAAATTAAAGTAAATGTCTATACTACGAAAACAGAACTATTTTGTGGCTCTGAGAGTCTCAACCACTAAGGGTATTCTATAAGGTTTAGTGGTTGAGACTGCTGTTATCTTAGTATTTATGTTAGGCATTTACCCTAATTTGAAAATAGTAAGATTATTTATGTAACACGTATTTCATGTTCGCATATCCTTTTTACAAAAAAAAATGATGCTTTCACTATGAAAATCTGCTCATACTATTTTCTGTAGGTTGTGGAAACTTGCAACTGTAAAAAAAGAATAAATGGAAGTACTCAAAACAAGTCAACGCTGTTATCTTTAACGATGTCTTTGAAACATTAAATGTACCCCCATAAAATACACCCATGTACAACATCAAGATTTAATCTTCCATTGATTTAACTGTAAGTAATCTATCTAAATAAATAAGTTTTATAGTTACAAAATCCGCTCTGGACAAATTATGAAAAAAAATAAGATCACGGGAGTATTATACGAAGGAACTTCTAAAAATCTACTGAATAAGACTACATTGAGTCAAAAATCCAACTCCATTGCGTTTAAACATTAAAATAAATATTGGGATGATTTGCAAACTCACTCCGAATCACAAGTGAGTTGCGAAATTCCTCTCTGAACAGTTCTGAAACTGTAAAAATCCTCTTCGTTCATAGAAGTGCGTAACATAACCCGTTCTGTTCCAAGCGTCGTTTGAGATGAGTCATAAAATCCGCTCTATGAATTTTTATATTATGCTTTATTAAAAAAGTATAACACAATATTTATATTTTTATCTGTTTATGAAATAATAATTTATTTCATAAATAGATAAGACTAAACATATTTTTTGATCATTTTTAAGGCGCGATGTGGAACAAAAATAGTTTTTTTGTGATTTACTTACTTGCTTATTTACCATCACGTCGTTTCCACTCTGCGTAAGCAGAAAGGATAGAGCATCACACTTTTATGTCTTGACACACAACTCTCACCTCATCCGCATTCATACATCTTCGCATGCAAGCTCGACGGTTGTTGAGGCTTTTAACGGGACCATCTTCCAGTATCTGGTTAATCTAGTCCTGCCAGTCTCTCTTTCTGGCACCCTCAACACTTGTGTTATATTGATTCCTTACCATTTTTTCCTCGTTCATTCGCTCAACATGTCCAAACCACCTGAGCGGCCCTTTTTAAATTATATCAATCATGTTAAGATCAGCTTTATCTTCATTTTTTTACTCGTAAGCAGGAAAGGTATACAGAGTGGGTTTCTTAACTCCATGACTTAAATATTAGATTTTTTATATCGGTGTATAAACATATATTTTCGTATAAACTATTCTTCTTCCTATTTTAGATCGGTCGGCTCTCCTAATCCTTCTGCGCCAAGACGGGCCTGTCTTGGGTTGTCGGATCGGGTAGTTGGGTTTTTTATATTAGTTTTGCCATGCTTGTCCACCATGTCAGCGGAGGCATCCTCTTCTTCTTTTTATTTTCGGATGACTATCTGGTAATCATCTTTTCTCATCCGTACCGTACCGTATCCGTATCACCTTAGGCGACATTTTTCTTTTAACTTTTCAGGAAGAAGCCTTTCTTAAAACTACTTCCTTAAAACCCACTGGGTCTTTTGAATTCTGTCCAGTCTCGTAACTCCGCCGGACCATCTGATCATTTTCATATCTGCAACGTGTAGCATATGGTTTCCTTTACTTTCTAACACTCAGCCCCACACAGCATAATTTTATTGCCGACAAATTGGCTTTTATTAGACACATGACTATTAAGTGCTTAATAGACACACATTTCCATATAAATATAAGTATAAGATAGTATGTAGAAAGCCCCTCAGCCACTACGTACGTCACTAAGTACATCGAAATAATTGTTCTGAGGTAGGTAGCCCTTGTTTTTCATCATACAAAATATTTCAATTACATGCAAGTAAGTAAGTAGAGTGACAATCGTATTAATTTATTTTATGTTAGTAAAAAAAGTTGTAGATAGGCAGAAAAAATATGAGAAAATACAAATATAACATGCGGTATAAAAGAAAAAATTGAGAAAAAAAATAAAAAACGTTATTTTACAGCTCTTATCCAAACAGCGTCTTTCAAATAGATTAGTTTTTTGCAGTTTAAAAGAAAAAATTGAGAAAAAGAAATGAAAAGCGTTATTTTACAGCTCATATCGAAACAGCCTCTTTCATAAAGATTAGTTTTTTGCAGTTTAAAAGAAAAAATTGTGAAAAAGAATTGAAAAACGTTATTTTACAGCTCATATCGAAACAGCGTCTTTCATATAGATTAGTTTTTTGCAGTTTAGAAGAAAAAATTGAGAAGAAGAAATGAAAAACGTTATCTTACAGCTCATATCGAAACAGCGTCTTTCATATAGATTTGTAAATAAAAAATATAGAATAATGCATTAGCATATTTTATCGTAGGGGAATACTTACAGCACACAGTACGCCAGTAAGTGATCACCACTTTTGCCAGTAAAACATTTAATTTTCGTATAAACAATTGATTACAACAGTTTATAAAAACATGATTTACTTTGGCGCGAATTAATGGCTAAACTCTCTTCAGTTATTACAAAACCCTCCCCGCAACCACGCTTTCGTTTAACCTTGTAACCTTTCTAAGGGCCGGGCATAATAACACACTTGAAATGTTGAATAAAAACATTTGGATACACCATCACCGAAGGGCGCACGCACACCCCTACACGCCCGCCCGCCCGCACACTTCTACACCGACACGGCACTCTTACACAGTTATGAAACTAGCGGCGTTCATTGTCTGGAGTTTCGTATGTTGAAAAGAATTTGAGTTACGGTGGACGTAAAAACACACAGAATAACCATTTTAGGGGTTATTTCTGAAAAAACTTCACAACAATGATGAAGTAAAATATTTTTTCAACAATGGTTGTTCTTGCCGCTTTTAACGAGGGAATAAAAAAACTTTTCGTTAACATTTAAGAACTCTGAGGGGTTTACTTTTTAATAGCATTAAGGTCGGTCCAATATATTTATCCATCCTTCTTTACATCTAAACAACATGGTTCATATTGATTTAAAAATAATTATATATCCTTGTTCCCGGAATCATTTTTTACAAATATATTTTTTTTTTCGTTCGAGTGATTTCTACTTAAGTCTTCTAAAGTACTCACAAAACGAAATATATTAAGTATTTAGACATGAACGATGAAATATAATATTATTCATTTGTAAACTTCTACAGAATTTTGGCTTTTATTCTTCATTTGCCAATTTCAGTAGTCACTTTCTTTTGTATTTGTATCAAAATTACATAAAAACTAATCATTTAAGCTCTAGTTTCTGCCTATTATTCTGATAAACACCTTCAGTTCAATTATTTATTGATCTGATCTAAAATCTGAAATAAAATTATTATTTTTATCAGGAATATTTAAACAAAATCAAGAGTGGGCGCTTTGCTGCCAATAGTGCACAGCAATGAAATAGAAATTCTGCGCCACTACGCCCAGTTTTTTCGTAAAACTTATGTTTTAATATTGAAATTCCGATGCCACTTAAACTCTTTTAAGTTCAAGCGGCACGGAGAGGCGTCCGCACAAAATCTCTTCACAGTCTTCTAGGTGCAAAGGTGTAGAGAAGGAAACCATAATTGTTTATTAAATAGGATTACTATAACTAAATTATTCCTTGTATAGGAATGCAGTTATGTTAATAAGAAATGAATATGCTATAAGAGTAAACAATACATGAAATAGATACGTGATATACATATATACAGGGTGTTTCATAACTTGTAGCAAAAACTTTACAGGTAGATTCCACGCCTTCATAATAATTCGAAAATGTTCGAGCAAACACGACTTAATTTCAATAGTGATATTTTGTTAAAAGTTAAACAATCAATAACTGACATCAGTTATGAAAAATTCATTCGCTTTT
This sequence comes from Agrypnia vestita, assembly GCA_016648135.1. NCBI lineage: Eukaryota > Metazoa > Arthropoda > Insecta > Trichoptera > Phryganeidae > Agrypnia > Agrypnia vestita. The sequence goes on from JADDOH010002251.1 coordinate 235,097, forward strand.
TTCCAATCAAATAAAATGATAAAAATAAAAACCTTGTAAAAAATTTATATTTCATCATTTTCTTCGACTTGTATTTTGGTAATAACAGAAATATTTAAGAAATGCAAACTTTGATATTGCATGCCTCCATTAATATTAGTTTTAGGTAATGGTTGCTTGAACATTTTCGACCCATAATCATGGCAGGAACTCACCTGTAAAGTTTTTGCTACCAACACAAGTATGAGGAAGTACAACTAATACCCTAGAGAATATGAATCGTAAATAAATAAGGTGACGACAAAATAATGTATAAGGAATGAAAATGAGCAGAAAATTGCACCATAGAGACAGTGTATCATGTACGGGAAAAATTAATGACTGCTTGTTTGAAAGTGCGCATTCCCCGGATATCATCTTACATTTTGTGAGCGAGTATTTTTTCCGATTTCTTTCTGTCTCTAAAATCATAATAAAGTAGAGAAGAGTTTGTTAAATCCCCAGAAAGCCAAACGACGATATATTGCTGTTTGCTGACCGGGCTTAAATTGCCAATGACCATCGATCTTCTCTACACCTCCAGTTCACTCTGTGTACTCTGTAATTATCTCGCTCGTGAACCATTTATTATTGTTAACTCAGCAAACATTCTACGTACCTACTTATAATAAGAATTTCGAATCGAGATTTCAAATCATGTTATATTTACCGTGACCACATATTTTTTTATGATACGATCATTTCTGTACTGTGTATTCATCGTTTTAAGTAAATATTTCATTGAAAGATTGCTTATTCTGCATTATTAAAATCTAATATTTGAACAATTATTAATTACAAAAATTTACATAATGTAAACCAAGCAGAACGAACAAAAAAATTAAACATAAAAACATAGATTCCATTATAAATCCTTTACATGCGAGATTTCGATTTTAAAAATTAATATGCGTTGAAACTCGTTAAGATGCAAATTCAACACTTTATTTTATCGATGTTCTTCCAGGTTTAACTGAAGTTTTACATATTATTACTAACTTTCGCTAGTTCATCTTTTTAATGTTCCAGACAAATTAAAATTTTACAATAATTTTTGTTTTAGTGAAAATGGGGAGGCAAAAGAATTAATATTTTTTACTGTTGTATTTTGCTATTACTTTGTGATTATTCATTATGAATATAATTAAACTAGTTAACTTTGTTTACACCACTAAAATTTATTTGGTAAAACCAACCGGTTTCGTTTTTTTTTTGGTTGTTAATAATAGATTCATTATTATCTTTAAGAGATTTAGAAAGCTATAAATAATAATGAATCTATTATTAACAACCAAAAAAATTTAACTTACAGTCCTATTTTGAATATGTTCCCTTTCACCCTATCACCTGCTTCTTTCGCACCCCCCACTATTTACCCCCATTTGGACACTTAACACTTAACACTGAAGTATGATTGTTTATAATTTTTGTTCAATTAGTATTGGGTATACCCTGATGAAGGAACGTCGTTTCCGAAACCGGTTGGTTTTACCAAATAAATTTTAGTGGTGTAAACAAAGTTAACTATTTTAATTATATTAATATTTTTATTTAATTACTTACTTTCACATTTATTTTAGTTTAGGAAACGATGTAAACTAGAAATTTTACTTCTGAATTTATAATAGAATACAGTTATAAAGATGAAGAGAAAACCATAATCAATAGAAATAGAATTGTGGATTTTGCTCAAGCTAACAAAACTTGTGAGCAAAAGTTCTAGAACTGAAGCAGGATTTTTTGAATGCTCAACACCACGTTTTTGGTAATCAGAGTTCATGCAATGCCTACTATTGCAAAAAACTGATTAAAAATGAAGAGCCAACAGAGAAAAACCTAGTAACAATAATGAATCGTTCAGTGGTTTAATATTTTCAGCCAGATTGAAATTCATTTCCAGATTGTTGAATAATGAAACAAACCTGATGCATAATGTGAACAGCAAAATAGCCGACATTTTCAATAGTGTGACAGCGAATTTTGTTGATGAAAAACAAATAAATTACCCTGGCAGACAATCTTATACATGATGATGTGCAGCGTTAGTCCTTCAATTCAAGGCAACCACAGACTTATCGGAGCAAAAAAAATTCCTGCGAAGTCTAAACAAATTAATCAAACGACTCAAAATTAAAAAAAATATCAAAAGATTGGCATCAGCAAAACGCAAAAATTGAATACTACTAGTCACAATGATAAAAATTATGGCGAGTCTTATGAAAAACCTGTGAGGCCTATTTTGATTTAGAGGATTTTCAATTATTTCTTAACGACATACTGATATTTGAAAAACGTTGAATAAAACAACTTTCTATAAATGTTATTCGGCAAAAAATGTCGGATTAAACGAGAAAATTCTGGGAAATGGAATAACGCTGGGACTTGTAAATCGTAAACTGCGCGTGTATATTATTGTGTGCGCTTGTAGAACCTGATGCTAAACGTGACATTCACTCAATTCTTGTGTTCGCTAAAATGTCGACTCGCGGATTTTATTACGTGAAGACCTAAGACGTATCTGGATATTGGGTGTATGACCTTACAAAAAGTTACCAAAATCCTTTGAGCAACGCATGGGGTCGTCACGTTAGCTTTGAATATCATTTAATTTTATCCTATAGTCACGGGATCGTGGCTGTAGGAGTCACATGAAACACTTAATTAACACAAGTTTATTCAATGCACAAAGTCACTGGATAAACTAACAAATTAAAGATTTTATTTTTTTTATTTTTTACAAATACATTTTTTTTACAAAATACAGCTAGTTACATATGTTGGATTTTTCTCTTCTATATGAGTGACATAGACTCATGTGCAGAAAGAGGAGCATTTTACATTTAAAGATAATAAAATGATAAAATGTACATATTCATCATTTTATATACATAGACTTAGTATAGAATTAGTAATAATAGGTAGTAGAAATAATTAGTAATAAAATAATAATAATATAGAATTAGTAAATAATAGGTACATATATAAGCTGAAATGCTATTTCGTAATTAGCACTAATTATCACTAATCACTCATCTGTAGAACACTAATACACGTTACTAGAATCTTCGCTGCACTTATTGCACTGTTTCTATCATTTTGTATATCTGCTCCGTTTCGCACGTAAGTACTCGGGTCGAATATCTGCGCACGCGCTGGCCACACCGTTTTGTCGCTGGTTTCTATGATGAACTTGTCAAACGTCAATACAATATAGTTTGCTTGCCGTGCGCGCTAGCCCTTTTTATATAAGACATATTGATTTCGCAATACCTCGGGAATGGTTAACAAATTTCTAGTGGTCCCTCGAAATTTCTAGTATTTACGAGAATAGTCCAGTCGATTCCAGATTTGTGAGGATTGTTCGAGAGATTTCGATAGTGCGTAATTCTACCATCTCGTGACAATATTATACGTCATTTGTGTACGAAATCAAAATTATTCATTTTATTTCCTTTACGCATGGCGGGATAGAGAAGTTTACATAATGGTACATAAATAAAAATTATTATTATTATCTATCATTTTCCTTTGCGGCGTAAAAATCTAAAAATGCATAATAATGTCCGTCACACGATGCTGCCGGATGGTGCAATTAATCTTGAGATATAAAATAATGAGGTTTATAAAGTAAAAAATGCATAATTATCGGCGCTATTCTTACAGCCTTAACTCGCGGCCAAAATATATAGTTAAAAGTAGACATGTTATTTTTGAAGGGTTATAAATAGATTCAAATATTATATTAATGAATACGGCGTTTTTCATCTTTAAGCTTTTTGACTTCAATAATGGCATCAATATTGAAAGCTTCTTTGAAAGGTAACTTCAATTCAAATCCTATTAAACATTTAAGAAAGCTTTATTGGAAATGTTTTCCAATTAGTATTTCATGTCTCGTCTGGAATAACTATCAAACGTACAATAAAAACGTTAGTTTGCATGTCTCTTAAAATAAATATAATGAAAAGAATAATAATTGTTCAAGACGAGGTCAGAGTGAACTTTTTTAAAAATTAAAAATTGTTTCTGCTCTTTAAAAGACGACTGCCTTGACACTACAGAGGATTCTTCTATGAGCGCTGCTTCTCTCTTTACTATATAATTAACACCATTTTTAGAATTAATAAAAGTCTTAGTTTTATTGTAGTCATCATCATCCTTCCATGTCCTAACATTTTTAATCATAAAATCACACGAAAGGGCGATTGTGTTGAAAAGATTCAATGTATGATTTGTAACAAACTTATTTGTTAAAAACAGTTTTTTGCCACAGTGAGAGCAATTTTGATAGTTGCTTGCTTTGAAGAACCTTTCAATATTTGATCTTCAAGGGCGGTGACCATATTCTTTTTAACTTTTCAAAGCAAGAAAACACTTTGTGGCTTATTATAAATTATTAATATTAAATAAAGTGGTTTAAAACATAGTATTTAATTTTTTCTTAAATTTCTTATATTCTTTTTAGTTTTCAAGGAAACTTCATCATCGCAATATGCTGCATTTAACTTTTAGCGACCCCTAAAATCAATTTAAATTAAAAATGTAAAAATACGTATATTTTTTGACTATTAAAAACATTCAAAAATGTGTCCCGAATTTTTTTTTTAATTTTTTGAAGCACCCTAATACATATGTCATAATATTATTAGGATTCAAAATGATGGACGCGCATTACGAGTTATGAACAAATATAAGAAATGTTTGAATCTGTAATTTTTTATACTTTATATTCATATTTGAAATAAAATGTGCCCAAGATATCAGTATTCATCATTTTTCCATTGCTGGTATCGTGGCGCCCAAAAATTTTATTACAATCATTTAGAAATTATTATTTGTTTCAGTTGGTTAATGTGTCAACTAATACAATTATTATATTTGTCAGAGTAATTTCACATCAAAATAAATTACAGCTACTTTAATAACCCTTTTTACTTTCAGCGAAACGGAAAGTCCTTTGCCAGACTCACGATACCAGCAAATTTACTCGCAAAAGATGAATCTCAAAACAAAATTCAAAGGGCGAATAAAACAATGGAAATTGCGGTATTTTAATCATTTTTAATAAGAGACCAACGAACAAAACAAAAGAAGAAATTTCCTTCTCATTAAAAAAACAATAAAAAAATATTTTTTACGTTTTTCTCACATTCTGGGGTCGAAATTAATCAAAATAATTAAATTGCAAAATAAATAAAAATTAAAAAAATATATCACACACATACAGCTGTAATTCTTTTCAAATCCTCGGGATTATAATTAAATCAAGTGGAATGTTGTTATATCATGGATTGTCAAGCCTTAAGTTATTGAAGCCTTAAAATGCGTTCAAGGTTTCAAAAGATATTCCTGGTATACTTCAAATAAGTAATTTTATTACATTTTCTTATTATTCACCTTCTAGCGAAAAATCACGTAACAAAATTTAAGTATCTACCTAGTGTTTATTTATTTATACATAGTAAAATAAAAAGCATTCAAAAAAACGTAGGAGGCAAAGATTAACTGTTCGAGTCTTAGCTAAGCCCTTATAACGTGCAGTATACAAAGTAAATTTTTGAGGGGCCATGGAGAAGCGTTGGTGGCTGTGTCAGTTAGTTGCCGCGTTGCAGTTTATCCGTTCGAGGTTCGAGTCTTTCTCCAGCCGTGTAATTTCATTTTTTAGCTATGAATTCCAGGAAGTTGGGACGGACTTAAGGGACAAACAGACGATATAATTATATTTAGTTAGATAAGGGTAAATTTGTTTATAAGCGTGTAAAGGACTACTTCTATCTGCTTAAATGCATCAGAATAGATGGTGCACGTCAGAATCCTATTTTTGTCAACAAATCATTTGTTTTATTTTGTCTTAAAGTGTTGGAATGTCGCTGGACTAGTATATATAAGATGAAAGGAGACTTTGTTAAGAAATAAATTAAAAAATATATTTTTAAATTATTTTATTTTATATTTCTTCTAACCTAACCTAACACAGCTTTTTTACACTATACAGCCCCCGAACATCAAACGCCGAAGGAAGCTTAGATGGGATAGACTAGTCCCATTTGCACATGCATACACATGTACCTTCAGAGATACATCACCACACATACTTTACGCTCGTGCGCCTCTACATTTTATTTTCTATATGAATGATTATTAAGTATAAAAGTCTTTAATTACTCCCTTAAATATACGTTAGCTTGCCAACGGGCAATGCAACTATTCGGTTTGACAAATACTCATAATATATTTTAGTTATTGCATATACTTTTAATAACTACAATTAATAACTACAATTGAATACGTAGATAAATGTACAATAACATATCTCTGCCATTAAGTGAAACGAATTCCAGGAATACTTCATGAAAATGATTTTCAATAATTATTAAAAAAAATAGATTAATTTATTTTTTCTTGAAATTGATATGACATTCACCCCAAATTCATAATAATTACAAACCATTATCGTGTTTTTATGAAAGTGAAAGAAAGCTTGTAAAACCACCATACATTAAATAGGTATACCATGAAACAGGTCATACATTTCCGTGGAAATAGTTCCCCACTCATTTATTCTCAATGTATTGTATTATTCGTTTTCCATAGAGTTCTCGTTTTTCATATTACGCAAACGTGTTGTGATATTATATAAGCTAATGAAATGACATGTTATTTTTAACAACACAGGACGTTAAAGAATGTATAATAACAAAACGGATATTTTATAAGAACTGTTTGGATGTGTAGAGATTCATTTCATCGGAGACACATGACAGAGTCTTAAGAAGAGTGCCCTCTCGCCGCGAGAGTTCGCCCTTGACCCTTGCCTTTGATTTTCTACACATCTATAAGGTTCGCATAAAATATTCGTTTTATTACAATACCTTTCTCTGTCGAACGGCCGTTATATAAACTTGCAATCTTTAACGTATCTCTTTGTCAAAGAAATCTACGATTTTATTCGAATTGATCGATCAAGGTTACGTATCTTAATATTTATCACTGGGAATATAATCTAAGAATTCTAAAATAACCATCTAAAACGCAGGGGAATACTGAGAAATGTTGCAATGCGCCCACAACATCCACCGAGACGTAATTCCGTCGTCTTTTCCTTATCGCTATCCACTTTGCCCCCATCTCCCCCAAGACAGGGAAAAATTGTGATGCTGACAAGGAATGTATGAGAAAGCGTGTGTAATATTTATGTTTGTCAAGTCTGCTTTACAAGTTCATCGCTTGAACCATTTGATGCCACTTAAGGGAATTGAATTTTTTAATATTCCTCAAATGAAGAGTTGAATATATATTTTTTTTACATAGATCTACCTACATGAAATACATGTTACATCAATATTTTGACTATTTTAAACTAAGTTGAGTATTTTATCTTTATTAAAATAGAACTACCTTGGACGAAGTTCCAAAACCGACTTAATCACCAGTATAACAGACAATGAACATTTTAGATGTCTCACACAGATAAAGCTATTTTATATGGAAAAATAGGTATGAAAGTCTATTTGGGTCAAAACCAAATTTATTAATCAATTTGAAAGATTAACATAATCAAATCAAAGAAAAAGAATTGGCCGCTTAAAAAACGAATAAATGAGACTTACAGATAAGGTCGATATATTAACGAGTCGAATCCCGGTAGCAGCCAAATATTTTTTCATTGATAGGATTTTCTGTTTGTCTTTCTAAGTGATTAATAAATTTCGTTTTAAATTTCACAGAACTTTGTTCTGAAAAAAATTGCAATTTCACAATATGAATGTATTTTTGGAGTTTTACAGGACTTCATTGGCTGACAGCCTGTCATTGGCTTCCTTGAGTGAAAATTTTATACAATTTAACGTTCATTAATTTCACCCATAATTAACCCATAATGAAATATCAAATTTGAAAAGTTCTTAATATGGTATTTCTGTACCTTGCTTCCCTTAATTGGACTCAAACTAAGCTATTATTATATGTGGTTGAAATTTGTCATTCCCATGAAACAGTATATTGATGTCACCACTGGTTATAAACTTCCATATTTTTACTAGAGTATGGAACAATATTATTTTTGTGTTTATATAATATTCATCTTAATTATTATCAAATATTTTATAATACATCTTAAAATTATTTCAACTCTTTTAAAACAGTTTTTATATTCTCGATATTTTTTGAGTATGCTCAAAAAATTTCAAGAACTCAATAGATTTTTATCCCCAGAAGAGATCAATCAAGATTATTATATTATGTATGTTTTAATATTATTTATAATAATAATAATAATAGTAATATTCGTTTCTGAGACATCTGTAATATATCTTGATGAACGATGATTCCTTCTGTAGACGAAAATTCAGTAACTATGTTCCTGAAAAAAATTACTGTGTCTATCTAATATAGTAATTTACAATGGTACTTTAATATTTATTTGAACCATTTTTCGTTAGATAAATAATAAATGCGGATAATAATTTTATTAGACAACGCTTTATTTTGCTGGTTGATAAATTATTAATTAATTTATTATTAAATCAATCCTGAAAATTTTGAAAGCCTACAGTCAAAGAATGTGTGAAATATGTGAATGTTTAGAGTGAAAAAAATATGGAAAATGTGTAAAGTCTACAGTGAAAAGAATAGCAAGCATGAAAAATAATGTTTGGCAGCTTCACATATTGATAAAAAATTAATTATGTTAAATAGATCATTACCGTCTGAAAGGTAGAGAATGTTATTATTTTTCGGAGGCCTTTATAAGAAGAAGGTGGAGTGGGGTGACTATATTTTCCTCAAACCTGTAGAGTGCAACTGAGCAAAATTTAAAATGGATGTGCTTTCAATATAATAAACATTTTAATCGAGGGAAAAGGTTGATTATTTTTTCGCGAACCCCTAAATATTAATGTGGTGGAGCCAGAACTGCTTGGACTCTAGTCTCTCGAGCGTCCCAAATGGACCAATTGCGCTCGATAGCTCCTATCGAGGAATACCGCCTAACGAAAAGCCCGAGGCGCTGACAAAGTACCAACTCATTCTCTCATAGACCGCGCCCGCGATACCACGCTCAAACTCGCCCTTCGGATATTGTTGTATACGCATTCTCCAACATGTAAAGTTTTATGACTTCAATAAACCAACGAGTTAATTGTGAGTACTTCTTTCTATTCATCCTGTATCACATCCCGCCTTACATACACCTTCACACACATATCACACACACACACCTTCAGCGTTCACTCGACATGTATCAGACTGATTATGCATTTTGGCAGAGGTGCACAGTCACACTGATTCCTTCGCGAATACACGCATTACATCAAATCATACCCGCCACACTGGTTATACCGATTTGATTCATAACATCATACAACCATATGTAAATTGTAGCAGACGGTTGTACGATGTTATGAATTATGAATGAATAAACAATTTTAAATGTATAAGTACATTTATACAAAACACAAACAGGAGTACGTATTTTTATGATTTATTTTAAATGTACGTATTATACAGATGTATTTTTCTATAACAATGAAAAATATTATAGTAATAAATTTAAAGAGATCCAATAATCTAATAGTCGTAACGTATTTCGAAGCGGCCAATGCCAATGTTAGTAATGGTCAAACCGTTATTTTAATCAGTTACACGTATAACTGTTATTTAAGATTTGTTTCCAATTTCATCAATAATTGGTGACTGAGATTTAACTAGTACTGTTGTGTAGTACCGACGGTTACCGATCTTAAATTGGATAAATTTCATGACCGGTTAAAATATAATCCACCGTACTTTTTATATTATCATCTTAAACATCATTTTCCACCCTATTGCATGATATTTTTTCAAGTTATTAATCAGCATAGGTAAACTTCGTATCAAATTTGATATTTATTTACATAATAGGCTCTAACATCTTTATTTTATATGCTATAGTCATAAAATTTTGTAAACTTAGTTTCTTGTAATTGTGCTGTAATATGATTTGACTATAATTATAATACTTTTTTAATCACAACATAACCATCAACACATTGAAATCAAGTTTTTAAGATAACCTTCTCACAATTAATTTTACAGGCAATGTATGTAATAGTTACGAAGGACATTCATTACTTTTTTAACTCACACGTAAAAAATGGCGAGTCATTATATTGATTCTTCAAGCCAATTCTTTTCATGAGTCAAATGAGTATGAGCTGGGAACACCGCTCACCGGAGTTGAAAGAATCAATGAGGCAAGTTCACCCGCGTGCCTTTCATTGAAATGTCGGTAGAAATGACAGCGCACACATTTTTCGTCTATGCTTTTAATCTTATACGGGGGGGTTGTCAACAAGACGAATCGCTCTCTTCTGCGCAAAGTCAAGCGGGTTTTCCAAGTACCTACTTATCTTCAAGTTCCACCGAGATGTAAGTACGATACTTCTGTTCTCGGGCAGTTTTTCAAGCAAAAAAATTTAAACAGTCAAATTTTATTTCTGTGCAAATATCTAGCAAATGGTACAGTACTAGAATGAGTAGATAAAACCTATGGTTTAATTGTACGCCCGTTAGTTGTTTTACTTCTATGACAAACATAAAAAAACACGTGCCGCGTTGTGAGTTGTAAAATAGCCGAAAATTTTCCAACTCAAGGTATACAACCAAAACTGAAATTTTCATCAGTGACAGTACCCACCTACCATGACGCATTTTGCTCGTGCAAAAAATAGAAACAGAACATGAAATAGAAATGTAAACAAAACAGTAAGTATCAACAATCATAATTAAATTATGAAAATTACACAAGACAAAAAAACAACAATATCAGTGCCCGAAGCATATTAGATTTCCACAATACCATTTTCAAACTCGATGTCGTCAGTTATAAGAATTTCTATCGGCTAAACCCAGAAAACAGTTTTTGGACCAATTTAGTTTTTGGTTGGTGAGTTGTGAGTTGGTGTTAAAATATTCCTTTGCATGATGCGTGCGAATTTCATTGCATCCTAACATTTCACCTTTAACGCGCCTTTATACGAATATTTCTATGCAAAACACGTTGATTGTGTTTGTAGAGTTATTTAAAATAAACAGTTATATTTGAAACACAAAGAAAAATTTGTTACTATAAATAAAGGAAATGAAATAATCTTAAACATACGAATCCGCCACACGAAGAAAAACTAAGTTCTGGTACCAATACTAGTGGATGTCTGAAATTGCCACAAAAATATTGAAAGTAGAATGAATGCGGCATAAATCCGTCGCTAAGGTACATGTGTGGGAAAGCTTTGTGCGCTAGAGTCATGAATAAAAAATTAAGAGTGAACGTAGAGCTGATCGCAGCATAGTCGATAGAATAAAGAATGGTTTGGAGATTTGGAATATATGAGCAAGAAGAGGATTGTAAATAAAATCGCGTAAACCCGCGATAACCAAATATTGATCAGAAACCGAAGGACGCACATGCGAATATTTATGAAAATGACGAGATAAGAGTGTCACGAGTGTGGCGTTCTATTATCTCTATCTACTCCTACGAAGAAACGGCGTGATGGTATAAATAAGTCAATACTCTACGAGTAAAATTATTAAAAATTGACGCAATGACACTACTCGATATACCATTGTGTTTATTTTTTTCACACAATTTAAAAGATATAGTTTCATTAATCTGTTATAATTTGGTTTGCTTAAAAATTATATCTAGCTAAAAATCACCTATTAAAACATTTTTCTTCTTTTCTGAGGACAATTCGTAGATGGATTTTCGTACAATAAAATCTTCAAAATAATCCGTCAGGGTTGTAGTTTTAACGGTAACTTGACCGTACAGTGAAAATTAACTTGCATGATCAATATGACCATAATTAAAATTTTCGAATGACAATGATATTATACAATATTAATTATTTTAGTAATAAAGAAAATCGTCGAAAAACTAATTAGAAGAAACGTGTTTTGAAATGTTTTAATACTTTTTCTATAAAATATTAAAGCAAAATAGCGTGGTATTCTTTCACCAATGCTCTTCAACCCCTTTACAGAAAAAAATATTTGAGGAACTCTGTGATGTAAAAAAACCCTTGGTAGAAATTAAATAACCTTAGATGCTGTGATTCTTCTAAACTCCATTATTAAGCATGTGATTTTCAACCAAAAGCAAGTAATACAAAATTCATGATCTTTATTAAGAAAACGAAACGAAACAGATTGATGAAATAAAACTGGAAAAAAGAGATAAAATATTATATTTATAAAGCAGAAGAAATGAAGATTGAAACCCTTTTATGGAAATTTTACGTTGTATAAAGCCAGCATATTCTTCTACACATCTAAGAGCTAGTTATATCAACTTGTTTAATATTAGGTCCTTACATATGAAATTCACGTTTAGTATGCGAGGAACATAAAGTCGATTTTTTTTATTATAATATATTTATTTAATCAAAGTATGTACCGTTGCTATCTATGGACTTTTGCCATATCATAGGTAGTTCATCGATCCCTTTACTAAAAAAACCATTCGGAAGGGAATCAATAAAATCTTTGAAGGCGGTTTGGACTGCCCCATCGGAGTTGAATTTTTTCCTTTGCAAGAAGTTGTCCAAATTTCGAAAAAAGTGGTAATCTGTTGGGGCAAGGTCCGGAGAGTACGGTGGATGTCTTAGACATTCCAATTGAAGCTCCTCTAATTTGGTAGCCGACTGTTGTGCAGTGTATGGTCTAGCGTTATCATGAAGCAGCAGTGGCCTAGAGCGATTAACCAGCCTCGGTTGTTTAGCAGCTAGCTTTTCCATCATAGTTTGCAGTTTGTGACAATAGACATCTGCCGTAATCGTCTGGCCAGATTTAAGAAAGCCGTAGTGAACAACACCAGCACTAGTACACCAAACGCTCGCAAGTAACTTTTTTGGAGTCAATTTTCGCTTGGGGCATGGTTTGGCTGGTTCGGCAGGGTTCAGCCATTGCGATGAGCGCTTCCGATTATCGTACAGGATCCACTTTTCATCACAGGTAATGATTCGATTTAAAATCCCTTCATTATTGTGCCGGTTGAGTAATGCAATGCAGCAGTCAACGCGCGTTTGTTGATTTGCTTCACTCAATTCGTGAGGTACCCACCTTTCAAGCTTTGTCACCTTACCAATTTGCTTCAAGTGGATTAAAACAGTTTTATCACTAACACCGCAGCCTGCAGCTAACTCGGATGTGGTTTGCGATGGATCCGCTTCCACAATAGCCTTCAATTCTTCATTATCAACTTTGGTCTCCGGCCGTCCACGGGGCTTGTTCTGCAGGTCGAAATTTCCAGAACGAAAACGTTGGAACCAAAAACGCACTGTGTTTTCTTTTGCGGCACCGTCGCCATACACAGCATTAATCCTTCGAGCCGTTTCTGCAGCACTGGTGCCACGGTGGAACTCGTACTCGTAAATAACGCGATATTTAAAGTTTTTCATTTTGTAAACTGAGTCTCGCAAAGAAAAAAACAATTGAGGAAAAAACAAATGAATTATAATTTTCAAAACACAAATACATGAGTAAATAGCTGTAAAAATTTGGATTTGGAATTCCTAACCAAAGAGAAGATATTTGAGATCAAATTTGCCAGTACGGTAAAACGTCAATTTCATATGTAAGGACCTAATATTATGTTTTACTAAAAATCACGTTCAAACCGGTGCGCGTGCGCACTGCGCGTGATTTTTGACATGTATCATCGAAATCATTTTTATTCAATGTTTTGACATTGTGGTGTCAGAATTTAATATTATATGGGATGCAACACATTTTTTTAACGATCCACTGATTTTATATAGTAGTTATACTCTTAACATGAAAAGTAAGACTAAGACCTCGAACTGTACTTTTTTATCGGAAGACATGGATTTTGCCGCAACTCTAAAAAAATTATACCCTTAGGCATTGTTGACAATAATTTTGTATTCAATATTTCATCGTACATCAGGTTTTGATAAATTTACATTTATATGCCACAGGATAGATAAAAAGTCAGATAGATGATGCATCTAAAGTACTATTTCTTGTATTCTGGATTGGGTAAGCCGTTACCGACACTTCAATGTCAAAACATGAAATAAAAATCTTTTTGATGACACGTGTCCAAAATTACACGCAGCTGAACCAAGGTGATACGACTGGCCCTAAAGGCATTCAGTCATTCTTTAACGTATAAAATATAATCATGGACATATATTAAAACAATGTTTAGGCTAATTGAAGTCCTTGGGTTATTATTGACAACCTCTTAATGTATACCTGTTTGTTTAATTTATATATGCACTTTACACCACTTTTTTCCTTATTTATATAATTTTTCTAACCTTATAACACCTGTGTGTACTGTCAACTTCTACTCTAATTTTATTTTACAAAATGTTAATACTCTTTTGTTATCTTGTTTACATTATTATGTAAAAGGTAATTTTTTGTACCTTATATTGAAATAAATTAATAAACTAGCCGTTTATCCGTGAAAAATCATGGAACATTATTAAATGGTTCGCGTCTTTGCCAAGTCTTATTATATTATATAGTATATTTTTGATAGTCCACGGAGAGGCGGCGGTAGTATCACGCATTAAGAGGCCACTTCGGATTTGCTGGCCCGATCTCTGGCCGTTTAATTTATTTTTTAGCCGTGAATTCGAACAAAATTATGGACGTTACACGAAGTTACGGACATACAGACGGATGGACGTACACATGGACAGAAAATAACATTATTATGTTTGAAGTCATGATCCGGATGCGAAAGGAAAAATGAATCATTAAAACAATAAAATTCATCTTAATATTTTGGGGACTTATTGAGACATTCACGAAAATCATGCATCTCATCTTTCAAGGCAAAATTGCAAACAAATTCGTCCCTGGAAGACGAAGGATATCTTAACTGAAAATCTAAGGTACTTCAGGAAGTCCGCAATAATATTTCGAGGTATTGCTAGTAAGAAAAAAAAAGAAGAAAAAGAACAAACTTCAGCAGTTAGCGAAGGTTTTTCAGAAACTGCAAAAATAAATCTTCATTGTGTTTCATGTGACCTTTTCGCGAGCGAAGAGAATCGAGTTGAATTGGAAAATATTGTTTTTTTATTGCGCTCCCCAGGGATGAAGCGGCGAGCAGTCTGCACAATAAAATATCCATCTAAATGGAACATGTCGACATTAATCGTGAATATTCCACCGCTGACTATTCACATCTCGCGCGGGCGGGCTATTATCGATTCCGCAGCTCCTACTGAAAAGAAACTAGATCGAAGCCGTAAGCATAGTTTCTGTGCCACAAATAACTGGAACTGCTGCAGTATCTAGCTCATCATTTAGATACAGGCTAAGGCTGTTGTGATTCGAATCGTCTTTCAAATCGGTTAAAGTATGGGGTGCAAGTGCAAAAATTTGACCGTCACGACCGAAAACAGGTCAGACTTAAAACGCTTTTAACTCAGAAAAAATATGACTCAGGTGAAAATTAATAGTATCGATGATTTTATGATGAAAGTGATTAGATGATGTTTTTTATAGTTTATGTAAAAATTCAGTCAACTAATGAAGCACTTTCCAACAAATCATTATAAAAATAAAATTAAAATTAAAGTATCCACTTGCTTGCCCCACATTTTAACAGATGTGGCACGATCAGATAGATACAACAAGTGTTTGAGGATGGCCCCGTTAAGAGCCGCAACAACCGTAGAACTTGTATGAATGTGGCCGAACCAAAAGTGGTGTGCCAGGATAGAAGAGTGTGGCATTCAATCCTCTCTGCCTACCCCTGCGGGGAAACGGCTTGATGGTTAGTTAGTTAGTTAGTTTAGTCGAATGTCAGTGAAAAATTGAAAAACGATAATTACATTACTTTCTATGTAAGTGTACAAAGATAATAAATTGTTTGTCATAGATAAATGATCAAACAACATGTTTTTTTCATTTTTATCGTGATCAGTTATTTTAACTTAACTTGGGTCCATATGGCTTAGGTATGACTTATGACCTATCGTGTGGCTGGCTTAAGTGATCACTTTACACAATGCAACGTTTATGATTCCACCCATACTATCACACTACTATTTACTATCTATCACGTTTGATTCGATGTGTTATTGATAGATTGTGTATTTTTGATGTTCGTATAGACTATCACGTTTGATAGATTTGTTCTTTAAAGTTACAATTACAAATACAATTCCTACAATGTTGCTAAGCCTCTGACAATTCTGCTAACCTAGAGATATCAGACTCGTCCAAGATCTGTTAACAGGATAAATATAAT
This sequence comes from Agrypnia vestita, assembly GCA_016648135.1. NCBI lineage: Eukaryota > Metazoa > Arthropoda > Insecta > Trichoptera > Phryganeidae > Agrypnia > Agrypnia vestita. The sequence goes on from JADDOH010002251.1 coordinate 251,391, forward strand.
ACATAACAGTCCACGATTTTAAAAATGAAAAATTCTTAACTTTTGTAAATTTAATTGCTTCAAAGAGTTGTGTAATAAAAATGTGTGCATAATAAAAGACAAAATTAATTACGTCGCTTATGAGGACTGAACCTGCGGGCTTTATTTCATTTTCTTTTCTGTTAGATCTGTATTAAATTTGCAACCCTTACTACTTAGATTTATAAAAATTAGAAATAAAAAATTTACTTTATTTAAAAAACATAATAATGCAAAAGTGAAATTTTCCGGTAAATTGCATCTTCTTGACACATATCCTAGGAGGAACCTATGTCGCCCAATGGCGCTTCCATCTTCCCTTGTCTCGCGCCGCTAAGGCCAAATCTCTTTTTTTTGTACAATCATTTTGTGATGTGCACCCCAGCGTGGTCTGGGACGCCACAGTAGTTTTTCCACTTTCCACTTTTGCAACGTGTCCAAGCCACTTAATAGAGGCCTTTCTATATGTAGAAGTGTTTATTTGTCACTCGGTCCAATAATGCTACTCCTGCTATTCCCTTAAGGTAACTCAATTTGGCAATTTAAATTCTTGATCTCGGTATTTCCGTAAGAATCCATTTTTGTGACCTTGTATTATAAAAGTCATTAATGTGCAATACCTTATTCACGTGTAAACAAAACAGCTCCTTAGCAATTGACGAAAGTAGGAGGTGACGTTTTTGAAAATGATTATCTAGTAAGTAGTGACGATTTTACAATTGATAACCGCTTTTTAGAAGATGTTACATTATTAAAGAAGCATTTTATCAAAATTATATCAATTTTATAAAATCAGTTACAAATATACATATCTCAGTTTCATCATACGCGTAGTGGTGATGTTATATTAACTTACACACAAACATCTGCAAGTGGAATTTATAAAAAAATTGTACAAATACATTTGAATGACGAATTTCAAAGAGAATAAAAGTACTTTGTTTAGTAAGTACCTACTTTTTTATGTCCTCGTTTTTAAACAAAATCTTTATAGGTTTCATTTTCAAAGAATATACTGGAAAATGTTGCCGTCCTAGATAAGGTAACGTTTTGAAATGTATCTTATGAGATAGTAATGCTTTCAAGCCGAACGTAAGTTTGCCACAAAAATATTATTTTGAAGGATTCAGTAAACCTGATCCACGCGTAGAAAACGTCAACCCTACTAAAGTATCTTTTTCGCAGTGCTTTAAAAGGAAAATAACATTTTTACACGGTTCCACGTTACTAAATGAAGCATTTGAAGGGATTTATACATTACTCCACCACTCGCACTTATCTTTATAGAAATCCACTGAGATGTCCTTAGTCATAATATTGTGACTTTATACCCGATACCGGGGTAGACGTATTTTATGGGAACCGAAAGTGTACTGACGTATTAAGAAATATCTCTGAATCTGGACAGCGATGACATCAAATGGTTTGAGGCTGTTCTCTGAAGCATTTTATTTATTCATGAGTTTTCTAAATAAAAACGAACCATTTTGTTACAATATGTAAATATAAATCAAAAAAGTAAGTATCCGAATGTATTATAATTTTTTTGAAACAATAAAATACATCTCACATATTTTTAAATTATATTGAAAAATAGTGACTACGGTTGGGTAAGGTTAGATTAGGATTGGTTAGGTTAGTTCGATTAATTAAGGTTACACGAGAAATAAATATTTTTGTACAGTAAATAGTTACTTAATTATTTAAAATAAATAACTTACTAAGCAAACATCACGCCGTTTCCCGCAAAGGTGGGCAAAGAGGACAGAACGCCATTTTTTTCTATTGGAACACCACTTGTGTTTCGACTACATTCATACAGCGTCTCATACATGCTCTACGGATGTTGAGGCTTTTAATATGGCTGATTATGCCGGGATCATATCTGATTCGTGAACGCCCTCTATTCCTGTTTCCTTCAACACTCGCCCCATTTATTTTCTTAAAATTATTTTCCTTGCTATGTACCGTACACCGCCAGACTTGCTTCCTTTGATAGATTCTTATTAACCATAAGTGCATTCAGATATTGTTCTCAGCCTTGCCGTATCTACTGAACATATAATACTCTCATTTTCACTTTTCAGCTCAATACAGCGTAAACACTAACAAACTCGTTTTCTTGTTCTAAGCATTCGCTATTTACAATTACATCACACATAATCCCCCTTTTGTCTCTCTCGAACATCATCAATTTCGATTTAGTGGCATTCATTAGAAGTTCGCTCTGCATGCATACATCCTGGACAACAGACACTAAAGATAAGCTCCACCATTAGTTTATACTACATCGTCTGCGCATAGTATGTGGGTTTTGGTGATCTCGTCCATTTTCGCTTCTACTACTTTGTTTAAAGTAAAATTATTGATTAATTTATTAAAGAAATAAACAATAAAACTTATTATTAAATTATTGAAATTAAATTATTAGAATTTTGAGGCGTGTCTTTGGACAGGTTCTAAACTTTCATGCAGACGTTACAACAATCAGCTCTATACTCTGTTTAAGAAGCTAAACGTCACCAAATTTATAAAACTTGGAAGACTTCGGTGGCCGAGTCATGTGGAGAGAATGACCGAGCATCAAGCACCAAAGTCCCTGCTGAACTCAAGACCGATAGGGCAAAAGAGCTTAGGAAGGCCAAAATAAAGATGAAGCAATAACGTCCTAAGAGACATATATGTCTTGGAGCTTCTAAACCGGAGAGAGCTGGCACAAAACCTGATGAGTGGAGGAAGACAATAGAGGAGGCCAAGACCCACCAAGAGTTGTAGAGCCAAGAGTGATGATGATGATGAATACTACTTATTTTATCTTAATATTCATAAAAGAGGTTGACGAGTACAAACTTAAAACGGCTTAGAAACTTGGCCATCCAAGAAAATCAGCATTACTTTCTGGATACCGGCCATCGTTTTGCATTCGAGCCGAAGATCTTAGGAAAGACCAGGAATCTGCATGCACGTTTTGTCATGGAGGCACTCGAGATCTAGAAGCACTGGGTGAACAACAATAGACATGATGGTCTCAAATCGAAAAATTAATGACATTCGGCTTTTCAAAACCAATCTCTTTTACGCAGATTTATCGCAAATTACGCAAAGAGAGTGAAACGACAATATATGGAACATACACATAACACAAAACAACTCATGATAATACGTATCTCCGACAATTATTCTACGTAATAAATAAATACAAATACATTCTGGTTTATGCCGTGTTTTACAAACAAAATATTCTGAGCACCCGTGAAAAAATTCACAAATACAGACACATCTTGCTTTTAACACGATATTGCAAGTCAATACTTATCCACAACATCATCAATACTCATGGTAATATATTAACCCTAATACTTACCCTGCAGTGGAATCCGGCATTACGGCAGAATACCCCAGAAAACTAGAATATTCATAGCCCTTTCATTTCGAATTAATTATTAATGTGGTAACTGTAGAATATTATTGTAAATAATAAGTCGATTTAAAATTTTATGAAATAGGTTGAATCATAATTCAACGAATTATAGATTGAATCAAAAAGAAATCAAAATTTTTGAAGAATCCTCCAATAACATGATAAAATTCTGCTTCTGTAAGGTCGAGTCACAATTATAAATTAACCCTACAGTGTCTTGGACAGTGTCTTGAATTAAAAATAGACTAAATCAACAAGGAAGGTCACTCCGTATAAAATGTAAATTTATCTACGCCTAAGGGAATCACTAAGAACCTTAATTTAATTACTTTTATCTTAATTTACGTCCCCAGAATAAATTACTGAATAAAATATGAAAGTTTATTCCTTAAGCTTCTATCTCCTTAAGAAAGTAAAATGCTTACTAATCAAAAACGTAAACATTGCTATTTATAAAGTTTCTTGAAAATATTGAAATGATTTTTGCTGTAATTAAAAGAATATTATTTTTAATTTCCGGTTTACAAGAAATGTTTTTAAATAGTGGTACCGTAAAATAAGAATTCCCATGACATAGACTTATTCGCAGACATAAAGTGTATTCTTAAGCAAAAACTTGAAATAATGAATAAAAACCAACGAAAAATGCACGCGTAAACATACCCCTCCCCCCATACACACACGTATTTTAGGCCATTAAAAATCATTCAACCTTCAGGAAAAAATTCATAAATAATATCATTGTCAACATCAATATCAACGTTACCAGGCATCATCGGGTTATCCAATAGTACTGACTAATCTTAGTAACCTAACCAAACCTAACTAATTTAACATAACCGAACTTGACAAATAACTTAACTTGAATAATTGAAAAGTGTTATAAGTTTTTTTAACATTTACCATTACTTAAGATTTTACTAAATTCATCCAAAAATTAAGCACTCACAAAAACCTCTGAATCCACTGTTTAATTATGTTTCTCTCTTTTATACCTATAGTTTTTGTCTTATCCTTAGATAAAATGATTAAAAATTTGGTGAAATGTCGCCCCTAAATACTATTTTTAATATTTGCGACCCAATTAATTTCATTTCATTTTGGAAATCAGATAGCTCAACTTTAGCGGGGAACGTGTCTTTGCAAAAATTTTAAAATTTACTCTTTTTTCATCTTTAGCTGAGGGCCTCCAGACGCAATTTCCGTAAAATTTATGCATTATTTTATATCAGAAAACCCTGCAACCATATTTTTTTTAAATATACGAATATAAAAATTAAAATAATGTAATATATTAATTTAAATTCATCACTCCGTTGTTATTGTCGACACCATCCCAGAATATGGAAATTATAACAGATTTTGTCTATGATATACACCGATATTATCGCCTATCAAACGTCATAATTTATGGAATTTTCTAAACCTTAAAGTGTTATATTGTCTTTAATACTTATTTGAACGTCAATTCTGTTTTATTTTGAAAACACAGCACTATATCCAATATACTTACTTTCAGAAGGATATGACATAATGCCTATATTCTTAGATTTAGCTTTATTGTCTTGGAGAAAAAGGTAAAAAACACATATTTACTGCTTTCCAACATTTAAGTAATTTTCTGTACAACTGATAAAATAAATCATTGAAAAGATGTACTTACCGCTGACTCTCAGGTGTCATTTTATAATACTTAGTTAATTTATTAATGACGAATATGATCTATTCGCACAGATTGATTAATTTGATTCACACATTAATGAAACACAAAATTATTAAATTTATCACACAAAAAACTCTTAGTGATTGTTTCAAGTTCTAGTAAACACTGTTTATTTTCTTTACACATAATCCAAAAAAATATCACACATAATCATGGTTTTAGCAGTAATGTATCAACTAAGATTATCCTTATACATATTTTGATTAATTAAATTCTCTCACTACGTAATTATTACACAATATTTTGATATATCGACCGGCCTCCGCTAAAACCGGCGCACGACTCGCAGTGAGTTCCCAACCTTTACGAAATGTTTATTCCAAAACTGTTGTATTAGATTTTTTGGCATCAAAACTCTGCTTTGCTACTATCAACAAAACTCTGCTTGTCGAATCAATTTTCAATAACTGTCAGGGCGCTTTCACAATTCAACATTTAAAGATAAAATGAACAATTTGCCTGTTTCGTGAGAGTTACAGAATTCAAGTACACATTTAACTATTAAAAGTATATATTTTTAATACTAGTTCACATCTTAGAAAATATTTCACGAAGACATTTTTTTTATAAAAACTGTAGACTTTCACATGCACATGCGAGTATATAGCAATAAAATATTTAACGGATATTTAGCGGAAAATCATCCTGTTAAATACTCGTAATAATAAAAAAATTATTTATTCATAAGGATATGAATAAATGTTATTTATTTTATTTAAGCTTTTTCTGATAAAAAAGGAATGCAAATCATCGTCTAGAATATTCACAAATATTTTTGAGATTCTCGAGAAGAATATGTTTGCTTTTAATTATTAATACAATATATCTCACTTTAATACACAGAATAGTATAGATATAAAATCGAAAATTCAACGTGATATTATATGGTTAACATAGTGAAATTAGTAACTTACTACCTGTAACCAGTCAAAAATGACGGTACTTTTACATGCCGGTTCCTAAAGAATAAGTATTATTCATAGCCGACACCCATGAAATAGCAATATCAACTTTTAAAACATTTTAATATTTTTTTATATCTCCCTTGCAGGTGATTGGGAGGATCATGAAATGGTTTCATCTTTGCTTAGCCCTAGTATATATTTATAGCATATTTTAGCGCTCCACGGAGAGGTGGTCGTAGCAACATGCGTTGAGCGGCCAACATGCGTTTGAGTTTTTCGGCCCGGGGTTCAAGCACCATCTCCAGCCGTTTAATTTCATTTAAGCTGTGAATTTGAATGAAATTACGGACGTTACACAAAGTTACGTGGACAGATAGACGGACGAACAGACAACGAAATTATTGTTTGTTTCTCACGGCAAAGAAAACTAAGTACGGTAAGTAGCAGTGGTAACTATATACTTTTGCTCTAGATAAATTATTTTCTGTCGTTCTAAATGATTCATCAGATTTATTTTATTTATCTTAAAAGCACTTCGCACTTCTCTATTCATGAGATTTATTTTTATTTGTAAAAGAAAAAGTTTCAAAGAAAATTATTAAAAATGCAATCTTATCGACAATTTATTTCAAGTATTGTATTTATAAACAATACTGAAATAGTAAGTCATATTTTCAGTATTATTTATATAAGTATATTACAAGCACAATGTTCGATACTAACTAGCAAAATTGAAGGAAAACAAGGTACAGGAAGAAGAAATATCTCTTTTGCAGCTCACATCCATTATTTAAAATAGCTGCCTCTTTTTTTGACAACTTTTAACCAATATAAAAGATTAGAACATAACAGAAGTGATGTGAAGTTATTTTTATTATTTTTTTGAAACATGTGTGTTTTAAAATCTCTTTTTTAAATAACAATTCTGATGCACATTTGTCTTACCATAAGTGCCTTATTATTTATTTTGGTTTGCTGATGTTTCATAACTCATCCTGATACTAAAAGATACTTTTATTGGCTATTTAAGTTGCATTAGAAGCAAAGCATCGAAAACTAATATTTAAGAAACTCAAATTAGAATTAAAAAACTTAATATAAAACTTAATGTAAATATTGTGAAAATATGTTCTGCTACATTTTAGGGCAGTTTAACCACGAGATAAAAAACGAAACTTATATGAATAAATTATTCTACATCCGAGCAAGTTAACCGATGTCAGTTGTGTACAAATTCTTGGCATGTTCTCGAGTTTAATCTATCTAAACAGAAGTCGAATAAACCAGTGACGCAAGTTGCTTGGAGGGTCTTCCTTCGAAATACTGATAAGACACGTCATTCCCGAGATTTGAAATAGTTCAATAAATCTTTAACAATTATTGATTCCATGTTTTAATGGATAGGGTACATCAGAGAATAAGGTTGGTTTAATACAGCAAGTGGAAAGAAAATAAAGTTTTACAAAAATAAAACAATTATATCCTGAAAAGTAAAAAAATTATATAAATCCAATATTTATTGAATTATCAATGGGTTTCGGGGCTAATAGTCCATTTACTAGGATAATGTATACGAAAAATTTAAATTTGAAGTAAAGACATTAACAAAAATAACAAAAAAATATGGGAGTTGAATAAATAATTAAGAACAAATATAAAAACAAATTTAAATGGAAATTTTCTGCAAAAAGGATTTGGTTATTTTTAATATTTATTTTGCTATTGATACTTTATAGAATAAAATGTATCATAATTATTTTTATTAAATTTTTGTGCAGTTCCGTAATGAAATGAAATAATTGCAAGTAATTTCAAACTATTATTAAACACAAATCATTGGACACAAATATTAGCTGGAACACCATTCTATAATTTGCACTAATATTTAATTGCTGGATAGTTCCACTAGTCCCTGATATACTATATATTCGTTTCCTGGAATATTTTACCTGTCTGTAGAACTGCTTTTTTATCTACATAACGCCAAAAAAGTCATTTGTAATTGTCAACATAATATATCAAAGTTTGTAGTATTTCGCGAAAACACATTTAACGATTAGACACCCACAAAATGTTAACCGCCAACTCAAATTCTCACGTCTCTACGTCTTAAAGTCTCCAGCATACTTTTGACCTTTCTGCGAAGCTTAAGTCGGGTCAATGCCTCTTCTTCCATTAACAGCGGGCATTTAAAATTACACGTGAATGTGATATTTATAAAAAAAAAAGCTGTGTATTGTGACTAAAATTCGGGCGCCAAGTGAAATTTAGATATTTAAAGTTCACTTTGCGCGATAGGCATTTATTTATATTACGTCCTGCCTTATTAAATCTTCACGTCTTTCCAGCCTTCACGTCTTTCGCTATTCGAAACAAATTTTTATGGCGTTTTTTAAGGTTCCCGATATTTCCCACAATCTACTGGTGTTCCTTTGGGAATTTCTGTTGTTTAATTTCCCCAGTGTTTTCCCTTCATACTTGGCTTTGAATCCTATAATTGATTAATCACTAAAACTTTGTATTATACTCGGTGATTTCATTTATATTTTTACTTAAAATAGCATTTCTTATAATCTTTATAAATTTCTAGTTTTTTTCCGATACTTATAATAGCATTTCTTATAATCTTTATAAATTTCTAGTTTTTTCCGATTCTACAATAATTTAATTAAATATCTAATAAATTAAGGATGAATTAAAGAAGTCTCTCAAAGACGAAGATATTTATGTATGAGAAAAGGGGATGGAAGTCTCTTGTACGATGGCTCAGGGCTTACAACCTGTATGAGCTGCTTAAGTGATCACTCTACACAATGCAACGTTCACAATTCCATCCTAAGAACTTCCGAATCAAGAACATTTCATATATTGCACTGGTCTCTGCTAGAGACATCTGTTGTTATTTTTTTTGTCATTAACAAATTAGTTTGCATAGATTTTGCAACTGGTAATGATATTTCTATATTTTACTTTTGAGAGTGGAGATTTTTTCATGCAGTATTCCTTATTAACGTATAGGTATATGATATTCTTTCGAATTATTACATATCTTCTAGAATACGCTGAAAATCAATATTTTCAATTTTTACTCCCTTCCTTTTAACTCGTAGATTAAGATTTATATATTATTTAATTTTCGAGCCCGATGCGTGGAGTAGGCGCGAAACCTATTTCAATGAGAAAGGGAGTATAATAAAAACTTGTTTTTTATGGGTTAGTTTTTTACTTCATTTCTTTTAACTCGTGGCGTCTGCTTGTCTGCTTGTCTGACGAAAAAGCGTGGATTGATTTTTAACCCTTTTCCCGTGATCCAATCGAGCTGAAACTTTGCAAGTAGACTCGTGGCAATTTATCAAGAAGATCTATCAAATTTTCGTTTAAAAAAAATATTATTGTATAATTTTGGATTTTTCCATTTTTTAATGGTTTTTTCATACAAATCAGTAAGTTGTATGGAGATTCCGACACATATGGTAGACACGAAACCTGAAAATGAGAAAGGGGGTATTGTATAAACTTATTATTCCTATTATTCGTTCGATCTTACTTTTTGGGATATATTTCAAGATACAATATCCGACTCTTCTTCATATAGTAGGACAATAAATTTAACGTATAAAGTAACGTTTTTGTCTTTACGGAAATTTCTATCGCCGGAGTGGTTTTAAAAATAAAACTATATGTAGCTACCAATGATACAACCACTCCAAATTATTGATATGATGTTGGATCTCTCACTTTTGGGCTAGAAAACAGATTGCAGGCGTTCTAAAATAAAGTTGTGCTCTAAATTTATCGGCTAATACGAGATTATTAGCGCGGTAATGAAGGAGGTTAATTGTATCAGGAATTTCTATTATGAGAAAAAAAATTACAAAAATAATTTTAGTTTTTTTACAAGAAAATGTGGCCTTTTTTTAGAAGTTCATTTATTGATGATATCAAATTTATTTTTACCTATTTGCATGGATTTGTAATTACATACAATATTGACATGCCTGTGTGTTTATGATGGTAGATTTAAGGTCACCCTATATGACGCTGCTTCGACACTCGTCAACTGGTTCCCAACCTGTGTTACGGGAACCCTCCGGGTGGGGGGGTGGGGCGCCTAGTGTTCCAGTTAGGGACAATAATCCCACTAATCCCACTGATTATGGCGGAAAATAAAGTAAAAGTCTGAAAATATCGTTAGGTTAATTTGATTCATATGATTCTTTAGCTAAGCTATTATTTTTGATACTCGAGGTATTTCTTCGAATGATCTTAGAACGGGCTATGATTGCTTTAGAGATTAGAGGAGGGATCAAGGGGTAAGGAAAAAGACTATTGGGAACCGCTGGATTTGGATGGCCACCTTAGAATTTTTCTGAAAAATTTACTCTCATTTGTATGGAAAAAAGAGAAATGAAAAAATCGTCATTGAAATAAATATATAAAAACAAACAAATTATTATATTATATGTAGGGTACAAAAGCAAAGGCAGAAATATCCAAAAAATTTTAAAAAAATTGAATGCATTCACTGAGGAATATATATTTAAAATGTACTGAATTCTTGATTTTAAGAGATAGTCATAAACATGTTTTCTATAAATTTGTGTGCTATATTTCCAATAAAATATCTAATTTAGTACATTATAAATTCTTAATCTTGAATGACCGCATAATTTTTTGGATACTACTGTCTTTGCTTTAATACCCCACATATAACCTATTAAGACATTAATGTAAGTAAAAATATAAAGTAAGTAAAAAATTAACGGTTATGGAGTAATATACCGGAAGCATAATTTTATATTACTTCAAACAGAATGCGACTAATATATAATAACCATAAAAACTTAATTATTATAAGTATGAACATAACAGCAGCGTGGGGAATTAGGGGGTAACAAAATGAGAGCATAAAAAAGATTCTTTAAAAAACTGCCCATTACGGTGTTGCCGCACGGCAAGATGTAAGATGTTTATTTTATCGGAATTCAGAGATGAGTGCCCATACACAACCCTAATTTTTCTTAACCCAGTTATTTTTAAGAGTTAAAAAAAAAATTACTATTTGTTGAATTTGAAGGAAAATTATACTCACAAAAAGATGAAACTAAAAAAATAAATGATATTACCTACTTAATACTCGTATGATGATCACAACCAGGTTCAGGTTTTCGTGGTGATGCAATCATTTTTGGTGGCTAGGGCAATTCCATTCCTAAATCCGAATTAATAATATGAGTTAAAACATAAAGAATAGTTTTGAAACAGAAAAATATATTTTTTACAGTTGATTGAATAGCAAATGGAATTCCTTTAAGTTGGATTTCAATTTTCAACTCTTGACGATACACTTGCGTCACCGATTTAAAATGTATTACACTTTTTAGTTATATTCTGATTACAATCATAGCTCTAACCCACCCAAAATTACGGTACTTTTACATTAAAAAAATAATAGAAAAAATAAAGAAAAAAAAGAAAAAAAGGAAAAAATGAACATATAAATGAAAAAAAATTTTAAAAAGTATTTATACTATTGTAATAGATCTGAGGAACGTATGTCGCGACGCCAGAAAGAGACTGCATGACAGAGAGAGAGAAGGTATAAAAGGCGCGTGAATGTCGAGTCGCTCTTTCTTTTTACTACCACTGTTATTCAGACCGCATCTTACTGTACACCGTTTGTCTAAACCGTTATTGTCACCCAATAAACACTTACGAGAAGCAAGTCTTTACTTGGAGTTTCCTCATCCCGAAGAAGAGGATTACAACTATAAAGAAGTTACGCACGTTACACGAAGTTACAAGTTACAGACGGATATATGGACGGACGGACGGACAGACAGCGAAATCATTATAACTGGTATCACAAAAGAGCGTGCACACATTTATTGTTCACTCAGTACACACTTATTTTGGAACCTTACTGAATATTAGGATATCGTAACGAGACATATAGTAACGATTTTACAGAACTCTATACGCTAAAATCAGTATCTACTATAAGGTTTTATGAATGAACTACACAAATCTCATAATGACTAGGTATTTATAGTAAAATCTCGAAAGACCTATAAAAGCAAGGGGCGTCGCACTATCAGTTGGAGTAACCAGAGCAATATTGACTACGGAGCGTGAGCAGTGTGGACATCGCGTTGTATATTCCAATGAAAGTAAATAAAGGAAGTGCTTGAGGGCTGGCGAGAAGTTTTTTTACGTACGAAATCGAACAAAATATTCGAGAAAGTGATAGATGCAATTAAATCAATTGTGACTAAATTAATTAGTGCGAATTAAGAAGCAAAAATAAGTGTGTGGAATATTCTTAAAACATTTTCCAAGTGTAAATTTAAGAAAAGTGTTTTAATTCATGTGACCTTTTTCGTAATACACAAAAGTTTAAATAGTTTTAATTTGTCTCCCGCAGCTACGTCCCGTGAGAAAATATTAAAATCTGACTAATATTTGTAATTGTGATAGGAAAATTAAAATATAAAAAATTTATTTCACTTTTTTCTCATAATTGCACGCCTCTGCTTTGTGAATAATCCTATATTAGGTACTTATATTAATTATGGCATTTTGTTTCTTGGAACATAACGTGTTATAGATGTTATTTACTTATCATTAAAAAGAAAATCCGAAAAAAAATTTTTTTCGTAAAAACATTTACTTTAAAGAAGTTACGGTGACAGAGAGACAGTCAGACGGACAGACAGATGGACAGACTGACAACGAAGTTGTTATAATTGGGATTTATGAAATTTACGGATCAAATTGAAATATCAAAGTAAAATAAATTCATGGAATTTACGGATCAAAATAATATAAATTTATGAAATATGCAATACAAATATACATATCAAAATAAAATAATTTGATAAAATATTGTTGTGGAATTTCGTTAGACAGAAATATGTCTTTTATTTACACAATAAAAAGTCACAGATTTTCAAAAGGCTTGACAGAATATTCGCATTCCATGATACAAATCGAAATATCGAAACAAAATTATTTGATGGAATTTATACTACCTATCCAAAAGTTTGTAAATCCATTTTAGAAGTCTTTTTATAGGAACTGTAACCATTTTTTTGTTAACCCTAAATTTCTTAATTATCTTCATGTTGCCGTTTTGACAGGTACCGGTTTCCAGATTGAACATACAAACATCCCTTCTTTTCAATATTTAATTTGTATGTCATAATATTTTATATAGGCACGATTATTATTGTGTATATTTTTCTTAACTTGATATTAACAAATTTTACACAACATTATTGATCTGTGTTGTCTCCTTAGAATATAAATCATAAATTTAATCAATATACAAATCCCATGCGCAAGTTTGATTTATACATTATAATTAATAATTCACATTAACTATTTTCTTAGCGGTGGACTGGATTCAGAAAATTAATCAATTTATTGATTAATTTTCTGAATATATATTTTGTAGAATTTAGGTTTAATAGAATGTAGGATTAAATATATGTTTAACTCTCATATATAATTCTTGGTTATAACTACCGTGTATTTACTGTGTTGATCATGTTCATTCATCTGAAATTTACTTTTATAATAATTTGTTTTGATTTCGTACCAGGTTTATAAAATAACTGACGGTAACCCCTCAAAAATGTTGGTACTTTTGCATGTCGTTTCCTACGGTATAAGTATTTATTTATACACCAACCTACATAAAAAAAAAAGAAAAAAAATCTTTTACTGTAAAGAAGTTACGGACGTTACACGTAGTAACGATAGACGGACGGACGGACAGACAACGAAAATATTAAAATTGGGATAGTATAATATTTTAGTGCTTTCACAAAAAGACATAAACAACCTTGTGTTATCAATGAAATCTCCAAGCTTGTTTCACAAATTTGAAAATGTCAATAATGGCTATTTCTCTCATCTCATAACTCAAGCCCATAGCTGATACCATTCGACTTCCGAAATAATCATTTACGTATCGTGTATTCGACTTCATTGTCTTTGGATTTCATGTATAAATTGTTAATTTTTAACTTTTAAATTTATTTTATATAGAGTTTAAATTTTTTTAATCATAAAAAAGTGCATTATCTAACATTCTCCCCTTATTTTCAAAAAAATATTTTATACGTACTTCACGTACTAAAAATCAGTATGTTATAAAATAAAAAATATTTCTCGGCCGGAATTGATTTTATCTTTATATACAGAGTGTAACAGAGCTAGTCAAAAATAGTTAACGGGTAGTTTTCTGCCTTAATTATGAGTCTAGCTTTTCAAAAGCTCTTTTCTATAATCTTTCTTTTGTTTAAAATTGGACAGCAAAATTGGAAAATATTTTTGACACGGTATTTATCCTTTTTTTAATAGTATGAAAGAGAAATAATCGATATAAGTTACGTTCTTAATATTCTTAGGTTTTATGGAAATAATTCAAAAATATAGAAAAAAAATGCGAACTTTGAAGTCTCTTTTCTCCATAACTATTAATATCAGGACATTTTTACTTATCTTTTACTTTAACATTTTAGACTCATAATTTGTGAAAGAATCTACCTGTCAAATACTGTGGTTAGTTCTGTTAAGCCCTGTTATAAACAAATAAATACTTCGTTAATAGTTTGTCGTGCATGTCCGTCGTTGGGGCCTGTTTACCAAGCTAACGTGATAATGTCAAGTTTTATATTACCGTTGCTTTCAACATTCGCTTTAAATGTACATTAAACCACTTCCTCGTTACTCTCGCAATCCACGCGGCATGCACGTGTTTACGCTCTTAATCTTATTAATTTATGGCTCCATTAACAATAATAATTTGTCTACTTTCTGCAAACGAGGTCACTAATCGCGACTTAATCCGTCAAAGTACAAATTTCGCACGGTTTTAGGTCAGCGAGCGGCGCGAACTACCCGCAACCCTTTCAGAATTATCTCCCAGCGGCGGGGTGTGACGGACGCGGGATACGCGACCCCAAGCCCACCGCGCCACCCTAATTGTGCCTACAAAATTGGCACACGTCCAGAACGATTATGTAACCTCATAATAAATTTCCAAAGTCCTGGAAACGGCCTACTGCGATGAGAAATGTTGTTGCCTCAGGGTTGCAAAGACAAACTGAACTCCGTTAATGCTCTTAACTTTTCTGAAAGCGTTTTCGTTCCTGGCATTCAGTATTCAGGAGGTGTACTTAATTAAAACTTCATACGAAGGGTCAAATCCACACCTTTCTACCGTCGGGGTCTTTGCCCAGGTACATGCCCGAAGCAGACTGATGGATGGGATTTCCCTCGAAATTGCTTGTGTTTCAAATATGTTCTCTGTTTACTTTTCATTTAAACTTTATCCCGCGTGTGCTGAAAACACACATCGAGCTTTGTACCTACCAAATGTATGGCGTGATATTGTTCCGCATTTGTGAAAACACCACTTGTTGTGGTAGTGTACTTTGATTTGTTTCCAGATGATTGGAAAGGGATTTTTTAATTAATTAAATAAACATTGCTATCTAAATTCAATGTTTGTTTCCATACCAAATATGCGAATTAATAATGCATTGTTTTTGCCATATTTTTCAGATATTTATATTTGTTATAATTTTTTTATGATACATACACTAATAATTTTAATGTCAAGTACTCAGTGTTTCACAAATAGTGGTTTATTTTGTAAAATCTCAACATTTTCAATTTCTTTTTTTTTCATCTTTACACTTCGAAATGCCAAGAGGCCCAATAACAGGAGCGAAACACATCATAAAACACTCAGGCTTGAGATAATCACATAGATTCATTGTGACATCACCGGAAATCGAACCTGGAACCCTCGGTGTGAGAAGCCAGTGTCATGCCCACTGGGCTCCGAGGGCCGCCTCCCTGATCCTTAAAACAAGATCCAGAGCTATTTAAAATAAACTAATATGAAAAATAAATTTATTTTACTTATTAACTTATAATCACGCCGACTCCAAGAAGGAGTAAGCAGAGTGGATGGAGTGGCATACTCTTCTAACCTGACACACAACTCTCGTCTAATCTATATCCATACACCTTCGTATGCAAGCTCAACAAATGTTGAGGCTTCTAAAAGGACCATTTTCCAGTACACGAGGACACAAGTATAGAATGCATGGGTTTCAAGGTCAGCGGTGTCTAATGACACGTAACAGTATTTAGCGTAAATAATTTTGATTTATGGTGCGCATGTATTAAATCTAAGATGATTCAAATAATCCTGCAAATGAAAACAACATAGACTACTAAATTAATCTCTGAATCATAAAGTAGATACCATTATAATTTCAAATAAATTTATAGCACACTTTGATAACTCCTTTACGTAAACGATGTATGCTAATTGTGGATATTGTAATGCGTCTACGTACATGCGGATAGGGTGAGTATGGGAGAAACGTCGCGTCAGGAAAAGCCGCATTCGCTGCATTTTCTAACATGTTTATTTACGATATCACTAGCGATCGAACTTTACGAGCTCTTTCCTGGCCATATTATCGACTAAATAGTGATTGTTCACTTTTAGCTCCCACGGAAGTGTCAGTTCTTGTAAATTATTTTTGTTTATTTATAAGTAGAGTTATTTTAGCAAATCAGACGTGATTTCTAAGTAACTATTATAATTATATTATTTTAATGCGCGTAATCTATAATAATAAATGATTTAGTGTTCGTTATTTAAAAAAGCTATACATTTTTGTGGTGCGGCCTCTATCCGTGATATTAAAGTGAATTGCTGCAATTATTTTATATGGTTAAGTATTACAATTTTTTTTTATTCAGAAACCATAAATCTCAGCAAAAGAAAGCTTGTTTACAGAGGGAATCGAATAACTGACTTTCTGATCATAGAGACGAAGCTTTTTAAATGAGAACCTTGTATGGAAACCTAGAGAGATCCAGGACTTAATACTGTATGAGCTGGCTTAAAGTGAAAACTTTACACGATGCAACGTTCACCAATTCCACCGTAAAACATCCACACTTCTCCTTTCTCTCCTTTTAATCTTCTTCTTCCTTTTAATATACCTATGTGGTCTATTCTCCAGAGAAAAGCCACTCTTCTGAAGTAGATTTCTGTTATGTCAGCTTATCTTTCTGTTTTAATCATGTAGGCTGCGAACCTTGCATACATCCCTCCTCCTTTCTATTCCGGGCTTAGGACCGGCAAACTTTATTTCATTTTTTGAAAATCAGTTTCAAAAAATCGTTTTTCAAAAACTACGGCATGTCTCCCACACTTACCCTAGACGAATTTGGACCGCACGTGCACGCGTGTCGGGACAGTTATATAATATTAATTTCCCCCGAAAATGCGAGTATCCGTTAATATTTAACACGGGAAAGAGAATACTGGAGTGTTTTTGCGTTTGTGGTTGTACGACTCACCAGAAAATGAACACTGGCACCGAGCCGCGCTCACGACTCAGAATTAAACATGAGCCATTCCTACCGCTAGATTATTTGTGTAACGAAGATAAAATACTAAATGGAGAATTTGCATGATGTGAATAAATTTGGAGATAAATGCGTTCGTCTAAACACGCGATTCCCTTCAAATTTCTATGTTTTAATAAATTTGTTACAATACAAAACTCTTACAACTTACTTGAAAACAACGTGAAATTAAGTTTGTGTCTATGAATACAAGCCGTGGAAGGGAGTTTCTTTAGAAGTTATTTGATTATTGATCCTTCTGAATATTTATGTAAGTTTTAATTAACTGTCGTAAAATTCTATTTCTTCGCTGTGTTTTCTTAGGAATACAAAGTTTCTCATTATTGCAAGTTCCAAATACTTCGTCCTGTAAAACTATTATGAAAAACGGGTTTTAAATAAATTTAAATTAATTATTATTTTACTTGCCCGTGAAAAATCACGGGATATAATAATAATAATTAATAACAACCCTTGCGTGTAACCTGAGCAGCGCGCTGATTGGCGTTTCACACTGGAGCGTCCGGGCCTCGTTAGCGGCTAGTCATCATCAGTGTTGTTGTTTTAATTATATTCTAATTCCAGCGAGTTAGACATTCTGAATTAGGATAGTTGATTTATATATACGGTACGAGATAGAATCAACCATAAAATAATATATATTTAACAAGAATTTTTGAGATGTGGTGAATAAAATATAGTTCATACCCTAAAGAAGATATAAATTATATTAAAAATAAATAGTTTTGAACAAGATACAGTGGTATCAAAGCCGGTGGACGTAGAGTTACTAGTTAAGTTGGTAATATAAAATTGTTTAATTAAAATTAATAAATAAAACAGTACATATCAAATAGGAAATACAAATGATATTATGGCGTATTCCAGCAAGTTTATGTCGTTATGTATATTTATAAAGTTTTCAATTATAAAATAAATCAGATTTTTACCAAAGAACTATCAATACCTCAAAATCGACAGCATGTATCTCCTAAATGTTGCCAAGCTTTTATGAAATATACCACTCTCTGTCAAGTATGATATTTATGTTCTCTTGGTAAGTGAACGTGGTAGTGTGTTCTTACATTTTTGTAGTAGAAAAAATATCTTGAACGCGTTCAGATGGGGACTGAACTTAATCAATATTGTTTAATTAAAAAAATTTAATTAATAAAGGACTATTAAATTAAGACATTATTTTGTTAATGTAATCAGCGTTATCATTGTAGAGATTATTCAAGATGATTATTACAATAGATGTAATATTATACTATGTCTTGTACTTACTTCTCTACTTCTTACTTGAATTAAATTATATATTTTTTACTAAAGTTTTGAGAGATATTGAAACATTCATTGACAGGTGAAGTATTAAGATTATAATATTGTAATAAAAGCAAAAAGAATTTCGCACTGTTCGAATCCATTGTAATATGTCACTTTGAAACGACAATATAGAATGCACTAGAACAGCCTACAGCCTATAACATTTGGAAGACGCCTGGAACAGCCTAGAAGCGACGGAAACCTTCTTTTAAATACAAGAGAAGAAAATAATCCGCTCGAGTGTACGAAAAACCAGCGTATCGCTTATATAAAGCTGCACCGCTCTGGGCATTGAAGTTTTATTTCGATATTTCTATTGCCCGGACGATGGCCGGTATAGCCGGTCATGCAATTTCGGAGCGACAGATATTAAGCGAAATAATCTAGCGAAGTACCTAAATGGCTAAATAAATAAATGCGAGTACTTAGTGCGAGTATTGGATGGAATGTTCTAGCAAGTAATAAAGAGTTTCCAGCATTAATTTAGTGTTTACAGACAGACAGACGAGTAATAAATTATGAAATATAGTGATTTTGAGAGTGTTTTAATTTTAATCATGTTAGAGAAAAAATAATTAAAAACCGTCCATGTCAATGATCGTCTAGACTCTAGACCATGGGTTTTTGTGTATGAGAACAGAGAATAGAGTCAGGAAAGTGGAAAAAAGGATATAAAATCTAAACATCACAGCAAAACTACAGTAAGCTTACAGAAGTACTTGTATAACAGCAACATATTATATATCAGTCAACGAATTGACTAATAATGTGAGTAGGAAGTCGCACGCCGTGCGTCGATGAATATAATATGGCCATCATATATACTATTTATTTATTATTATAGAGTATTCACAACTTCCTTAACGCAATATAATCTTGAATTATTTTAACTGGAACTCAATTACGAACGACTCTCGTAACAATATAATTTCAAATCCTGAAACGCTAAGCTAATCAACAGTGAGACAGAAAAAATAAGCAATAAACAAAAAGTGAGAAATGAAAAATAATAAGCACATAATAATAAATACCAAATGCTTTTAAAGCAACACTTTCCCAAACATCGCATTCTTAATAGTATTTGAACTCAAATTGAATATATTAATACTATTAACTAAATCGCAGCCTGCCCCTCTAAGGATAGGACCTGAAAATAGCAGAACAATTCCTTGAGAATCTTCTCAGTGTAAAATTAAAAAAAAAAAACTTTTTCCTTGTATGCTGTAAAACCAATCTTACACTTACCAATACGTTTCAGTATAATAATTTTCAATTTAATCACAGATGTATATAAAATCGTTAATTCAATGCGAAATAATGAGATACATTTGACAATAACCTTATCAAATGAATCTCAATATTTCGCCAATACCCTTTTCCTTTTTTGTGATAGTATGCTGAGACTTAAAGGATACTCAGAATATAATTACATTGGTTTAACAATATTTTTTCTTTCGTTTCAGTGTTATCCTGCGGAGAAGTCCCGTTGCCGAGGCACGCGGTAAAAAGGTTCTCAGGGCTGTACACGGGCCCTTATTTCGACCCTGCAACACCAACGAACATCACTGCTCAACTTGGAACACACGCTTATCTTCCCTGCAAGGTAATCGAAATCTATATCCTATTCCGGCTAAATTCAAGTTCATGGTCCCGTTGCATTTATAATAAAAATGAGTATTACACTATATTATTAACAGAACAGTGTTAATAACAGAATGAAAGATAATTTATATTTAAATAATAAGTATTTAATAAGATATTACATTTTAAAGTTTCGAATAATGTACGGTAATTTTGTATATTATATTTTAACATTTGATAGGCAATATCTGAGGAAAAATGTATAAATCATAGACAATTTATAAGTTTACATGACAAATTTATACTTATAGACGAAATAATTATGATTAATAGCTATTTCTTTTATGTACCCTTTTCCATGGTTCTTAAAGTAAATGACCAACATTCAAAATGTATGGTAAAATTTTCAAAACTTTTAACTATAATATCTTATTTAATAATTATTATATAAGCTTTAATTATCTTTCATTTTGTCATCAGGATATTCAATTATATAGTAAAATTCTTTTTTTCATCGTATATACAATGGGACCATGATCTTGGATTATGCCCCTATTCCCTTTCTTCTGAAGATTTATTTAAATTTATTTCAAATAATCAATAACTAATCAGTAATAAATTTAGCTGTGTCAGTCACTACAAATCAATTACACGTATACGGATAAAAAAAATAATGTATGCAATAACTTTTCTATGTTTAGTGAACCAGTTATATCATCCTGTTTTCCTATAATAATTTACTCTTTTATATATAGTATTTAAAATAGATCATCTATATCAGGCCTCCACGTATAATGGCGTATCTTGTTAATTAATTTTTCATGTCCTTAAAATAACTAGATATCATCTGACATAAAGTTCAAATTGAGACATTTCTTTGGCGGAAGTTTGGTTCATTGCCTATGAAGAGAAATTATCATTTTAGTTTTTTTTAGTGCTACAGTAATAAGATATATTTATCATGTTAATTTCAAAATCATTTAATTTCGTCATTTTTAACCAAAATATCACATGATGTATTTATATGTAAATGTATATTCTTAGGAACATTAAGTTTTTTTCTACGTATTGTCATTAAATAAATATTCTTTAGTGTTATTATATCACAAGTGTTTTTCAGTTTTTCGGACGAATATTTTTTTCTATGTAATGTAAAATATGTATATGTACATAGTATGTGTGTGTATTATACATGTGAACGAAAAAGGTTTATAGTCAAATATCGTACATTTTTAAACAGTCAGTCCCGAGTTTGGATCAGAAATGTTGCTGCACGAACTTTTATTTCTTTTCCCATCAAAATTGCCGGGGAAATGTACTTTGAAAATCTCCCAATAGACATAAAAGCAGGTTTACATTTGGCCACCTGTAATAGGCTATCAAACAGAAGTACCAGAATGGGCGATCGTTATCGTTGTCAAAATTACACCCGCATAGCCATATCAGCCTTATTTTGCCCGAACGCCTGTAGGCTCTACGGTCAGGGAAAACGATTTGTTTTTATATTTATTTATTCTGATATTTGGGGGCATCGTCAATTTGAGTTTCGCGGGAGTGTGAAACAAGCAAAAGATTGACAAAAAAAAACCTCTGGCCAATGTCCTTTCGTTTCTATCTAGATTTTATGTCCCTCTTAAAAAAATCTTTAATTCAACTTGAAAATATGTAACTATTTTTCCTCTTATTTTTAATTTACAAAAATTTTCAAGAATTTTCAATTTCATCAATAATGTCAGCAAACATTCTTAAAGCATACATATAGGAATTTTTTTTAAATAAGGACTATGTCGATGACACCTATACAATATTCGGAATAGAATGGAAATGCTATATATTTTAAAACTAGTATTTTATAAACTAAATCTTAACAGGCTTAAAAAGGAAATTATAAATTACTAAAAAGTACACAAGCATAATAACAAATAACTATACACTACACAAGAGAGAAATATAATAAAGAACGACATTTTTTCCTGCAGATAGCTGTTACTGTTTATTATTATAATTGACTTTATCTCTAGAGAAAGAAACAAATCCACCCAGAAACACATTAAAACTTAAAAACAAAATTTATATTTATAGAAAGGTGAAATTATAGCTCCAAAATTATTTATACAATATTGAGCAATTTGTAAAAAGACGTCTTAATAATTTATTATGTATGAACGGCTTTAATCCTGTTTTATATAGGGTTTTTTATATTTTCTGTTCGGGTTACTTATTACTTTATATTACTTTTTATTGTGAAGTATAATCTCGTAATATTAGATACATGTTTTAGTCTATCTATATTCTTACGCACGCTCGCCGGGTCTTTAGGCTTTCGACATTACTCAACTCGAGAATTTATTCTAAGATTTCGGTCTTCTGTGCAATCAACCCTCGCATTATACCCTTTCATCAATCATCCCTCCTGCTCCATGTGTCGGCGCAGTCTGAGTAAACCTATCGTTATTCAATCTGCGATGCTCACCTCTACTTTGAATGATTTTCATGTTTATTAATCCTTACGAATTCGTAGTCTTCGATAGTGACCTAGGAAACTTAACCTTGAGAGTATCACGAAAAAAATATGTTTTTGGCTATGTGGTACTGATAGAAATTCACGTTTAAGTTTATGTTCAAATTTTAGTGACATATCTTTATTTTAAAAATAAATAAAATATTCTCAAAAAATTATGCACTTTTTATTTTATTTGTTTAATATAAAATACAGTTTATTACACTGTTTTACTCTAGACTATTAATACTATAATTTATACTTTTTTTTAATGTACCTTTCCAAAATAGCCTTTTTTATTTCTTTTATCTAAGTTGTTTTTTAATTTCTTTAGGGAGGCTATTGAAATTTTTTATTTCTTAATATTTATAATATAATTATGCTGATATTGTTTGGTGCTGTATTTTGTTATTTTAAAATTATTTAAAAAACTTAATTTAATTATTTGTACAGTGGATCTTTTTTTGGAAATATTTTCTACTTTTGGAACTGGGAATTTCGTGAAGAGTGTTTATGTTGATAAAGTTGATTTTTTTAATAGTACG
Organism: Agrypnia vestita; assembly: GCA_016648135.1. NCBI lineage: Eukaryota > Metazoa > Arthropoda > Insecta > Trichoptera > Phryganeidae > Agrypnia > Agrypnia vestita. The sequence continues at coordinate 274,855 of JADDOH010002251.1, forward strand.
TTAATAATCATTCTCTGCCTTACTTTTATGGGGTTCATTATGTTAGCGTATGCCCCTCCCTACCAAATAATGCCATAGGCAATAACTTACTTGTTCTGTATTCTTAATTAATAAATGTGTGATTTTTTTGGAATTTCTGGAAATATTTAGTCACTTTTTGAGTTCGTGAAGGAATATTTATTAACAAACTGCAGTTTATGTATAAATAATAGTTACATAGATAAAATGATAAAACCCTTTTTTCAAAAAAGCTATTTTCATTTCCCGTAAGGTTTTTTTTTATATTTCATTTGACTTGATTGAAACCAATAAATTTTTCATAATTTATATTATTAACTGTTACGATAGTTCATTGTTTTTCAAAAAATAAGTCATGTTGTAAAGAAATTCCAAACATTGATATTACATATCTCAGAATAATTTTATAATTTAAAAAAAATGTACTCAGGGATTAATTTGCTTGACGATTTCATTAACTCTTGTCTTTTCTTCTCAATATTCCCGTTACAAGCACCTTTACACTAGTAACTTGGGTCATTTTATCAGTAGCTACCTAATTAATTGATTATTTTATATCCATCTCATTTATTTAAAAAAAAGTATGAGTAGTTAACATTGTTTTTATTTTTCACCCAATTTAATGATCATCGTGAATAATCCCTCCAACGTTAACACCAAGTCCATCATTCACTGTGCTGTGGTATTAATAGATTCCCAGATATCTGAGGGAGTGATGCTCTCTCCAGATTTATCTTATTATTTCTGCGCCACCATACCCGAGATCAAATTCATACACACCCATTACGCGTCAAAAACGTTCCTGAAATTTGGCCAGGTATTCCCATGGCAACCATGTAACCTTTTGATCTTTGAACTCACTTCTAGCCTTAAGGTAAACTCGTGGAAAACATTACATGTATTCAGAATATTTTGATTATGTCCAAATTTTTTAAGAATACATTACTGGATTTTATCCCCAGGGGTACACCATTAATCAAGATATATATTGTAAAAAACTGGTTAAAAAAGAAGTTAAAAATTGAAACAATTTTCAGGCGTATTTTAGTGTAATGTAAATAATTCGGAAGAAACTCATATACGCATATAAATAATAATGCTTTTCAAAACTCTAATCAAAATTTAAATACCTCACTATCAATAGTGACATCTGTTTTGGATTATGGGAATGAAAAAGCTTTGGACTGCAGGTGGCGGTAGTAAAAATACAGCTCACATATGAAACAAGTTGTGTAAGTTAAACTTACGTATGTACAACTTCCAAAAATTTGATAGATTTTGTAGTCTATTTTAGGTGGAAATGGTGAACATTATATTGTGTGAAATGATCACTTAAGCCAGCCGCATGATAGGTCGTAAGCTCTATGTACACCCAAAAAGACTTCCATGCCTACTTTCCCACATAAAAATATAGCTTCTTCTCTATGAGACATGTATAATATATCTTGATTACAAATATTCGGTTATTTGTTATAAATAATAAATACATGTAAAACAATCAAACATAAATTAATTTGTCGTTTATATGGAATGTTTAGGTATTGAAACAAAAACAGATATTTTATACATACCGTAGAGATGTGAGAGATTTGTTTTCGACGTTTTTCTAGAGTCATATTAGCGTCTTTAGTAAAGTGCCCTCTAGCCATGGGGTTCAAGAACGTTTTTTACGAGAGTACAATTTGCGAACGTGCATCCAAAGGAAATCTTTCATGGCATCAGATTTGATAAAACAAAAATCATTTCGACAGAACCTCACCATACACCTAGATTGATAAAAGAGTATATTTGATAAAATACAAACATCCAAACATTAATATAGATGATGATTACAAATTATCAAGTATTTTGCGTATGATTTCACATTTAAAACACGAAGCAAAAAAGTCGAAAATATCGTTAGTTCGTATTGCGTCAATAACATACTAAGCACCCCGAGCCTAGAAAAAACCCACACATCTCCATACAGTGCGGCAAAACGCTGTGATATGACTCCAACGAAACGTCGAGAATAGAATCTTTGCACATCTATACGGTTCACATTAAATATCATTTTCTGTTTCGATACCTACGATGTTGACCGACCTTAACATGAACCTTAAATCTTAAAAACAAATTTATTAATCTATCAGAAAGACGTACAGAAAAATCAAAATCAACGAAAAAATATTCGACTCGAACCCGGATCGATCCGGGAAGGTGCATTACCATTACGACATGTCAGCCTCGTACCTTTCCGTCAATATATCGACCTTATCTGTAAATCTCATTTTATTCATTGATTAACTAACATTCGTTTATTTTGATTTTTCTGTTTGTATTTCTAATTAATTTATAAATTTGGTTTTAAAATTCAGTAAGAAATTAAACTTCACAGTAAGAATTTGCTCTTTAATATAATCTGAAATATTTTCTGCACGTGTATAATAAAATAATTAAATATTTCAAACAAATACTTACTTACAGTCACGCGATTTTTAAACATGCAGAAATGATAGAACGCCACACTCTTACGAGTATTATCACATTATTATCCTCATTCATACATACAACTTTTAATACATGCTAATATCTCCAACAGGACCATCATCCTTGTTCTGGTTTATTTATTCATTTATTTTATTTTGGGGAAAATTAACAGCAAATCAAAAAACTTAACTAATATGAAATAATGGTTTTTAAAATTATGCCAATTACAAATGTCCTGTCGTGTCAAGTTTGTTATTATTCTAAACAATTTCTCTTCAAAAATTTGCTTCGTATGACCAAGCTTTGTAACCCACTTTCAATTTTTTTTCATTTTATTGCTTTTTAATTCACTTTTAATTCAATTTTTTTTCATTTTATTGCTTTTTAAATTCACTCCTAATGTGTTCATTATTACTATTTCAATTATGCACGATACAATAAGCCATGAAGCCTAATTACTTAGTAAAACTCATCACAAAATACAATAATTTGAGAGTCTTACAACTTTTTGTTATTGTTTACTCTTTATTTTCCGATATTTCATCCTATTAGCATTTATTCTCAAACAAACTGCCATAACTTTGTTTTCAATATTTTTTATCTTTTTCCTTTATCTTTCTTTCTGGAAAGAAGGTTTTTTCAACATTCTTTCTACTTCCGCCAACGATGTCTATACTATTCACATATGAGTATGCTAAACATTAATTTGTTCTTTAGAATCGTTCTTATCAAGTGAATACAGTTGATAATATTCTCTGGTGTTTGCTCTGTCTTGGCCTAGTCTAAACCTAGTTTAGCAATTTTCAATGCCAGTTGTACTAAAACTCCATACGAATTTAGTAGTTAAATATTATTTAATATTTAATATTTTATGAAATTATTTGTACGATATTACACTTAAATAACTTAGTTTAAAAATATTCTTTTAAACTTAACTTCTGTACATTCTGATTAAACAAACTCACTATTTTCTGGAATTTTTAAATACATTTTTACCTATACAATGAGCTGGAGGCCTATTATTAAAGTCAGTGGCCGCCCATTTTTAACTGACTTCGTACGTCCGTAAATGTCATAAATTCATACGCCCTGATAAGGGCCCTATAATAATATGCAAACAGTCTGTGGACTTTATAATAAATTATTCATTTTAACAAATTTTACACATCAGTTGATAAGCTGATTTTCGTGAGCGTTCAAACAAAACAAGAAAAACACAACGATTAAAGAAACACCTAAAAATTTACATTTGAAAAAAGCTTGGGAATTTTTATTTTTTTGAAAGTTGTGCCTACGATCCCGGAAATAATTAACTGAAGGGAAAATACACTCTTCTAGGCAATCAACGTCTTGAACCACACAACATTTTTAAGCAAAAATATAAAAAAAGTATCTCAATTAGCCGTGATGTGTTTTCTACATGTTTTCTCCAGATTTTTATGGAATGGAATCATGAAATCATGTTTAAGATGTGGATTTTTTGACGGCTTCTGAACATGAGCTGGATCAATAAAGATACTAATGGCAAAGTGATGCAAAAAGTTTGGGAAATTCATAAAAAATAAATGGCAATATTTTGGTCATATCGTGAGACATCCAAGAAAATACTCAAATCTTTTACCCATCTCATCATTCTAGGCTAAACCAAAAGCAGGAAACAGGTCTGTGAATACAAAAAACATTCTGACCGAACAAACCAAAACAACTAACCAAAAAATATTAACAGAAGGCCGAATTCTTATTTTACTATAAACCTACATACATGAATGCATGTAACGTTCGCATATACAATCTTAATTAAAGTAAGTGATTTCATCGTTTGAGACAACGGAGGTATACGCATAATTAATTTATTTTAATTTATGATGAAAAAGATAGTTAACCCGAAGTTAATTATATTTTTATGTAAAAAATTCCAAAATATATTCGTTTAACGATACTTAAAACTAATGCCAAGCGACATTTTATTCTTCTTAGAAGTGAGAGATACACCTAAGGGGTTATGGTATGTTTTTATTTTTTGATAAATCGTGATAAGAACCTCGAATGCACTCAAGATAGTTAGATTATGGCTAAATGAAATGAAGCTGTTTTCCAAGTAGGACTGCTAAAATAACAAGGAATGATAATTAAACAAGGTAACAATATTTACAGGTGAAATTAACTTAAAAAAATAATGACCTAAGTAAAACAACATGAGAAGGTATTGTCACAGATATAATAAGCGCTCGAATATATTTAAGTAATTAAAATAATTTATTGAATGCAAAGTAATCAATGTTATCTTAAGGTTATTATTTTTAAAATATGGGAGGTACCTACCATGGTAAAAAAATTGGCTTTCATTATACGTATTATAAGTGTTCTATTTACTATGAAATTTCAATATAATTAATAAATTGATTACTGAATCCAATTTAAATGCAATCAAATAATGGCGATGATTTCAGAATTGCTCTCACATTGCTGTGTTTTATATTTCTTTAATCCGATTTCATAGTGAATGTTCTCAGATATTTTTGCGGGCAAAAGCTTCCGTGCCTTATTGCTAGATGGCTAAATCTCGGCCGTACAATAAACAAAAGCCAATAACGCCCGGAGGAGGCATAAAATTGATCCCTCTTCGTCCTTCTGTGTTCGTGCCTTGACCCTTTTTATGGTAGTGGAAATAAGGCTTCGACAATGTTAACTTAATTTTCTTTTACGACGACGTTAAAGTGTTTAATGGTTTTCAAGCAAATGACTCGCGACAAATTTTAACAGCCGCAGTTAAATACACGAGGCGCGGATCCCAAGTTTCTTGCAGTCTTGCACGGAAAACTTTCTGAAGTTTTAAACGTTCTTGCCGCTGCGCGCTGAAGACGGGTTATAACTTTTTCCAAAAGTCTGATAATAATTTTTAAACTATTCCTTTAAATTGTCTACTTAAAATATTTTTAATAAAAAGCATACCTCTAGGTCCAGTGAGTACGAAACTGGCTTCCTTTATGGTGGGTTTCGGGTGCGTTTCCCAGTGGCCAACAATGCTCGCAAATTGCGCAATTTTTTTTCGAAAATCGTCGTATCTTAGTCATATTTAGGCACTCATGGTAAAAAATATGTTTTTACTAAATCCATTACCACGAATTTGATGTATTTTATTTCATTTAAATAAAAAACAAATTAAAAAAGATTTTAAAAAAACACCCAAATAATGCTTCATCAAGTAATTTAAATGCTGCAGATTGATGTCCTGATAGTTTACCGGCATTTTCAATCGAATAACAAACAGAATTTTTGATAAGAAAACAGGACAAATATCAACATGAATGAATATTGAGAATCCACTGTTTTAGAATATAATTTTAAATATGATTTATCCAGCTAACCTGTGGACACTATTAATCTGTGATTTCAATTATTTTTAAATAAACTATAAATCATTTACATACAAATCGTTCCTTACTTACAAAGTGCACAGATATCCGAGCTGATTAATGGATATAATTAATCTGCAGCCTTATTCCTGATGCCACGTTAATGGTGCACTTCGTTAACGCGAGCAGTCCAAGCGCGACGTTTGAACTGCTCAGTTAACAATATGTGTACATCGCTAGCTCAAAATCTGAAATACGGTACTGATTGGCGTTTGAAATCAAATAAACTAAGTAAGCCACGTAACTCGAAGAGTCGGGTAAATTCTTTGTCTCGACGTTTCCATGGATAAGCCAGCTTGAATTTTTATTTATTATTAACAAACCATAAGATCGCTGATTGCGTGTATGGGAGAGAATTTTTCACAATTTCTATGAATAAAACGAGTTAATTATTATTCTAACAAAATAATTTATGAAAACGCTGTGAAAAATGAATATAGAATATTTAAAATAATCTTTCTTATGTAAGGTATGAATAAAGTTTTTAAGATATTGCATAAGGCCACCCAAATTAGACATATGTTTATGTATATACTATATAGGTACGTATAACGAAGGATGTTATTACAAAATATATAAAAAACTGGGCAAGTTGAAAGAATTGAAAGCAACAAGACATCTAGTGGATACCTAAGGGCAGAACATTGGTTCGCATCTTTGCTAAGCCCTAGTATATATTTATAGCATCTTTTTGGCGCTCCACGGAGACGGTCGTAGCAACATTCCTTGAATGACCGGTTCGGGTTTGGTGGCCCGGGGTTCAAGCCCTATCTCCGGCCTTTTAATTTCGTTTTTTGTATCTATTAATTCGAACGAAATTATACGAAGTTACGGGGACAGACAGACGAACGGATGAACAGACAACGAAATTATTAAGTTTGATAAGTCTCTCGCTCATCAGACTTAAAAAGAATCTATTCAAGATATCTATCAAGAAATTTTAGGAAATAATTTGTTTCTACATATAGGAATTGTATTTTGAGTTTTTTAGTGTGCGTTTGTTTATGTTTGTATAAGTAAGCTAGGATGGTTTTCTCGTAGTTTTGTCTCACATCAAAAAGTCTAATTTATTAAATATCTCATCTGTCCGTGTAGGTATTGGTAGTTTTTAGGGTAATTTTTAAATTGTTTTTTGGGCAACAATTAAAGGGTTAATTGTTGTCGTTAATGGGTTAATCATCGTCGCTCCTCCCCATGCAATTACTCCGTATTCTATTTATTGATTATCATCAATGATGAGGCCTAAGTACTTTTTTTATTTTATCGGTGCTATTTATATACAGGTGCTGGATCTTACCATCGCATTTAAAATACATATGTAGTAAAGCCCTTTTTAACCCTCAATCAATTACGATATGAAGTCTTAAATAATATTTTTATTTTTCGTTCCAGGTCAAGCAATTAGGAAACAAATCGGTATCCTGGATCAGAAGACGAGATGCTCACATCCTGACAGTAGACCGGTACACCTTCATAGCCGACGAAAGGTTTCAGGCCTTTCTCGTTGAAGCCACAAACACATGGACATTACAGGTATATTAAAAAATATATATTTCATTAAAAAATCATAACATCTCTTCAGTAACATTTGTCGCAGACAAGACAAAACCAGTTTTTGTTACCGTAAGAATAATATAAAAAATTAATAAAACAGATTATAGATGAGATAAAAACTGTCACGTCAAGTGCTTTCCGCACACCGGACTTGTCATTTTAATTGTTTACAAGCAAACAAAACACTTTTTTGCCGGCCAATAGGAGAGCACACTTACATTATTCGACTCCCTTATATTGCCGGTGCTGTATTCCAGTTTCTCTGGCGTGGTGTACGATTGGTCTAAAATGTTTAAATTCGGCGACCTTAGTCAATGTCAGTAAGGCACCATTAGCCCCCTCACAATTAAAATGAAAAATATATACCATTCCGAAAGCACTTTTCAAGACCACCAAAAAAAATCCTAATCGTCCTGCCGATTATAGGAGCGCAGCGCAAGGTGCTCAAATCCTGTACGGAATAAAATTTGTTGGTAAAATAAGTCAAAATTGTAATATCATCAATCATTAAGAGTAAGTTTATCAGATTTCTTAACATACCTTTATCTATTCAAATATCGACTGCCCCAACGAACGAGGCAGTAACTCAATATTTTAGGTATTTGAGTAAGTACCATTTTTAGGTTTAGGCCATGATTAGCTATCTACAGCAAAGACAGCATAACAGATAAAAATATGAATTTTACAAAACTAGTAAATCAGTCAACCATTTTTCTTCCATGTAATAACGCAGTAGGTAGGAATGTAAAGTATAATAAAATATCTCAATTACTAGAATGACCGTCTTAAATATTACCTACACACACAAAAAAAAATTTGAAAAGATTCCAAAAATAGTTAGAATTCCGGTTCGAAACTTAAAAGTGACCCCCTGAAAAATCGATTTATTTGAGTTACTGCCTCGTTCGTTGGGGCAGTCGATATGTAGTATACATATATAATGTCTGAATAGATTAGGCTATATTTCAAGTTTATAACCTTTAAAACGTGTAATTACCATACATATAGTTACACTTGACCATCACTCTTGTAGATGTTTCGTTAAAATATTTTATTGATTAATTTTATAAGAATATTTGAGTTTTTGGCTTTTATCTTGTATGAAACCCAATAATCCTTGACAACAAAATCTGTACTCATGCGAGTTTCATAAAAATATCTCGTGCAATGCGAAATTTTGTATATTTTTATAAAAATAGAAATACGTTTCACATCATAATCAGAACTTAATTAGATGACACGTTAACATTCTATTTTATTTTTTTGGAAAACATACAGTTTATCTTATCAGCAATATGCAATAAAATAATAACAAAATAAATTACATCAAAATAATTAAGCCATTCTTTCTCCATATGCAGTGTTTAGTGACAGAGTTTAGGTTAAATAGGACACAAAAATTCAATATTACGCTGTGATAAAGAAAATATAAAAAACTAAAGACACTTTCTCTCAGAAAACTCTCTAAGGGAGTGAAACTTATAAATAATTAAGATTTTGAAAAGAAAATGATTAAAAGGGTATGCGCTTCTCAAGATAATATAAGCGCTTGTTCTCCCGTAATAAGTGTTTTCCCGGGACGATTAATGGTGCAAAATAGTATTGTATTTAAGTATAGTATTGCAGAGGTTTTCATGATGTAGAAAATTTAATTGCATTTATTAAGATTATGTACAGGATACATCGAAATCCTTTATCTCAAATCATCATCAAAGACACTCCATCAAAATGTTTTATAATATGGGATATAAACATACATAATATGTGGAGATATTACCTCCTGGAACAGATTTCAATTAAACTTTACTGAAAAATTGATCTGTTCGATATTTTCGTTGAGCAGCCTGATCTGCCTTTTTTTCCAAAATGGTAGCTGTCCAAAAACTTAAAAATATCGTAATTCCATTAATATTGGATGATCCCGACGCAAATCGCTGGGATCAGGCAGGGGTGGGGGATAAATAACGGGAATAAAGAATGGAGATGGAAGGTAAATGGCAACAACAATGCATGGACTGTACATGATATAGGACTATAAAGGAACAGGAAGCTCGACTTAACTACACACTTTCACACATCTGATGACGCTAGGAAGATGACTATGCTCCAACTATATGATAACGAAATTGCTTCTGGAAGTGGCTGTCGATAATTGGTGGTGGTAATTTAAGGTAATGATACAAACTGTAGGTTTGAACTTAAGTAGAGTGGGTAGGACAAGGAAGGAGTGGGGAGAATCGCGATGTTAAACAATATTTAGATTGGTGAATATTAAGTCGAAACTAGTGTCATGTAGCGGTGAATACCGAACAACGAATGAAGAAAAAAATTCATTAATTAAATACTTTCTTAGCAAGACATTAAATTATTATAAGAATTTAAGAAGCGTAGCTATAATAATAAGAAAGTTTTTTTTTAAATTACAGATATACATAAATATATTCTTAAAATATATGCTTAAATGCAGAGCAGTTTTACGGCATTATTATACTGTAACGAGAAGTTCGGCTATAATGCAATGATTATTTTTTTAAATGTCACCTTTGTCACTGTCCGAATCATTTGTAATATGTCCTATCGCAGGATATAGAATGGCCTATAAAAATCTATGGCCTACAATATTTTGGAAACACCCAGAACAATCTAGAAGCGACAGAAATGTTCTGTTAGACAGAAACTCCTCAACACTAGAAAAGAGTTGTGCTGAGAGTTTTGTTTTGACAGCTCGTTCGAAGTGAAGTGAGTCGCGGGCGACGGTCAGGTGTACAAGTGACTTTCACAAGTAATTAATTACTAATTAATAAATCGATACTTAATTTCCAGTGTTGTCATTTGCCTCGGAGATTTATTAGTAATATAAAAATAAGTAGCAAATAAATGTCTACAAATATTACCTAGCACCGCTGTGCCAAGAACTGGATGCCAAGTTTGAGGTAATATTGCCACGTTTTACCGCCAAGAGGTCCTCAGGGAATCGGAACAATAATTATTTGACTCTTTTAACGACAAATTTCAGAAATCATACGGCGAATCTGTTTACTTTGTAGTTGTTATAGCGCCGACAAAATAATGTTAATTGATAACATCATATCGGCAATCTATTTTTAATCCCCGTAATTTTTTTCGAATGTTGTTTAATTTCAAATTCAAAAACTGGAACTCAGTAGGTGCACATTCTTAATATTTCAAGACCATAAATTTGTGTAGTATAGGTACACGTTAGTAATTTGGTTGAATATCACAATAATACAAAAAGAATATTTCTTCACAAAATTTTGTAAGAAATATATTATATATAAAAATATATATATTAGTCAATCATGGGTGGATTGTTAGCGTTAGGAAAACTTTACAAACGCATTTTTCCGTAACACGCGAGTTATTTATTCCATATGAAATCACCCAGGTGTGGTTGTTTGACCATTTCAGATATTCTTATGTATGGGATTACCTTTTAAAAAAAATTTCATATGTAGACCAATCAGTAAGTAGCTCAAAACAATTTTTATTTAATTTTTATCTCCTATCGTTTTACATAGAGCTAGGCTCAATTTATTTTGCAGCCACAGGCAATTCGAAACTTTACAGAATTTAAAAAAAACCTTCTCTTCCCGTAAAAGACAAAAGATTCCGGGTTTCACTAACAAATAGAAAACAAAGTAGAGTTGTTGAAAATGCAAAAAAACTTATGTGACTGAAATTATTATATAATATGACATAAATGACCTTGAAATACGCAAAAATTGAAAGCATAGTCATCGATTTTGATGACTTTTTAAAGTATTTTAAGATATTTTTGTTTTAAAACTATGGCTAGTAGAGTTTACAGTTATGAGAAAATACATTCTAAGTCCCCTTCCTGCCTTTTAAGGCATCCAAGTTTAGAACATTAAAATTTTTGCGGATTTCAAGGTCGATTATTTCAAAAGGAGGACCACGTCTAAAAAAAAATACCCAATGATATGTGTACTTACCTGTACGTTCCCTTTTCTTTCATTTTTCAAAAAATTTGGTTTAAAAAACTACTTGATGTACTTCTGTACCTATTGTGCCAAAAATGTACCTAACCTCTATTACCGTCGTACATTGGTGTATATTTTAGCTGAAATGCACAGCCGAGACACAAATTTTACACAAATGTAGCCGAGACACAAATTGCTTTCATGTATTGCCATAAACTGTCGCCAGGCGGCATCAACTCGCTCTGCACAACTTTGCGTGCTACTTGGTAAAGCACGTGAGTCGTGTTAGCGCCGGAACAGTATCTTACATAAATTTCTGATTGGGTATTTGTTTGCGTTCATTGATTAAGTTCGTTTGTACTGTGAGACTTCTTTTAAAAATTTTTTTATTCAACATCTAAAATTATATTTTACCAAAATGCCGTTTAAGCATCGCGCCCAAAATCAGTTACGTTGTACTTAACATAAGCAAATTTATTCTATCTATTAATGATTTATGGCATAATCAAGTAATAAAAATTTAAATAACCACTCAATTTTGTGCAAATTTGATAAATCGAGAAAATAAATTTAAAAATTCAAATCATTTAACTATATAAAAAAATTAACTATTCTGACGAGTTTGTTAACTTTTATATAGATATTTTTATTTATATTATAATAATTAAAGTTTAATAATATTTTTGAAATGGATTTTAAATTAAAATCACAATAGCTTTCAAATGGTTCGAATGGTATATTGATTCCTACACATGTGGTATAATATCCTTTATACAGGGATGCAATTGCGTATTTACGTTGACTATCCACCGTTAAACCAGATATTGTCTCCCATGACATTCCTCTCACTTCTCTATCACAAGTCTTTTGCAAATCTATAAAGCCTTTGGTGCCTCCTTTTAAAATTATTTTTTATTTTCATTTTAATTTTTTTTATTATTTTAAGCCAAAAATTCTTCAAATTGAGTTGTAATGTAATGTTAACGTGGTGTAATAATAGCTCACTACTACATTAGATTCGCTGCTCTAAATAATAACAATGGTTCTTACAATATTTTCTAAAAAAAGATCGGAAATTCGCCTTTTGTAAGACCATTTTATGTTCATTCTTGTATACGGTAATATTCCCTGGCACAAAACAGCACGCATGTAGAAGCGAACAATGAATTACTTTGATAAAACGTTTTGAATAATTTGTGCTGACGTGCTCGTTAATTCGAAAAGATAACCCGGGGTTGGCAATCATTTAACATGGAAGACCTTATTAAATGTGGTCTAGAAAAAAATGGCATTATCACGACTTTTGATATACCCTATAATGACGGTTTATTGTTTGATATTAATTACTTTTGTGGGGATGAGCAGCCGTGTCATTTATCATTCTCAGGGTTGTGCTGAAATGTAATTATGTTTTACTTAGGAAATTACAATTATGTTTTAAGAATCAAGCGGTTTAATTTCAGGGTGACTTTAATTATCTTGTAATTAAATATTTATTTTGAACAACCTTTGAATCTGCCGTAAAATAATTATGTTTTTGTAATTAATATAAAATAACTTTGTATATAAACACTTCAGTTTCACTTACTAAAATTAACTGATTTTGTGAAAACTTTGTTCGTTTCCTTCATCAAAATAGTACAAAATTTAAAGCAATTACTTTGGTTCTAAAGAAAGTCTTGTATTGCTGCCCGAAAATATTAAGTTTAAAACAAAACTCATCTACAAAACTATTTTATAGTAATTATGTTAGTCTTATTTTTTGTATTTACAATTGCAATAAATATTAAGAACTTTGCGTTGATGCTTACATGAATAAAAAATTTTAATAAAATTTATCTTATATTTTAAATTATTAAGCTCAAAGCATTAACGGATTAACCTACTATGGATAAAATATAGCCCCACATCTTGTCGAGATCTTTTAGAATATAGAATTGATTTTATTATCAAAATATCACTTTATTCTCTTATTTTCATTAACACTTAATTTCGTTGTATTTTGCTATATTTGCAAAATCAATTTTGCTATAAACGCCGAAACTACAACTTTACAGTACCTAGAGAAAAAAAAAATTACAATAAGACCTGAGTTTGAATGTGAATGAAGATCTGTATTTAGGCCGAAGGTCACCGGTAGGTGTTACCTTATCACACAAATATCAGATAAGGTACGAAAGTAGTTGAGATATACTTAAGATTACTATATATATTCGTCGCTGGCCCGGAGGAATATTTAATACTTTTTCAAATAATTGTTGTAGGAATATTGGTGTCAAATAATCAATTCAATATATATATAAATAAAGAAACCCGTGTTTCTCTACCCGCCAAGTTTTCTCCACAACCAGCAACAACCACCCACCGGTAGTTATGGTGGTGGATAGCCCTTGGTGTCACATCGAAAATATGCGAGTTTGGTGGGGGTGGCTGTGCGTGAGTGGGAGTGGGTGACGAAAATGTGATTTCTAGCACATTGTTTTGTTATGGGAAGGCCGCAAATGCTTCAGATTGTTTCAAAATAGGCGCGCCGACTGTGTCGGTGAGTCTAGAAGATTCCGAAAAACCTTTTCTAGAAAGTTCTGGAAGGAGAAGGTTCTAGAAAATTTACGAAAATTCTATAAGGTTCTAAACTGAGTGGCGGAATGTGTCGGTGTGTCTAGAAGGTTCCTGTACATTCGATTAAATCCTTGAAAGTTCTGGAAGGAGATGTTCTAGAAGGTTCGTGAAAGTGCTATGACGATCGAAACAGTGTACTAAAAATCTACGCGTGCGAAGCCGCGCGTGCACATCTAGTGAATTAATAAAAGTATAACACCACTTTTTATTGAATAATCAACATGTTTTGGGGCCAATAAAATTGTCCTTTCATCAGGATATAATGACTGACAGCAAAGACATTAACATAAACCAAAATAAATATATTTGATTTGAATAACTTATAAGAAACTAATGTGAAGAAAGTTAAATAGATAACTATTATTAATTTTATTAATATTTAAAGCATTAACTTTGTGGTTAGTCATAATAACAGAATGTAAGTAAACTTAGTAAAAACCACTACTAGATTTACGGTCTACCGGTTTCGAGACGTACCCGTCTCTTCGTCAGGACCAACACTACACTACTATATTCACAACACTATACACCACAACCATAGTATTGTTAAACTATCACCACTATTGATCACAGAGACAAGCATGCACTGATTATAGCCTACTGAACAATAGGCTATAATCAGTGCATGCTTGTCTCTGACAAGATTAACACGCATGTGATATTTATATTTTGTTTTTGCTAATGTCTATACTTTTATTTTTAATTTAAAGTATTCGTTCTTTCCTGATGAACAGACCATTGGATCCGAATCATGTTGATTATTCAGTAAATTCAGTGGTTTTATGCAAAGTGCTTTCTATTATATATGAATTAATTAATAATTTTTATTTAACAATTTGACCACAAAGTTATTTTTCTTGATTTTTCTTGAATTAAAGAATTATAATATCAATAGATTTGGCGTTAAAGTTATAGAGATAATTATCTGAGTAGCTTGTTGGTCCTGTGGTTAGGACTCTCGCCTCGTGATCTAAGGGTCGCGGATTCGAACCTCACTCCAGACCAGCAAGTTAGTCCTATTTTCATAGCACAAGCGTTTGGCTTGGTTTGAAAATAGTAAACATAATAATTTGACACGTATTCTGTCTTCACATCTCTATTTTAAAAATAATCCATGATGATCATTAAATTGGTTGAAAAACATTAACTACATATGTAACCTCTACGTGAATTTAATAATTATATATTTTTACAACCACCTTGATATCAGTAACTCCAGCTCTTTTTGTCAGTACCTCATCAATTTTTTATTTTATTTCCACCCGATTCACCTAGCGATAAAAAATTCTATTGCTCTCGATACTCGAGTAGTAAAATATAAAATTATTATTAAACTCTCGCAAAAGTAACATAGTTGTTATTTTTCAACCAATTTAACGATCACAATGCAAGAATTATTTGACAAAACGATAAAATCTTTCATTATTATAAATCAATGCTGTTTTGGCGTTTAGAGCAAAATTGATTTACAGTGACAATATCTTATTAAATCTTACTTTTAATATTTACTTTCTACCTGGCTGATATTGTATGTTTAATACTAGTATATTCAAATTAATAAAATTATCACATTTTTGTAGGTCAAGTATGTTCAACCACGTGACGCCGGACAGTACGAGTGTCAAGTTAGTACGGAGCCGAAGATGAGTCACTTCATACAGCTTAATGTTGTTGGTAAGTACAAATTTTCACTCGGTTATGCATGGTTATTTTATTTGATTTTCATCATGGCTGCCGCACAGCCACGATCAGTATCCTCGGCGTTGATTAAATAGTAAAAACAGATTTTTTTTTTACTAGCCATTGTATTTTGCTATTACTTTGTGGTTATTCATCATGCACATAATTAAACGAATTAACTTATAACTTCGTTAGGGTATACTTAATACTAAATAAACTTTACAAATTATGAACAATCATACCTCGTAAATAGTGGGGGGCGCGGAAAGAAACAGGTGATGGGGTGAAAGGGAAAATATTCATGAAAATATTCATAAGTTAGTTTTTTTTGAGGTATGATTTTTCGTACCTTTTTTTGTAAAGGTTATTTAGTATAAAGTATAACCTGACGAAGGAACGTTCTTTCCGAAACCGGTTGGTTTTAACCAAAAATTAAGTGGTGATAAAAGTTAATTCGTGTAATTATAGAGAAATTATATTTATTTAATTATTTTCAATTTTTAATTCTAATGTATTAATTACCACATGATATTTAAAGGAGGGTTTTTTTTGAAGTGCGTGAGATATTCATAGTTTTGAAACGTGCATAAGTACTAGCCGTAAACCCCGTGCAAAATCACGGGAAATAATAATAACGATTTGCCTTGCGTGCACTTAATCCCCGTGCTGATTGCGTCACACTCTAAGTATCTAAAGTTTTAAATCCAGCAATTTACGCATTTTATGACAGACAGACTGACAGACAGACAGATAACGAAATTAATATTTTTGATTTTCTTTTCAGTTATCTAAAACTGATTTATCCATTCAATACCTTTTATATCGTGACTCCCATAAATATAAGAAAGCATATAAAAAAAAGTATAGGAAATTCGTAATCTAATTAATATATTAATATAAAACACTCTGTTGTGTATTTATTTATTAACTTTTTTCAAACATCCTATTACAATAGCAGATTAATGCCAGTTGGCAATTTCTTCCAACCAATCACACAGTTTCGTTCATTGTTGAATCATAGTTGAAATAGGTTCCGGAATACAAAATTATAATAACGGAACTGGCTTCAGGATAACAAGACGAGAAGACGATGTATGTGGACAAGGAGGAGCTTAACTAGGTTTTGCGAAAGGTAAAATTTATTTAGTTGTGGTTTGTGATAATATGATATCCGCGCATGCGAAAAATTCTGCATTATGAATGAGGGTCGACGATGAAGTTGTGTCAGCTGAGCGAAGGAGAAGACCATGGTTCAACAAAATTTTGATTTCAAGTATTGAGGTGAGTGAAAACTGAAAAATACACAAAGTACAGATAAAACCTAAATTTTCAGATAATGGCCAATGGAGAAGAATGCGAAATAAGATGAGATGTGATCTATTTTTATGAGATTGAAAATAAAATGGATACATACGTTTTATCAAACATAATAATTTTGTTGTCTGTCCATCTATTCATTCGTCTGTCTGTCTATCCCTGTAACTTCGTGTAAAGTCCGTATTTTCGTTTAAATTCACGGCTAAAAAAAACAAATTAAACGGCTGGAGGTGGGGCTTGAACCCCGGGCCATGAAACCTGAACCGGCCACTTCACGCATATTGCTACGGCCGCCTCTCCGTCGAGCGCCAAAAAGATGCTATAAATATATACTAGGGCTTAGCAAAGATGCAAAACAAATTTCAGTCATTTCTTACGATTTTCAATCGTGTATTCGGACAAAGTAGAGATATAATATTATCATAAGTTTTATAAATAATCCACTAACCAAAAGTTTTCATACAACAAAAACAACAAACAAACCAATATGTGAATATTGTTGGTTTATACTAATTTTATACCTAAATATTTAAGCAAATCTAAATCGTCTTGACCTCTTAGATATTGAAAAGAATAATGAAGGATATATAAAAATTTTCCACGAAGGACAAAACTACTGAATTTTTTCTAAATTGAAAAGAATTTCAGGAAATTCTATTAAAACTTATCTATTTTTACACAGAGTCATATAAGAGAAATGAATTATATTTCCCGGAAATATAATTAACTCCGCAGCGAGTAACGTTCCCAACTCTATCTATAATGTATGATTGAACTGCAGAAAATATGATCAATTATACATTTGCGGCTAGAGGTACATATATCAAAAACATTGAAGAATTTTCGTATTCCTATCTGAAATATTAATTTAAATAAAAAAGATTTTATTATTTGTTTGCGTCTACTCATATTTATTAATTACACTTACATGTTTCGGAAAACCCTTCCATCATCAGGGTATTTTATAAATGCCAGAATATCATTTTTTTGGTTATTTTGACATTTATGAAACTCCCTGACAATGGAAAGGTTTTTCCAAAACATCTAGGAGTAATTTATAAATACTATAAGGGCCGGTCTTATAAACGAAAGACCAAATTTCCGTTAGTCAATCGACAATATACTAACGGATGGCCGTTCGTTTATAAATGTTACCGATGCTCGTCTTATAAAACTTTTTTTACCGTAAGTATCGCAATATCGCACTGCTCTTGTCTATGATTTTAGAGCTGTCAAAAGCGAATTATATCTCTTTTCTATCTAAAATTTCTCGCTCGCATCAGATTTTTGGGATACTTCCCACAACACTACATTGGTAATAGCCTTTAAAACCCCAACTTAGTCTGAGCAGCTAATAATATTGATCCTAGAGCATAGAATCTCGAGGCAACAAGCAATTTTGTAGTTGGTGATAATGTCAGATTCCTACGGATGCGCCTTTTTACATTGTTCCCAATATCTTCTAGAAGCTCATATAAGCTCTTGAGCAGACCTTTTTGACAAGCGAAAGCGGTAGATAAAATCTGCGTCATCTAAAATATTAAAATAATCTACTCGTATATTGAACATTCTTTGTCGTCGAGTTTGTTCTTTATCCGACGAACTTGAATACAATAATAGCTCGACATCGTTATGTGAAAACATTTTTCCTTGAAAATGTAGCAACAGTCAGCACGGTATATATGTACATATTAAACAAACAGCATTAAACGCAAATTGACAGCGGACCTAACCTTAAAAAATAATACGTCAATCTGTCATACTTCTGTCAGTTTCAACTAACGGACGGTAAACTGGTGGTTCGACTGTCGGTATCGGCCGTCGGTAAAATTTTACTAAAATTTGATTAACGGATTGTTATAAGACGAAAAAAGTGACGTTTGTATCAAATTTCAGTTTATTTGGTCTGAAATTTAACTAACGGACGTTTATAAGACCGGCCCTAAGTGGATACAAACAAATAATAAAATCTTTTTTTTAATGTCAATCTACGAAGTTGCTCTAATTAAAGAAATATTTATAACTTTTTTTTTTTACATTTGTAAAGAATCTAGAATTAAGCTTATTCTCTGAAATTTTTCGTAACAAATCTTTTTTTATACTAGGTTCATAATCATAACTAGGTTCCCAATCCTGGTTGAGTCATGGTATGCGCCAGATTTTTTCTCCATTGTTTCATAGAACATACGAGTACATTGAGTTTCTCAGCAGTCCTGTATTTCTGAGCAGACATATATATAATCACTTGTAATGAGTATATTTTATAAAAATACACATTACGGTCTTCTTTATTTCGATCTTTCATCGTAAATATCAACATAAAAAGCAAAAATTCTATAAGCATGAATTTACTAAAAAAATGTCCGTTAAAATGAAAACCTGCGTCGTTTTTTTTTTGTTGATGTGGACATGCTGTTTAATATGAATTTTGTACAAGCCTTTAAAACCCTCTTTGTTATTTCGCACATTTAGGAAAGACGTTTTAAAGACCTAACATCAGTGTATCGATCTAACGGCCCTTCTGCTTCTAAATTAGTTTATTTTTTTGTATTGAATCGCACATTACCGCAGTATTTTAACCATTTTGAAATCGTTGGTGCAAGTGGCCGCATAAAAAAAGGGCCATGGTCAAATGAAGTGAGCAGAATCAAGCGAAATATTAACGCTTATTAGTTTGATAGATTCTATTCTTCTTTTACAATTTGTACTGTCAGGATACAAGCAACAATAATACTACAGAGGAGATCTAGAAGCGCATAGTGAGCGCAAATCGCTGTTTTTTCCGCCTACAAAAGCAGATAAAATCCAAACTGCTGTCCAGAAACACCAAGATATTAGTGTTCAAAACGCTTATTAGGCCAGTGCTCACGGACGTTTTTGATAGGAAAATTTTGAGGCGTATCTTCGGACCGGTTCTAGAAAATGGACTTTGAAGTAGACGTTACAACAATGAGCTCTATACTCTATTTAAGGAGCCAAACGTCATAAAATTTATAAAACTGGGAAGACTTCGGTGGCTGGGTCATGTGGAGAGAATGTCCGAGCATCAAGCACCAAAGTCCCTGCTGAACTCAAGGCCAATAGGGCGAAGGAGCTTAGGAAGGCCAAAATTAAGATGGAGTGACAACGTCCTCAAAGAATCTCTGCCTTAGAGCTTCGAAACTGGAGAGAGCTGGCACTAGACCGAGATGAGTGGAGGAAAATTATTAAGGAGCCAAGACCCACCAAGGGTTGTAGTGCCAAAAATGATGATGATGACTGTCGGGATACACGTGCCGTCTAATCTGTAATTGTATCGAGGGCTTCCGATTAATATTGACATCTTTATACAAAGAGCGCACATCTGAAAACTTTGAAATATTAACACGTGTCTTACCCTTTTACAAACAACATTCAATTACTTCAAAACTATCATCTTTCCCTATACTAACGGGTTTTTACAAGTTCCTTCTGGAATAATCTATCATGTATATCGGCAACTGCCGATCCGCATTCAGAAATCAACAGCGGGACAAACAAAAGTCTGCCTGAAACGGTAGAAGTTCGCGCGCTTCTGTGTGCT
This sequence comes from Agrypnia vestita, assembly GCA_016648135.1. NCBI lineage: Eukaryota > Metazoa > Arthropoda > Insecta > Trichoptera > Phryganeidae > Agrypnia > Agrypnia vestita. Next base: position 295,452 of record JADDOH010002251.1, read on the forward strand.
GGGTTTCGGCCCCGGCGTCCCATATAATGACATTCACACTTTTTCTTTATTTCGAAGTGATAAATTTTTAATTTTATATTATTACATTATAAATAATATTTTCTAAAACATTCCAAACCAATACACAAACTCCGTTAGTGTGACACCTTGCAGCAGGACTACGTAAATATTAATGGTTTATAAAGACACTTAAAAATCGAACCACCACAATATTAAGATGTTTATTTACAACGACATCGCCATTGATGATATTATAAAATGTTTGATTTATTTTTGTGAAAAGAAACGTATTTTGGAAATTAGTATTATTCCCCTTTTAATTAGGTATATGTATATAAATTGTCTTCAAAATATATTGAAAATTTTTACCGTATTACCTATATATAAAATATTTATTTATTTAGAAAATCCTTGTTTACAATGCTTCTTTTATAGTGCAGTTTTTTTTGTGGATTAAAGTTACTACAGTTCATTATAATTCAGTTTAAAAAAATTAATGGTTTATAAAGACACTTAAAAATCGAACCACCACAACGAAACTTCGTTGACAATAGAGGATACAACGCCGAGCTATACACGTTGTTCCATCGGTTGTGTCGTAACCCAGTGAAGCAATAATATACTTTGAACATTTACATTTACATTTAAAGTATTTCATCAAGACCTCTGAAGAATAGTGAATGTAATTTATCAAAACCGGTTGTATTAACCGGTAACCTATTAGTTCAAGAGGTCCGCGTGTGTTTCCGAACAACTAATATATTCATACAGTTAATGGACAATTCTTTCTACTCATTTTCGCGGAACCTGTATAAGATAATGCACTAGGTATGTTAGGTTATGTGAGCATCATGCTTAGAGGAATGCATTATCTATTATCTTATAAAATCATTTTTACACAATTAACTTCATTAAGGATTCGCTTCGGTCGTCGCCAGCGTCTCCAGATTTCGTCGCTGCGCAAGCAGACACGATGTAATAATCCAGAATCTAAAGGCAGCGTATCGTCCAGCTGACTTCCTTCCCCAGAATCCTGTCACCTGATATTATTTTGTTCCCAGACCCCAAGTAAAAGGGACCCTATTTTCCATATAAGATCTCTTCACTATTCGTTACATGCATTGTTAATTTTATTAATATATATCCTATATAAAACCTTCTAGATGAAATAACTAAATATAATATTTTTTTGGTTACCCGTTCTATAATTAATCCATTTCTTTATAAATAATTTTTCTTTTATAAATAATTTACCAATTTCTCTTGTCATTATAAATAGAATATAATCTCTTTTGCCGAAACCATGTCCACCTCTTGTGGAAAGATAGTTTGGAAGAAATCTAATCACGTAGTAATTCATCTATCTTTCAATAGTAATTTCTATATCATAAATTCATCCGCTGTAAATGTCAATTTTATAAATATTTATCTTTATATCACTGTCCTGTATTATGTGATATTTCTGTTGAACGGAATTTGGTCTCTTTACTTTATAGCTTATTTTATTGATCCACCTGTATATTCCCACTGAATCTTCACAGAGTACCGATCTTAACGCAACAAACACCTGAGAATTCACAGAACCTTGACTTTGCCGACTTGATCTTTCCGGACACTAAAGATATACTTCCGGTATATCTTTAGTGTCCGGAATTGACACGGTCGCTGTATTTGTTCAGTTAACGCCCGTCAGTAGGAACCGGAATTTTTAATTTCGATGAGTTTCATATAGAAACGGGGGCGGTCATTGCATACTGATTCTCGTAATATAGGCGAACCGTCCGGAGTCTAGCTGTTTCTCCACCCTTTTATAAAAAAACTTTTTTAATAAGAAGAATACCTATCTATAAAAATACCATCTTAGCTTTAACCTTCTTAAGATCTTGCTTCTTGTTTTTCATGTATTTAGCAAAGGCTTTGATAATTGTGTTCATCATCATCTCCACATGGCCAAAATATCATTCTTCTTATTTTAATTAATCTTAAAAAGAAGCTTGTTTGCCATTTATAAAAATTAAAAATGACAATTACACAGATAGTAATGAGCTCTACCGCGGATGTAAATCTAACAACAAATAGAATACTTTTTTATCTTTATATCGACAATATTGTGGTTGAAATAATTATGTCCATGAAATTTTGAATATTTCCTAAGGGTAGACAAAAAAAACAAGGCTAAAAAATTCTTTACTGGTTTTTGCACGTGAGATTCGACAAATATAAAAATAAAATCGAGGTATTTGATTATACGCTACAACTACAAATAAAACGCGGAATTAGTGGAACCAAGATTACCCAAGTTATCAAAATAGTACGGCTGGGAAGGACTAGTCGCATAGCTTCGGACCACCTGCGAAAGAAACCTAGAGCAAAATCCATTGACCGAAAAAGTCTTGGAATACCCAAATAAAAAAGGTTGGTTGAGTCAGAATAGCGAAAGTTACCTGAGTAGGTCAAGACCAACACCAAGTTGTTGTACTATTGAAAATAATAATAGTAATAATGATAGGCTTTTAAAAAGATATTGACTGTCATAAAAAGTGGTCATCTGTATCAGCACAAAAACCGAACCCCACTATGGCACAGTATAGTATTTACTATTCTGTGACTATGGTCCACAAATATTTAAAAATTGGTATTTGTCTAAATGTGGCGTAATGGTATCTCATAAATCGTCACTGGAGATAAAAGAGGTGTCACTTTATGTAAAATATTTCACATACTAAAGAATATAAATTAAGTAAGCATAACTTGTAATATTTTCTTTTCAATGCCTGACATTACAGTTCAAAGTTAACCAATAAAATATTTCATGTACTATTGTCGCTTACAATATGTTTTTTTTTAATTTACACTAAATTAAAGTTTGTAATACATATAAGTTGAGATAAAGTTACTGTCACTCCAATATGATGAACTGTCTTTCTTATTATCAGTTTTAATTAATAAAGAACATTAATTAGTTATACCTATTCGGGTACCGTAGCGAGTTGAATAGTACGAAGGATATTTTTTTCTAATTTCACATGCAGTGAATTATCAGTCCTGATGAGGAGAGCGACTTCTCTCGAAACAAAAGTAGCGATAAAATATCCTAATTTGCGTTAACTACAAAGTTTAATTTAGTGTTAATTAAAATAATTAAAAAGTGTTGCACAAAGATTAACTGCCATGTTCATTAATATCTAGTTTTAAAAGAAATATGCGTTTTGGATTTTTTTTTTTAAAATGCTTGAAATATTATTAGGTATTAGGTGTATAATTTTCCACACAAAATCCATAAACTGTTCAATAATATCCTAAAAAATTGCAAGATATCGCAGTACAAGCATACGAGTATCGTGTTTCCCATATTTAAGAAAGGAATTAAAAACAACACTGAATGTTAAACTCTCTATTAAGTTCGGTACTTAAACTATTTACAGCAATTTTAAAATAGAAATTCGAGCAAACCATCACATATAGAAAAGAATAACAAGGATTTTTGAGGAACCAATCTACAACCGACGCAATATTCATGATACGAGTTTAATAAACCATCCTTTGCCTGCTTCACCACAAAAAAATATGGAGAGAGAACTGGACGTCCTCGTCACAAAACCAGGACAGTGAATACAGATTAAGATCTAACGTAAGAAGAAGAAGAAGTTTTAGATGACCTAGTACAAAGGCTTATATTTTCAATTTGCGTTTATGGAAAACCATTTTGATCTCGCAATTATAAGTAATAATGTAACGCTCCCACGGATTTTCCTGTGCAAAAATTATCATTCTGTACAGACCTTTCAACTTTATCCGATTAATTTTTAATTACGTACATATTTTAACTACAAAATAAACCCAAATTACAAAATCAAAAGCGTTCAACTCCCGAAAGTAATAATTAATCCTTCTTTATTAGACTATTAACATTTTCATAATCCCTTCTCGCAAAGGCTGCTTGTGAAATTTTATAGATTTTCCCGAGTTCATTAACATATTGATAGTCAGCGACTGAATTTTGTTGATAATACACAGGGTGTTTTGATCGGGGAAAACAAAACAACTACATTTTGAGAACCATTAAATGAAACAAACAAAATTTTCCCTACTTTCCTTTTTTCATTTTAATTGAACACTATGTACAACATATCTAAGTATATATTATACTTGATACTATTTTTGATACTACTATTCAAATATTTGATAACTAACTTAACACACTCTTGTTTACAAAGTGATTATCCGGATGCAATAAATCCTTAAAATTACAAAAACCCGGATATTGCCGGAGTAGCTTGTTGGCCTTGTGGTTAGGACACTCGCCTCGTGAACCAAAGGTCGCGGGTTCGAAACCTCACTCCAGACTAAAAAGTTAGTCCTATTTTCATAGCACAAGCGTTTAGCTTATTTTGAAAATAGTAAGAATATTAATGTGATACTATTCCATGTTCGCATATCTATTTAAAAAAAAATGCCATCTTTTGACCACATTATGAGACATCTAGAAAAATATCAAAACTTATTTAGCGGGTTACGTGTGTGAATGCGTGTGTTCACCGTTCAAGAGTCATATTCTCGTGTTGGCACGTGAAGTGTGTGTGTGTGTTTTATTGTGTTGTATCGTAGCAGAACGCGTTTAATATGTATGGAAGGTGTGACAGCAGTGGCAGGTTAGGTTGTTAGATACAGGGTGGTGTATTATACTCACAATTAACAATATTTGTTTATTTACATAAAGCTTACGAAGATTGTCACAGAGTACCCACACTAAAAAGTACATGGCAGGCTATGGTTGTCGGCTTAAGAGTGAGGTACTTGCGGGCAAACGAAGCTTATTAGGGCCACTGATTGGTGGATGCCGCTCAATGCGTGTGACTAGAAGCACTGCGGGCCTCAATCCCTCGCACTTTCATCTCATAATTCAAGGCAAAACCACATACAGAAGAGGCCACAGAATACTTTGGGCTTTCTGTCATGATTCTGTTCTGATAAGTCCATAGTCGTTGCAAGCAAAATTTTGATCGCCAACGTGAAAGACAGCGTTCGATTACCAAACAAGCACTAAAAAAAAGTTGTACTAAAGCAAAGTTCTTAATTTTACTTACCATGGTCTGAAGAAGAGATCAAATGAGAGGTACAAAGCAAAGGTAGCAATTTTCAAAAAGTAATAAAAATGTTTTGAATTCAGTCATCGAAGATGATTAATTTTGAATGTCTTTAATTCGATATTTTATAGGAAATATAGCTCTATCCCTTTCAAAACTGTTTCCAAATCGCTATTTAAAGCAAGTAGGTACAAAATTTTTCTCGTGGTGTAAGAAGCAAAGGCAGTATCCACTTCAACCATTCAATCCCCAAGGATGTGTTACGAGATGCCCTCTTTATACTAAAGTGGGAGATGATGTCGATTCAGACTGAAACATCCTAGAAATATCCAAATATGATAAAAGAAAAAACATTTACACTGCAATAAATATATTTACAAGTTAAATATATTTTTTTTTTTTTTAAATTTTTTTTAAAAAAAAAATAGAGATGTGAACACGGAATGCGTGTCACATCAATATTCTTACTATTTTCAAACTAAGCTAAGCGCTTGTGCTATGAAAATAGGACTAACTTGCTAGTCTGGAATGAGATTCGAAGCTGCGACCTTTGGATCACGAGGCGAGAGTCCTCACCACAAGACCAACAAGTTTATTTATACACAAAATATATTTTTTGTATGTATTTATACAAAATGTATTTATACACAATATTTCCAAGTTAAATACTTATTTATATATAAAAGAAAAAGTGCGTGGTTTATAAAAATTTATTTACAATAAAATGTAGGTTTCATAGATTCCATTGAAATTTCCTCGAGTAGTGACAGGTTTTTTTATTTATTTCTTTTAATCTTGTAATTATAACCTTCAAACACCTCCGTGGGATATTGCTGCCTTTATTTTCATGCCCCTTAAACAAAACAAGGAATGAAAAGACTTAACTCCATGGATTGAAGTCCATTAATACAACAGTCCTTACAAGTGATATTAGATGTGATACAATACCGTAGTAAGGAATCTAAAGAGATCGATTATGTTATGCAGAACCCGGGCGCCAGCCTTCCTTAATACACCAAAAACACCCTTAATAATATGCCATTGTGATCTCCGGTATGAGAATCCACTATCATTTTCATTGAAATACTATGAGGGCTGATAGATGGTGAATGATGACACTGGTTTATTATTCGGTTACTTATTATTTATTTTGAAAATGTAAAATAAACACGTCATATAGAAAAAAAACATTGTCACGGGATCACGGTGATAGGAGACAAATAAAACACTTGAAATTAATTAAAATTTTATTTAATCACCAAAGTCACTGAACACAGGAAGTTTTTCAGAATATTCGCACGTCTATGATCGCAATTATTCATTATCGGACTCCCGGTTTGTATTTTCGTAATCTATTTTCACTGATTCGCATGAATTGTTTCTTTGGAATCGCTGAACTGTTGCAAAAAACTGTTACATATAGAGGTGATGTCGCCCTTTATGTAGGAAATGTGATTATGCGATCGTTCGGGTACGATCAAGTACTTCTAAACCTTTCTATTAATTTCTTACGATTCTTAATTCCCTCCAAGAGTGATGGAAAATTCTAGATTATGTGAAATTTTTTCTGTTTTTACTGTCCCGTGCCCTAATCATAAAATTATACATTTTTTTAAAGATAAATTGTAAGCTGACAGATTTGCAATAATTTTAATAAATTTATAATAATCGTTTACTTTGTAATATTATTGAAAAAAAAGATATCTCACTATCCAGTCACATAAGACCCACAGAATGGAGAAATTTTCTTCATTTTTAAAACATTTTTGGTTTGGTAAATTATTATTTGATTAAATAATTTAGTTTGTGTCATTTTAAGAAGATATCTATATTTAAAATATATGAAACCTGATGAATAAATAAATTTTAATAAAAAAATCAATAATTTTAAATAAAACTTTCCATACAAAAATGTGATACATAATGCATGAGAAGATATGAGAAAAATTTTGAATTTTGCTCACTTTGCCAGACGATCGACTCAGAACGTTTCCCCTGATCTTTTCAGCAATAAAGCCTGCGCACCGATCCCCACGAATACATTCCGAACGAGACAAATAAATCAGGCACAATTCCATTTCTCTTTGCGTCCATTTGCTGTTTTATACTTGCACATAAAAATCCAACCATATATCTCATAAATGATGCAAAACGGGACATAAAATAATGTTCATTGAGATGTTTAGATACTCAAAATGACAAATTCCCGTATTATTACCGACCCAGTCGCGAACATTCCGTATTTTAATCTAAATATAATTTTGATGTTTTGTTTTAGCCTCATATATGTATGTGTTGTTACTTTATTATCCAAAAGTCTTATGCATCTTTGTTTACAATATGTGTTACATTAAATTATCAGTTAATACTTTTGCTAAAATATAGTATATAACACAGTATCAGGTGTATATAGGCAGTACATATAAGATTAAAATTAAAATTGTAAATTCCTAGCACGTGTTTTATATTAAATATTAAAAATATATTAAATAAAATTCTAGAAGTACCTATATACATAAAACATCAGTTATAAGCAGGAAATATATAAAATATATAAATATAAAGTAAAAGCAGTGAAAGTATCTGGTATAAGCATTAATATATGAGTATAAAAGTTAAAAATTTACATAAAGAACCCCATTATTTTTTATTTTTTGTTGGTTGTTAAATATAACAATTTCTTTGTAAGATTGTGGTTTGGATCATGTTTGTGGAAACAAGTGCAATTAAAGTTTGTTAACGTGAGAAAAATTAATAATTCAACGTTTTCAGGTATATTTTCAGATTTCTGGGATAATTTCTCGTCTACATTATTTATGGGCCTATTAAAGTAATGAATTATAAAAGCTATCTCAACTAAATAATACAAGCGAGATCACCTTGTAAGTTACAGAAGTAGACTTCTTGGCACCATAGATCACTAGAATTGCCTTAAGATTTCCCCCGGGTTCTGGATAAAACCCAAATACAGTCTCTGAAATGAAGATTTTCATCTTCCTTACTACACCATTTCACGTTTTACACGCAGTCTCAGATGTATACGTTTATACACTTACATGAAACTACGTTTTACGTAAACAGGTTTCGAGGAATATTAGATGGGCAGGTTGGTTTTGTACAATAATTGAATACAAATTATAATGTTTTCACTTTACATACGAAATCACATATTTAAATTTAATTTATAACAAGCAATATTTCGTAAAAAATAACGTACTTTTATTTTTATTTTTTTATTATGTATTTCAGCTGCCAGTTAAGGCTATGAGAATAGCGCTATCTAGGGTAGCGTAGCGTTATGATAACTCGTTAGTGATGGACATCATTAAATAGAGAATTATGCATTTTTGCTTGTAAAAGCACATTATTATATTATAATATTATTTGAGTAATCTAGTAGCGTAAATAACGAACATTGTTGTATTGAGAATTATATATTTTGATTAACGATAAATACCAATGATATTATGTAATATAGCAATTGATGCACTTATTTGTTTTAATTTTTTTTTTAAATCTTACTAAAAAGCTTCAAGTCAATGTTTCCATTTTATTTAATAAAAATTTTGAAATCATACTTATTTTGAAAACGGAATGAGATCAGCCATTGGATATGATGTTTCGGACGGACATTTCAAAATTATTATTATACTAACTGTAACCCGTCAAAAATTACGTTACTTTTACATGCCGGTTCTTTAGGAATAAGTATTTATTTAGTTTGTTAAAAAAATACTTTAAAAAAATCGAAAAAAAAATAAAAAAAATTGAAAAAATAAATGTTACTATCAAAAATTTATGGACGTTACACCAAGTTACGCGACCGAACGAATAAACAGACAGATATCGAAATAATTATAATTGGGATGGGATTTAAATACTGGGATGGTATATTTATTCGGTAATTCTTTATTGTTTAAGTCCGACGAACGACCAACAAATAAATGACAAAAATTAATATGGTTAAATTATTTACTGCCACGCCGCCACCGTTACGATTAACAGAGAAAATAGAATGCCACACTCATTTGTTCTAGTGCACCAGTCGTACCTCGTTCATTTAGGTACATATATCTTCAATATTTGGTTCATGCCAGATCTTTCGCAGATGCCTTTGTTCCTGTTGCCTCTGTGATTTTTCACACTCGCGCAAATTTCTTTACATATACCAGGATTTATTTCTACTGTTTCCAAATATTTACACTGAGAAAAACAATTTAACACACGCAGTCTCCCTTCGATATCGTTTCTAGAAAACATGATTTCTGTTGCCGTTTTTTGATATGTTTGTTTAAACATTGTATATCGCAATTATTGAGAGCCAACAATGCGATTGTTATACGAAAATACTTTCCACGGAACCAGGGGCATGTAGTGAGGACAAGAAGCATGACTTATTCCTAAGTTTATATTTTAAAAAGAAACCGAAATAAGAGATATACATATCTCTTAATATTCCTATCACAATATTTTATATTTTATTCTGATTTTAATATTTCATAATATTCCGCCAGTTAAATATTGAATTTATATTTTTTTCCAAATGTGAAGTTTAAATAAAGTAATGATTTTTGTTCTCACTGCCCGCCCCTGCAAGGGACGGATACAAACAAATCTTAGCATCCACTGTCGTTACTTTATTTTTTTTTTTTATTTTACACCATTTTTCATTTTCCTTAAGCATTCGACATGCCATTTTCACTATTCTGTCATCATTTTGTTTTTTCAACAACCTCTCATTTAACTAAAAACCTCACACTCACCCTGATACCCACCCTCATCTTCATACTCAGCCAGAAATCTTGGTACTTTTGCAAGAGATGATTCGCTTATCCAACTTTTGTATTTTCTCTTTGTCTCGCAGTTCCAAAGATCGAGATCGTCGGAGAGTCGGAGATGTACGTGAAGGCCGGCAGCACCGTCAGCCTCCGCTGCGTGATCAGCCGCTCCCTAGAGGAGCCCGCCTACATCTTCTGGTACAGGGACAGCGAGAGGGTGCTCAACTACGACCGGAGCCTTATCGACATCCGCATGGAGCGGATAGGGGCCGACACCACTGTAATCCTTGCATTTACTTTATTACTACGTGCCTGATTTTTGATAATAGCCGTTGTTCATCCTAAGGGTCTTGTATCAACTGGTACAACTTCTTTTCAGTTTTTTTTATTTTATAGTTAAATTAACTTGTAGAGGTCTTACTGAGACTTTATAAGGTGGCCTCAAGACTTTTGTTGTCCTTGGCTAATGCAGGTCCCTCGGAGACCTTTCTCCTCGCTCGCTTAAGTGATCACTTTACACAATTCAACATTCACGACTCCACCCCAAGAACATCCATACATTTTCAAATTTTTTAAAGTTGTTTTCATGTTCTTTATTTGTCTTATTTCAAAATTTTGAAATAAGACAAATAAAGAACATGAAAACACATTAATCTACAGCCGTCTACGGTTGAAAACTTATAATTCTCATGACATTGTATACAAAGACGTCATGATACCTCTATAATTTATCATTTTTAATAATTGTCCCTCTGTGGACAAAATCCAGTAACTGTATTCCTAAAAAATACATACAAAAATAATATTTTATATATTTTTGTTAATTAGTTTGATTGTTCTGATTCCATTAATTAATTTCATTCACTTTCAATACAGCTCACCTTACCTTATAACGAGCATCCATGTATCTAATTTGTTGAAGAGCAGGAGACATGGCGGAGTAACCGGGAAGCAAATGCTAGCTATAAAATAATGGTTACAAATCACATGTGCCGAGGTGCTGTAATTAGATTTAAGTCATGTTACTATACATGCACTACACAGTTTTGGATATTTCGCTGCATCGCATGACCTCAAAATCATTAACAACCTTATTTATCTTTACATCGATGACAAAATCAGAATGGCAATTATTTTACAATATGTTACCAAATTAAGCTGCGGTAAGTCATGTAAATCCCAATATGCTCTCCTCTCCTCTACAACGTATAAATGATTCTTTTTTTTATATTATTATTTTTTGTTTTTTACGTTTAGTGAGATAATAAAACTTAAACAAAGAAACATATTTTTATGCAATATTTTCATATGTACGTTCTGAGAACACAATTACTGGATTTGTCCACAGAGTGATAATTATTATTTAAGATAAATTATAGAAGTCTCACAGAAACGAAGCTATTTATGTTAGTAGGAAGTCTTCTTAATAGGATGGCCCATGGCTTGCGACCTGTACGAGTTGGCTTAAGTGATCACCCTACTCAATTCAACTTTTCACCAATTCCATCCACACATTAACATTTTTAATATGTACGTATGTTCCAAATTTGAAAACATTTTATATATTTGAAGGAACTATGCAGGAAACATCTCTTGTCCTTCCTAAGAAATAGTGAACATAGATTTGTGATGGTAATGTTACCTCTATATTTTTAAAGTGGAGTGCTAAACAATATTTTTTAATGTATATTTAATTTTCTTCCGCATCATTAAACGTATAGGTATACAAGAATACTCCTGATGGTCAATAATTTCATATATTTAATACTTTTTATGGACTAGTATATATTTCAACAATAATTTTGTATGTAAATTCTGAGAGCACAAATGTCTATAGCATAGTCCCTTTAAATATACGAAATATTTTCAGATTTGGAACATATGTAAGCTTTAAAAAATTTGACAATGTGTGGATGTTCTTACGATGGAATTGGTGAACGTTGCACTGTGTAGAATGATCACTTTAGCCAGCCCATACAGTTCAATAGTCCAACGTTTTACAAAAAATAAGTCAGAAATATTGAAAAAAAATGCAAACTTTGATGTCGCATATCTCCATAACTATTGATATTAGGTCATGATAGCTTGAACATTTTCGACTCATAATCAAGGCAGGAATATAGTCCTGCGAGGTTATTAACGTTTTCCAGATAACTGTATAAGTGTCAAGGAATTGAGCATAAAGAAGGAGTATAAGTGTAACTTTATTAAAATAAGGTAGCTAATTACATACACATGTAGGTGTAAAGAATAAATACTTTTAAATCTATTAAGCAATGACTTTAAATAATCCCTTAAATATGTATTTGGAGATTAAAGTTTTACAAAATGTACTTCGTGGTTCAAAAAATTTCAAAAATATATGTTACAAATTTATTTTTGGGAGAAATGAACGAAATACTCTAATTAAAAATACCTCACAAATACAAGAGCGCATGGGTTCCAAGGCCAGTCATATTGGAACACGTGTCGAGCGGCATTCCTCGACATTCGAAAACGAATATAGGGTAAACAGAAAATAAATCATGTTGTTTATTTTTGGGAAACGAATAAATAAAACTAACAATGGGGACGGTTGTATTGTCCTCGCAGTATTTACTTAGTTCAAACGAACACGTTTTGTAGAAAGACTGATAGAAATACTACCTATTGCAGAGGGTATCGTGACCCAACTCCCGGGAAATTTCACAGTTTTTCGATAATGACCAGGAGATTTTGAGTTGATTTTCTACATGTCTCAACTAAATTCATAAACTAGCCTCATTTGCCGCAAAAACTTCGTAAATGATGTGGAGAAAAGTGAAGAACATACTTGTTTGCGCAGACAAAAGTTACCTGAAACATGCAGCTATTTGGTAGGAATTATTTTTTAAATTTACAAGACTTGTAAAAAAAACGACGTCTATTGACATAAATACGTTTTGTTTGCAAGGGAATTTGGTAATGCAAGAATAAATACTTTAACTGTGTTATAAATGTGTCTTAAACGTGACTCATGCACATTTTTTTGATACGTAAAACTTGTAATGTGCTACCCTGCAAAATATTTCAGAATTTTGTATCAAAGCTGGTATTCATCCGTAATCTGAAAATAACAATGTCTGGATCTTTAAGATCTTTATCCCAACACTTAATAGACGATAATAAAAATAAAAACTGTCCAGAGCGGATTTTGTAATTCTACGGCTCAAATACACTGTATTAAAAGATGATGTATGAAAGATTGTTTCTTACAAACGTATTAATTTCTTCATCCACAGCGTCCGAAATATCACGGCTACTTGTCATGACCGCATTCGGCTGGATCTTAAGATCCAGACATTGTTATTTTCAGAATCGGGCCGATTATCTCAGATACACAAAAATATCAAAATGGCTCTTAAAACCTTTAAAACCACTTATTATTTTCACAATACTAATGATTTACATTATTTCAACAGGTTGGAACGCTTATCATCTACAATACAAGGCGAGAGGACTCAGGAAACTACTCGTGTAGTCCATCCAATCTCGACTCCGCTAGCGTTATGCTGCATGTCCTCAATGGTAAGTTCCCAAATTTACAACACTTCCGATTACGTCATAACATCGGATTATTTGATATTCATTAGTTTTAATAACATACATTCAAATCTGGATTATTTCAGATGGAAATTTGTATGTAATTTTTTATTTATATTTTTATTTTATTTTAGACACAAACAGATACAGTGATAAGAACAAAAAATTTAAGTCCCGTGGTAGCAAATACATGGCGGCCCTCGTGGTCCAGTGGGCATAACTCTGGTTTCTCACTCCGAGGGTTCCGGGTTCGATTCCCGGTGAGGTCATAATTAATCTGTGTGATTTACTCAAGCCTGGGTGTTTTGTGATGTTTTTCGCATCTGTAATTGGGCCTCTTGGCCTGTTGAAGCGTAAAAATAAGAATAAAGAATAAAGAATAAGAATAAAGAATGCTAGTAGAAGAGGACATTAAGTACTGCATACACCAACTATAACCGAAGGATTATCTATACCTCTACGAAACTTATCTCCACATTTGATCAAAATTTTGCTTATTTATTCTTTAGGACTGCGGAATGTATGGGCGTGATTTTTACTTTCATTAATATTTTGAATATTAAAAGCATAAACTTTGTGGTCAGGCATAACTTCTTACGGAGATATTTGGTATTCCGGTTTCGAGAAGTATCCATATCTCCATCAGGACAACTAATATCACTACTTTACCACAACCATGTATTATTCACACAAACACCTTCCCAAAATATTCCTCACATGCGTGTTAATCTAACCGAAGACTAACATGCACTAAGGTTCCCACCAAAAGAGATCGAGAATTTGAGTGGTGGTGGTGAGACGGGGTGAGGTTTCAAGGATATCAAGGGCAAATCTTATGTTTACTCAATAATCCGGCATTAGAGGGACCGCTCCTTTTGAAACTATAGTAGTGACTACATAACTCGACATATTTTTTACAATTTTTGTTTTAGTGTAAATTGAAATAATCATAATGCATGAAAAGGTAATTGCCATATCAATTTATAATCCAAAGCAATTGTTTGGAAAATTTTAAGTCCAACTACTTCAACCTGCTATATAATAACATAAACAAAATAATGATTGTCAATATTGTTATGAGATTATTAAAATTAGAAAAATTATTAGAAGAATTAGAAAAAATTACGCACTATCAAAAAAAATTCTCAAAATTACTAGGCTCATCACAAAAGTTTTCGAAACGCCGCGACGCGTCATTTAAAACCCGTATTAAGAGGACTGACCGGCCACTACGTAATCAGTTTTAGCGTTGTTGACGGCTGGCTAAATGCCACAGAAATTCTCAAGCGAACCATGCGGCGTGAGGTGCTAGTGCGTGAGTGATACCAGCGATAACAAATCAAGAGAGTACCTACGTGTTAAGTTGAACAAAATATTCGAGAAAGCGATCGATGTCTTAATAAAAGGTGTTCTTCGGACGAGAGAGAGAGAGATAATCAGTGCGAATTCAGGAATTTGATAATAAGTTCTTTTATTTTCCCTACTAGTTACTTCCGTTATAATATAGTCTTTAACATTTAATAAGCGGACAAGTACTAGAAAATGAATAAAAAGCATATCATAGTTCTTGCTGCACCGATTTTTTCCTGTAATATTTCGAAGGCTCCCCGTCATCCCAAAGGCAAACAATGATATTTACAAAAACAATATTGCATTCCAACAGGAGAGCAAAAAACGCATCACACAGACCCGACATACACATATATATAGAATTTTTTCCATCGACTTCGAACGAATGCTCGTTTCTCGGGTATCTGAAACCTGATATTGCTCTTTTCCCTTGAAAATTTATTGGATTCGGTCGTACCAGATAATACGTGCTCTCGTCCGCTTTCCTTCAATGTCCCGACATATCTTCTAAGTATGCCTATGTAGCCATTCAATGTGATGGATTACGCACGCATGTGGGATGGCTCGAATAGCCCGTAAATTTATCAACGTTTCGTAGTATTCTTACATTACATCATTTCGTTATTTATATCAAACACGAATAATGTACATTGTATCTTAAAATCAAATAATATCTTCATATCCGTTCTTGATTAGATTAAAGAAGTATCATTAATTTATCTGATATGATAGTCGATAATCACGTATACAATTGTAGAGATTTCTATATTGAAATAAAATCTTAGATAACTGTTTGCCATTTGAAGGACGAGACAAAACTTAAACCCGTAAATACGATATTCAATTGAAAGGAGACACATCTGCGTTAACTGAAACTATTTATTTTAAAATGATAAACAGAAAGCATTACGATACAGTTTTTAATTATATTAAACAGCCATCAACTTCCTTTATATATATATATATATATATATATATATACATTAAATCTAAAATCTCCGAGACACGGTAGATAACGAAAACCGAAAGCTATCTCTGTAGACGGTTGATGTAAGATATTTATGTACTAATATATATATATGTTAAATCGAAGGCTTTCACGGGTACAATATGTGTTAGTTCTAACTACTTTGGGGGTAACCCGCGTCAAATTCTGGTCGTCAGGACCAGTCGTCTGCCGACGTTTCGAACAGATCTCACTGTTCATCTTCAGGGCGCCTTGTCGATGAGCTGCTTCTCCAAAAAGCGTACAACCGTTTGGGTCCGGAGCTCACCGTCAAGTGAAAGTTTGAAAAATTCTGCGTCAGGTGTTTGTGGAGGAGTGGGTTTCTCCAGCGACGCCGTTAATGACTTTTGCTCGGCTTCTAGTAATCCGTATATTACTTTATTATCGTCATTAGAGCGAGCGCAATGATACTAGTAGAGATACCAGCGAAAGCGAATACAGAGATACCGAGGCCAGATGTTTCTATGAACGAACATTGAACGGAGTTTACTAGACCATGATCACGGTTATAGGAACAGCATAAATTAATGAGAATTAAGAAACAATACAATAATTAGTGAATGAAATATTCTGGAGACATTCAGTGACATAAAATTAAGAACGGTACTACAATTTGACTCGTGTCCAGTGACTTTCTTTGGTAATAAATTAAACTAAATTTATTTCCAGTGTTTTCATTTGTCTCTCAAAGCCACATCCCGTGTACATAGGTAATTTTCTCAAGAACTGTATCGTCAGACGGGGTTACCAAAGTAGACATTTAGTATAAAAAAAGCTCTTCACTCTAGAATTAAAAATATGAAGGGTTGTGTAAGAATAGATATATCAATAAGAATTTGAATGTGTGTAAGAATTTGGCCTCTAACATTTGAGCTTCCATTCGATGTTCAATGTATGCACGTTAGTATGTTATGGATGTATGTATACTTGATCTTGGGAGCTTGTATAAGAGCTTTTTGTGGGACATCACTACTCCTGTGTATTATAGGATTCACCTATTTCGAAGCATTTTTCCGGTGTGCATTATTTGTTCTGACGCGTTTTGATTACATCAGTAGCGGTACGATAAAGGAATCACCATATATACATATATTCTTACGGGCTCATAATCCCTATCTAAGAGAAAATCTATTAAAAACCTCATCCGTGGATACGCACCACTAGGTGCAATAATGTGTGTTGTGCAATCTAATATGAAACACTGACAGATGCAAAATGAATATTAAATATATCGAACAGCGCCAGAGGACAAATCATTGCGTCCCGATATATTGTCATTATTTCCGGTGTCATGCGATGTAGGCTTTGTCCCCAAGTAATCGTGAATTAAAAACAGATAAAACAATATTTATGGCCATTTTGGTATTTCCATATCCACTGCAGGATTAATGCATCGAATTTATTTATTTATAGGTTTTGCAGTCAAAATAAAATATTCATGGGTTTATTTTGTTTGTATAAAGTCGGTATTGCAAATGGCTATTGCTGTACTCGACTAATAAAATATGTCCACGGTGGAAATGTAATTTGAAAGAGCGAATCAGAGTGGGCAATTAGTGAATTAATATTTACGTAGGTACCTACAAATTGCTAACTATTTTTCGAAACACAATAATTTGCTTAGTTATGAGGCGCTTCGAATATTTGTATAGAAGACTTTTACAAAAAAAATTTGTCAAATCAAATCGAAGAGAATAAAACTCGTCACTGCATCATCATCATCGCCACTGGCACTGATCCAAAATGCTTATTCTGAGCGGTAACCACTGGAGTATATGACGCGTCCTCGTCTCCAGTACTGTCTCTCGAGTTCCATTGAAATCATTTTGAAAAATCATCAGCAGTGTTGAACTAAATATTATTAAATAAAAAATATATTCCGGAGTCGATCCGTATTGTATTTTATCCAATTGTACCTATACCTTTCATTCAAAATGCATTGAGATTAAAAAAATAACCTATCAAACCTAAAAAACTTAATATCTGTCTGTTTGTCTGTTCTCCATGCAAATCTACACCGTTTGACAGATCTGACCCAAATTTCACAAAATTATTCTTTAGTACCTTGCATAAAACAAAGGCGCTATCTCCCTTCCTGCACTTTGCCCCACCCCCTTACCGCCAATATTTTCTCTATACCTACACAACTATACCGTTCGACAGGTGACCCAAATTTTGCCATCTTATGCTTTAGGACCTTGCCTAAAACATAGGTACCATTTCCCCTCTCCCTTTACTCCACTTCCACCACTAGTATAAAAAACTTAACAACGATGTTTTAAAATTGAGTCTAAAGGATCATCAAGCTGAAATCAAGAATTAAGAATAATTTTTTAATTAAATTTTTGTATCAGTTAAAATTTTCATTTTTTTAAGTTAAAAAGTTGTCAAGTATGCAAAAATCACAGTTGATAAATAACGAAAACATCATTGGTTTCGTAATTTATTAAATAATTTAGTTTTTGTCGATTTAGAAAGATTTTTTGTTTAAAATATATGTTTAAAATATTTAAAATATAATGAATACGAATAATTTGCTACCTTTCAATACAAAAATATCATACAAATTGCAAGAAAAAGCTACGAGAAAAAGTGGTGAATTTCTCTAGTACTGCCAGATGATTGCATTAACTACAGTATTTGTTACTTTTCTTGTATTGGTACATTATAATAATGTGACTTTTCTACTTATTTCTACTCGTTAATTTGTATTGTAATTCGATATTCATATGTATTGTGTATTTGTATGTACTATACATATATAAATTTTTTCAATGATAAATATAAGAAGCCCTGCCCAATTCGAAATGGAAATCAGACGAAATGAAGTGAGTGAATAATAAATAAATACCTAAATATTGGTTTTATTTTTTCAGGTGAGCAGCCAGCAGCAATGCAGCACGGAAACAGTGGCGCGCGCGCCCGGCCCGTGGAGTGGAGGCGAGCCGCAGCACCCCTCGCCATCATGCTCGCCGCGCGACCCAAGCTTTTACTGTTTCTGGTTGCTTTGATGATCATGTAAGTTTGATTAACTCTATTATATCGGTATTTTTTTAACCTAGCGACATGATCAAGATACTCATCCACGGTTGGCAGCAAAAGTTTACTACTTTCTAAAGAAAATGACTATCAAAAACTAGTTGTAACCCTTCAAAAGTGACGGTACTTTTATAAATATGTCGGTTCCTAAGGAATAATTATTTATTTATTTTATTAAAAAAGGTAAAAAAATCTGGATGAAAATTCAAAAAAAGAAATTTTGGAAAAAAAAATTTTCAACCCTGGTGGGGAAAATCATCAGCCCTGATGGACCCTGCAATGGGTTGAGAAACATCGGCCAGCGAGGTCACATATACACGGCGGGATACTCAGAAAACTACACACAGAACAATAACTACTTCACGCGGTATCATATAATGTAACATTAAGAACTACGAGTAACGATCACATTAAATCACCATTTTCTAAGCGAGACATGATAATGAATATATAGAAAACCTTACGTCAGTTTTGAGATATTTATTGTTTCTTTTTAACAGATTTATTTATAAACAGTTTTTTTCCTTTTTGTTAATTTGTATACTTTAAATTGTGTTTATAACCGGTACGTACCTATTCTGTTTTATTATTTACAATTTCACACTAACGTTCTACAATTTTTTTGATGCCTCTGCGATAGAAATCATCCGGTCTTGACTCAAAGAATTCGTCATTTGGAAGGATGAATCGCAAGTACCCACTTTTGCTCACTTTACATTCTGAAGCCTGTAATTAAATTAAATAATAATATAACGTAAAAGCAATGTCAAAATCAATTTAAAATTTTAAAAAAAAATTAAAATTATTTTTTTTGTAACGGCAGTTTATTTTAAATAGAATAAATATTTATTTTCTTATTAGTTTGTTAAAGTTTTAGTAGATATATTGTTTTCGCCACATGTCTCGCTGGATAAATATATAAATAAATATTTTTTTAGATTTTAAATGCAAATCATTTTAACATTGTGATGATTACTAAATAAAGGCTTGGCCGCTCCGTGCTAAACCTAAAAAACACAAAATGTTTTGTCAAAGGAGGAACTGATCAACTGATATAGGAAAACCATCTCGTTAGATAGTTTCAGGGAAGTGGTGGGCTAATCAGTTTTAAATATGAATACTTTTTTACTGATAATATTAATATTTCGAAATTTTCGTGATTCACTTTGTGGAAGTTCATTGTAAATAACTATGAATAGAACACAACGTTGTTTACTTCACACAATGACAGTTTAATTGAACATATTAATTAAAACGTTTTCGATGCTTACTGCATCATCTTCAGTAATATACTAACTTAAGACTAGAAGACATTTTATCTAATACATAGGGGCGGGAGTTGTCGGGAGCGGGGGAGGGGCAGGCGGAAAGTGAAAGTGAAAATTTCGAAATATTATTATCAGCTTGTATAGCAAGAAAAGTGAAAAAGTTACTAAATTTTAGACTAAAAGACAGATTACTTTCATTAAAAAATTATTTTAGTCAACAGTGTTTAAAGAATAAAGTGTTTCCCAAATATACGACCCTAAAATGTAAAAACAATTCATTATCAGCCGCAAAGGGAATAGAAGCGGGCCAGATTCATTGGATAAAAAGTGAAATTCACCACCTATTACATCCCCCCTTCTCACCATACTAATCCCTCCCAGCAACCACTTTCACTTTCCGCCTGCCCCTCCCCCGCTCCCAACAACTCCCGCCCCTATGTAGTAGATAAAATGTCTTCTTGTCTTAAGTTCGTAAATTACTGAAGATGATGCAGTAGGCATCGAAAACGTTTTAATTAATTTGTTTAATTAAACTGTCATTGTGTGAAGTAAACAACGTTGTGTTCTATTCATAGTTATTTACTGATAATATTATTCCGAAACTCCACGTCCCTTTATTTCCATCAATCTATTTGACACATTTTTCAACATTTATGTAAGTAATTAATCTCAGTCTTCTCAATCTAATTCCTCGCTATTTTGATTTCTTTGAAGATCTCGTAAAGCTCTGAGCTTTTTCGTAAAAGCCATCGGTTCTTGACCATAACTGGCCTCTACGAAGAATTTTGTTCAACTACTTTGAAGGGATTTTCTTGTTTCTTTGTAGAGCCCCGGATTTAGCATTCAAACAACATTATCGACTTCATGGTTATCCGAACACCTGGAATTTGATCTGTCTGAATAGCTATTTGAACCTGAACAAGTTTGGTTGTGAGAATTCTGGCATTACCACACGTGGCAATTCCACGATTCAAAGAAAGGTCTTCTCTTGGGATATATTTAAATTAAAAAATCAAATAGAAACTATTTTAACCTTTAAATTCTTAACATTTCCAACAAATTCAGCTTTATCAAAGTTCACCCTTTGGTTAATTTAATTTATCGTAATGTAACGTGATATGCGTTTAAATTCAAAATGAGATATAAATCTTTAATTAATTCATTCAAATGCTGATGGTACCATGAAATTATTTATATATTATACAACAATAACATTATTATTTTTTGCAAAAATTATACATTATTTTTTAAATGGTCCCTGTTTCGATGGCCACCAACTGTAAATAACAAGTAATAAAATAAAAATTTACTGTAGTTTTAAAAACTAACAGTAATATTTAAACGTGTATGGTGAACTGTGAAGTTACCTTTGACCTTAAGCTATTTCAGTACTTTGTTAGAAAAGTAAAGTGTTATACTTGAGCACATCAAATTCTTAAAGAGCTCTTGAACAACATAAGATTAGCATTTTGTAAATGGTGTTTCTAAAATTCTTTAACAAAAAATTCAAACTCAATTGCTCTTTTTCATCTCGGCCGGAGTATGAAGGTCGAGTGACGACTAGTTTTTTTAATTTACCACCTGATGTTTCTACCTGTGTATAATTTACCTTCTTGGTGGATTTAAAGCTATCATTGTCGATAGCAATCAATTATAAAACAAGACAGCTGAAACGCATTTTCTCAAATAAAATATATTATGTATATTAAAATGAAAGAAATGAATTAACAACAAACAGGTTGTTTCATAAATTGTGCAACAATTTTAATAAATTGTGCATTCTTTGCCTTTTCCTACAATCGTCCTCCAGTCAATTAGTTTTTTGACACCTGGTTAAAAAAAATTACTTTTCGAAGCAATAAATAATTCATGGTCATTTTTTATATCCGTTATTGTTTGATATTGTATTTCGCTAAGGATATGTTGCAAGAATAAAAATAATAATAATCGATTGTGGCAATATCAGGAGAATGCGGTGAGTGAGGAAAAACTTTCCAAAAAAAATTTATGCAAAAAATTTTTTTTCAAAATTTTTATGATTTTTTTTTTAATAAAATAAAAAAACGACATGTAAAATTACCATATTTTTATGATATCAGCTAGTTTTTAATAGTTTGTAATGGATTGTTACATTTTATCCAAGTTGAAACCCATAAAACATAATATATGTAGCTTAACTGAATTTCTTTCATTTCCACTGCCGTTATTGTTTTAGGGTCGAAAACATATAAAAACACATCCCGTTACTAAAGAGAATAAACTGTTGACAGATACCGAAGGAATACTGTAAATGTCTTCAGTTTACAAATGTCATGCATTTTAGTGAATGTAAGAAAAAACGCGAAAGCTTGTGGAATGACCTAATATTTATAGAAATATTCGGTCAGCGGCCAGTACACATTTGTAAATAATCCTTAATTTACATATGTAGGAAGATATATTAATGTTATTTTATTTCCTTCACAGAATCGCCTGCCACGAGAGTGATGACGGGAAGTAGATGCAGCAGAAAGATGATAGAAAGGAGTGTAAATAATGTCCACTATTTAAGGTCAATAAATAATAACTCTGTAAATTCTTAGCCAGGTTAAACATTTTAATTAATTAATACGTTAGGCAATGTTGACAGGTTAATAAAAATATATTTATATTATTATGTAATATCAAATTGTAATTGCAAATATCTAACTGTAAATAAATTAATATTTTGCAAGTTTAAGAACTACTTATAAAAATGTTTCTGTAACGGACGAAAAAATTTAATAAAGTCGTTGATAAATAGATTCAAAATAGGTTATAATGTATTGCCTATTTTTTGCGATTTTATGATATTTGTCTATATTTACATAATATATTGAAACATAATGTGAGTAAATAATTTAGAAAAATTTCACATAAAATATTATTTAATGAATATGAAACAAAATTCTTGTAAAAAATTTAAATCTCAGAAAACAATGTTTTTTAAAAAAATATGAACTGAAACATTCCAAATTAAAACTGCTTTTTTGAAAAGATTTTTTTTTTTAATAATGTTCATTATTAATTTCTGTGCTTCCATATTAAAAACAATATGAATAGTGTTTCAATATTTCTTTAAATGAATATGCTTTTTCTACTAGAATTAGTTTTCATACTTTTAATTATTTCGATGAAATGTAAATCTAAAATAATATTTTTTCTCAGAACAACATTTACACAATATGCCCTTGGCATTAAAATTAATATCATTATTATCTATCGTACTAGGCAATACTTGTGAGTTAATTAAGAAAATACGTTAATAATATTATGTCTACATCAATATTATACAAGAAAAGTGTAAATATTCAAATTTAATTTAATTACTAAAGAGAGATAAAGAAAATGTAACTTACCTTGTAAGAAAAATACTATTCCATTTAATTATTACATTTGTAACATTAATATCTAAGTGTATAAAATTGTAAATAAAATGTTAATGATTAACTCTATTTCTTGTTTTATTTTCTCAGCCAAAGTGAATTTATTATTTTTTACTTTGCTGGTTATATATGTTTATACATTTTTATGACATGAAGCGTTATTTTAACATGGAATTTATTTATTCAGCGAGTACTGTCGTAAAATTTCTCACTAAAATTGTGTAAAAAAGTAATACCGTGTTAGAAAATTGTTTCACTTTTACCCTGTGTTTTATTTTCAACTTTACTAGTATCAATCATGGCATCGAGTATCGATCCCGGTATCTCTCATATATTGAGAAACTGCTTTACCATCGTGCTACTCTCGCAATCAACTGAGGTGTGAAATTGTCGTTTATGCATATAATATGATTTATTTTCTGGATATATCTAAACTATTTATACATCGTTAATATAAAGTTTTATTAAAATATTAATATTTATTGTAATTTTCAAAATAGTCACCCCTAATAAAATATGTAACAAACTAGTTTTATACTTTAAATGCGTATTTTCACAAATCTTTTCGGTGTTCGGTTCTACGAATATAATTTTTCTTTTTTCATAAACGAAATTTTAAATCAGATTTTTTTAATATACCCATAAATTTTTGATGATAATTTATAACTGAATATGTTTATGAACCACAAAACATATTTTACGCGCAGATGGTATGACACTGAACAAAAATTGGTCTGTTTTTAAAAACAAATAAAGCCTTTAATATAATTTGTGAACTTAATTAAGGAATAATACAATATAAAATTAAACAAAGAAAAAGTTTTAAAATAATATACGTCATCCCCAATTGGAATCATCTCCACGACTATGAATACTATAGGTCAACCACAATCAAAAGACTATTCCCTAGCTTTGTCCGGTAAGAAGAAAACGGGGGAACGTTGCCTGGCAAGCCCGTATTACAAGCCTCAATATGATGTTCCAAATAAATATTTATTTTTTAGTTTAAAAAGGTTACTTACTTATGATAAAAACTAATTTTGTGTTCGTTTTTTGCATCGTAACAACACACATATTTTTGGCGCACATTCTTTCGAATGCGTTCTAGCTATAACAATCGTTATTAAAGAATAACGATTGTTATAGCTAGAACGTTAAAAATTAAAATCCCATTAAAAAAGAATTGTGAAAGCACAATAATGACTTTCATAAAACCAAGTGAACCTACAGAGGATATATTTTATTTTATTGCAATATAAAAATTGACATGCATAAAAGCCATAAACTCACTTTAAAATATGGTTTATTACGTTGCATGATATCCTTTAAATTAATCCTAAGTATAGTACGCGAGTATATACGATTGTTTTACTAAAACGTACATGCCTTCGGGTTGAAAGGTAATAACCATTTATGAATACGTATTTATTGTACATGTATGTATGTGATGTATTTAAGTGCTGCTCCCGAAGAGGTCGGGGCAATAAAAGTGCTGGATACCGAGTTTATATCCAATTTTATCCACACTTTCAGCACCGGGTCTCTGGCACTCTCTGCTGTCAGACAACCATATAACGATGTACATTTATCTACATCTATATATTTATCAGGGGCGCACATAAGAAAAAATAGTTTTACGGTTTTATGCGTGTTATGCATTATTATTACATACCGTCGCACGGTGATCAATTTGTATGAATGTTAGTTGGAAACGAGGATTAATTATACAGTCATCAAAAAATGTTAAATCTATTTATTTAACGAAGTACATGTATATTAAATGAAAATTATTTATGAAAAAAATAAATTGAGTATCGCATAGATTTGACAACACTGTAAAGTGCCTGCACACGCTGCCGGGTCGTGATTTCAGTCAGTACCGTTCGAGACAGGGTCGAGTGTAGTCGCGAATTTGAAACTTTAGCAAACATATAAAGAAAAATGTGAAATATGGAAAACATTGTAGGATTTATGACAAAAATAATATTAAAAATATTTTTGTTATGTTTTTGATATAATGAAATATGCTGTCACAAAAGTATTTTTTCCATGCTTTTTCATAAAACTTAACATTTTTTTTTTTAAAAAAAACATATCTATTTTTTTCATCGACACAATTTTTAGTTCATAGCACCAACCTTTCACTAAATAAAGTATCTAGTAACATCTGCATATTTTTGCATATTATAAAGATATTAATTTTTTTCAGAGAGCCGAAAAGTACTGACACGACGCGAACTTTTTGAACTGTTCATAAGAGAACGCGAGGCATTTCAAAAGCAATGATACTATGACAATGATACTCGCTATAGGCCAGTTATCAGAAGATGCTCAAGAAGTGAGGCACAAAGAATATAGAAAATATCGAGAGCACAATACTCGAAAAATTTCTAGACTCAAAACCAATGAAGATTTGCTTAATATTTTATTAGTTTCCTTAGATCCCATAATTTCAAGTATTAGGAAACTCCCATTAAAAAAAGCAAGCATTCTTCCCAAAGATGTTTTATCGTTATTAAATATTCCAACATAATAGATTCCAAAAGAAGACTACAATTTGAGACACTACTTTAGACTTTAATATTAATTGATGAATATTTAATATATTTTTATTTTATGTTGTAATTTAATTTATTGTCAATAAACATTTGTTTAGTAAACATATGCTTTGCTGGTTTTTTTATTTGTTTTACTATACACGGGAAAAATATAATTAACACAGTATATGTTAGTCAATTTGATGAAATATACTATTTCTCAGGTGTCGTATATCACTAACAATGGAATAAAAAAATTCTAAAGGAACACTTTCAACCATTAATAAGTATTATATAATATAAAATATCATTTTCTACTTGTGTAAAATTCATAAAAACTAATTTCCAACTAAATGCTCAAAATTGATCACCATGCGTCGGCACTTACTGCAGACCAGTGAAAGGAAATCAGAGTGGTGCTATTGATTTATTAAAATAAGACATTCTTAATAGCAGTTACGAGTATATTGAATTGCAAAAGATTACATTGAGATTCTGACTAATACATTTCACCTTAAAGTTTACAATTGTCTCAATTAACATTTTTTAAGATAAACGGAGAGCAAATACGAAATGTGTGCGAAATGTGTGCACTCGTCGAAGCAAGGGAGAGGAATTGGGCTTGCTGTACTGCTCCACTTCTGTCGAACATTTTTCGTAGGTATATATTGCCGTTTTGGGTTGCCAGGGCCGACGTCTATATTTAATACAAACATTTTCACGCATGTAAAAGTATTAAATGAATATACTGTGAGTAAGAAAACAGTGTAACACCGTTGACCATTGACGGTTGACCACACACGAAAAAAAGTAACCCATAAAAACCAAGTTTTAATTATACTCCCTTTCTCATTTACTAGTGGAAACTGGTTTGGCGCTTAACCTACGCGTTGGGCTTCGGTCGAGCTACGCTACAAAAGGGAGTAATAAAAAATTTCCAAAAATCCAAAATTATACTATAATCAGGTTCCGTGTCTACCAGACGCGTTGAAATATTTTCATACAACTTTGTAAGTTGTATGAAAAAAACATTAAAAATTTGAAAAATCCAAAATTATTCTTTTTTTAAAGAAAATTTGATAAATCTTCTTGATCGTCACCACGAGTCTGCTTGCAAAATTTCAGCTCGTTTGGATCACGGGAAAAGGGTTAAAAATCGATCCAAAGTTTTTTCGTCAAGCAAGCAGACGCCACGCAAGCAGAGTTAATATAAAGGGAGTAAAAAGAACATTGCAATAAACGTAAGAAGTTCAAAAGTCAATTCACCTTCTTCCTAATCTTAAAGAAGGACACATGAATAATAAAACGTCTGAAAAAGGATTTTCCTTTCTGAAGATGGACGATCTATGAAAACCTGTATCTTAGCATCGTATATTGGAGTATTTCATTATTTAATTAAATTATTAAGATGAGTATTTAGATGGGAAACTAAAATCCTTTACCAAGAGTCGGGTAAAATGTCTGAAAATCAAATAATTATATATTTCTTTGACTTATTTATCATTAATATAAATTACAATTAATATAAATTATTTGATATGCGAATTTCAAAGAGATGGAACAATTTTTATTCAAATTTTAACTTAATAAATTCCAAGTCTTCCATAGGCTTCAAAATCTTTTTATGCATCATCTTTTAAGCATAAATATTGTTAAAATATTTTTTATTAGCTTAGCTTCACATGCAATCAATAGTAATTCTATAACTTCTCTATTAAATATTTTTGTTTGGTCTTAAATTTTAAAACTTTATTAAAGAGATTTTTCAAATAAAAAAAATGTAGTTTTAATCTATGAATACGATAACACACTGAACGAGGATAACGTTTTCAAAATGTACATCCGAGTATATTTGTAATAAAAAATGAGGCTTTTTCTTTAGATATCACGAAAACCGAAATTCTTCCCCAACCTACAAATCATACAATTTAAAATTATGTTTAATAGGTATTTGCAGTAAAAAAATCTTTATTGTATATCCAGTTTAAGCTGTTACTATAATAATAAGTTTTTATTTTTTTTTAAATACTATATCGTTTTGAAATTCTTTGTTAAAAATATTAAAATTTCTGCACTTTCATATACGAGTATACTTGACAATTAGGATTAAAGTTTTTTTTTTTTGTATTAGATATTTTTGCCAAAGCACAATGTGATATTTGAATTAGATGTAACATATTAATAATTTTAACAATAAAATAAAGAAGAGCTCATGCTTAGAGAGGAAGTGTCATAAAATCAAAGTAATGTAATTCATATATAACAAATAGGTATGTTAGAAGTACAAAGTAAATATTCGATTAAATTAAATAAATTCGATGTACTGTAAAAGTATATGTGAAAAATAGAAAATAAAATATACAGTAATAAATAATATTGAAGTTAAGAAAAATTTTCGTACTTTAGAAATTAGGGATTGAAAAAAATTAATAAATGTTTATTCTAATTTATTTTTTAAACAGAGATGCGAACACAGTACATGTATCGGATCAATATTCTTACTATTTTCAAAATAAGCTAAGCGCTTGTGTTATAAAAATTGATTACTTACTCGTGTCGTAGAATGAGGTTCGTACTATCAATCGCCAGATCACCAGACGAACGTCATGATCATTGCACCAACAAGCTACTAATCTTTAGGGCGTTAGAAACATTTTACAATTTTTTATCAAGAATTTGGTGCAAGAACCACACTGAATGAACAGTGGGTCACTGTAAATAGATTTTCGACATTAATTTGAATAGGGTCAAGGATATCCTGCATCTGTTGAAAATGATGAATTAAAGACTTTAGCGGAAGATAAAGAAACAACACTTACCAACCGAAAACTCCCACTGTGTTTCATGAAAACATTCACCATTTTGATCACTTCAAAACCTTTTTACGGAAAAAAATTGGGAACGGAAAAGCAGCAAAAAATTAATATTTCCAATATTCTTTTGAAAAAATAATAATTTAACATTTTCTTTAAATCATTGACAAGAGCACTTATATTATAAACCGAAAGCCTAAAGCTGCCACCCTCTTCAGTTTTTGGCCATTTACTATGACATTTCATATTAAACTACTCCAATAATTATGTCATTATTCCTATTTAAAAGCTTCAATTTCAGTAGACAGCCGTATTTCAAGACATCAAAAATATTCTTGAATAGTAACCACAAGATAAAAAATTACCTGGAGAATGGAGACAATTCTAATTTTTATTATATTTTATGTTTTACTACTCGAGCTTCGAGAGTAGCAGTCTCTCGTCGACAGGTGATGTATTATACATTAAGATTATATTGGTTTAATACTTCACCTGTCGATGAGAGATTATGATACTCTCGAAACTCGAAAAGTAAAATATAATTAAATTCACGTTTACGTTTTCCATCTACCTTAACCGTTTAAGTGTTAAGCAGCGCTATCGCGCTTCTTGTGCATCCTCTCTAAAATTGCGTGAAGCGTGACGGCGCTGCTCACATCACTGTGTCTTCGCGCGCGAGTTAGATAGGTAAAAAATATAAACTTTCCGAGTGTCCGCGAACTTTATATTTTATCAAATTCATAGTTTGTGTGCAGCTATGATTTTTTCCTATTGTACCATTAGAAATTCCTATTGCACCACTCTGGGACAGGCGTAGCCTAGTAAAGTGGCATAATCCACAAATTTAGCAAAAGAAAAGAAATGTGTAATTTATCTTATATTTTTATTGTTAAATTAGTATTAAGTACCTTTATTTGTAAACAAGGATTTTTTTAAATAAAAGAAAAATAAAAAAAATAGAAGAAAATGGCTCAGCACTAAAACGGTGAAAGATGACCATGAATAATTTCTATAATATTAACGCCAAATAAATCCATAATATAACTGAAGGACACCCAAAATCAAATATATATACCAAAACTGACGCACGGCAGAATAACTCAAATTATTGTATATGCCTATACTCCATTATTATCTGATGACTAGAATATCGTACACACCTTTCGGACCTATTCCCGGTTAGAAATTTACCAAATGAAAATCAAGTGTCCTTTAAAAATGGATTCGTCCCTTCAATGGAATCCATTGAAATGCTCGATATCACAATATCGAACCAACTCAAAGTACATGGCTTAATTAAAGTTAGGGTAGGTGCTATAAAGTACATTGTATAGAGCCTAAATGTATTTTGGTTTCACTGTTATGATCAAATATGAAAGCTGGTAGCCTTTGGTAGACTGATGGAAGTAAGCAGACTAATAGCCCATGTCCCCGAATGCGTTTTTAGATTGACAATCAATTTGAGAGACAATTCTTGACTTTCGAAGCTACGTCGAATGTTTTATGCTTTCATTCTTGTACGTCAAATGTCAATCCATCAAAATCGATCGTCAGTCGGGTTTAATTGTAAGTTTCCAGTAGTATTAAAATGGAATAAATCCCATATGTTTGTCTAAGTTTCCAACAGACAAACAAACGGCACATATTTATGAAATATCAATAAACAGATATTTCGATAATCGTTATCAAATACCTCGCAACATCTGCTATCCATAATGCTGTAAGGCGGCTCCCGTAGTCCAGTGGATATGACACTGGCTTCTCGTATCGGAGGTTCCAAGTTCGACCCCCTATTGAGGGCACAATTCATCTATGTAATTTTCTCAAGCCTGCACATATTTGTGATTTATTTCGATACAGTAATTGAGCCTCATGAATTTTTGTAGTATCAAAAATAAATAAATAGTCGGAAAAAAATAAGATAAAACAAATATAAGATAAAACATAAAAGAAAAAAAAATAAGAAAAACGAAAATAAGATAAAATATTAAAAAATTTAAGGTTTTTATTTTGGTCGTTTGACATATTTATGTATTGCAAAAAGAGATTTACATAGGACAAATCAAACGCTACATCACTGCATGTTTTAAAATACACAATAAAGCAATACAAAATATAAATCCCAATAAATCGGCAATTTGCGAACACGCATCCAAAGGAAACCTTAGTCATTGCATTAGATTTGATTAAACAAAAATCCTATCTACTGAATCGTACCATATACTTGGATTGATAGTCTATTGAAATGTACAAACATACAAAATTTAATAGAGATGACAGTTACAAATTAGCATGCATGTACATATATAGCGAACTGAGCTCACTCTATGATTCCGCGTTTAAATTCCACGCAGATATGATTAATGACCCCTTGCGTAGAAGAAAACCAAACACTTTCATGCAGTGCATGCAATCTGCGACAACGCAAGAAATGATTAGTGCGTCTCTAACTCCCTCGGCTATACGGCACTCTCCTGATGACGTTGAGATACGACTCCAGCGAAACGTGGAGAATCTAATCTCAACATCTACACGGTTCCTATAAAAAATCTGCTGTTTCAATTTCTAAATACGAAGCTTTCATTTTTTTCAATTTACATTCATTTACACCAAGAATATTTTTTAAATTGAATGGAGTAAGTAGATCTTCATGGACAAATTGCGTTAATAAAAAACGAAAAATGTAGAAATCAAATATCGAATAAAAAAAACTTTATATTTTCCGAAACCGGACGGTTTTAAAAATATTCTGATATGTTGATGTCATGATTAAATTAGAGGAGCTTCAATTGGAATGTCTAAGGCATCCATTGTACTCTCCGGACCTTGCCCCAACAGATTACCATTTT
Source organism: Agrypnia vestita (assembly GCA_016648135.1). Taxonomy (NCBI): domain Eukaryota; kingdom Metazoa; phylum Arthropoda; class Insecta; order Trichoptera; family Phryganeidae; genus Agrypnia; species Agrypnia vestita. Next base: position 327,144 of record JADDOH010002251.1, read on the forward strand.
TTTCGAAATTTGGATAACTTCTTGCAAAGGAAAAAATTCAACTCCGATGGGGCAGTCCAAACCGCCTTCAAAGATTTTATTGATTCCCGTCCGAATGGTTTTTTTAGTAAAGGGATCGATGAACTACCTATGAGATGTCAAAAGTGCATAGATAGCAATGGTACATACTTTGATTAAATAAATATATTATAATAAAAAAAAATCGGCTTTATGTTCCTCCCATACTAAACGCCAATTTCATATGTAAGGACCTAATATATAAAATTATTAATGGACACAACAATACTTTTGAATAATTTAGAAAAATAAAAAAATAAAAACATGAACATGACCATTGTATATGATATACAATGGGACGAGAAACTACAAGGGAATATAAGGGATGAACACAATATTTAAGAAAACATACTTATAAGAAAAATTTAAGAGTGATACTTACTTTTGATTAAAAATTTAATATACTTTATTTCTTTTGCTGTATATATTAGGAAATAAAAAAAATTAAGAATAATAATAAAAAAGAATATTTTTATTCTGAATGAAGATTTCAACTTTGTGGTGGCATTATCTTTACCTATAAAACTCAATGTCTGACTGTCTGTCTGTCTGTCTGTCGGTCTGTCTGTTCACTATACAAATCTATACCGTTTATCCGATTCGATTCAAACTTTGCAAACTTTGCTTTAAGATCCGGCGGGTAACATAGGTGACATTTTCCCCTATTCTTTTAACCCTTCCCCTCCGCTGATATATTGGACTCAAAATTTCTAAACTTATTCTTTAGGACCCGGCGGGTAACAAAGGTGACATTTCCTGCCTAACCTTTTACCTTTTCTCCTCCCCCTGATATATTTTCGATTCAAATCTATACCGTTCGAATCAAACCTTTGTTTCCCCCCACATATTTATTTTCAACATAATCCTTAACCCGTGCATCGCCGAGTACGAGCAGCTAGTTATTTAAATAAAACACAAATCACATTGTTTTCACCACTTTATTAGATATACAATCTACGTGTTTCAAGAACAATGTTTTCTTCTTCAGGATTGTTTGTGTACACAAAGAATAGTTTCGACATATTTTTCGACTTCCTGCTTTGCTTGTCCGAGTTGTTTCTACAAATGCCAACAATACTCAATGTAAACAAAAACCCTCGAACAAAACGTCGAAACCCATAAAATGTAACAACACCGAATACGCATTCACGTTTTTATTTTAGAGCTCGTGTATTTTACATGGGTAAATTTCTCCGTGCCACCTTTTGGAAGCCTTCGTGCTTACGTGAACATAATCCTTATGTTCAATTAAGGTCGCTTGACCGTAGAACAGTGGGCCGATAGGATCTGCGCCACAAAGTGCGCACTTACCTGCTTTGTCGCCAGATCGTATCGCCTGTTTTCTTCAAACTTGTTGGTTCGGGACTATTTTTATAATATAAATAGCGCGGGCCTTGTTAACACATCCACACTTGCCTTTGTTCCGATCGTGACTGGACCCCTGCACGAAACGACTGCTAAATCAGCGGCGATTAAATGTTATAAGTGTGAGGCCTTCAATTGTGGAGATTAAAAAATATTCACTGTTTCTGTTCTATAGTCTTCAATTTATGGCAAAATTTATATTAGGTCCTTACATATGAAATTGGCGTTTTGCCGTACTGGCAAATTTGATCTCAAATATCTTCTCTTTGGTTAGGAATTCCAAATCCAAATTTATACAGCTATTTACTTATGTATTTGTGTTTTGAAAATTATAATTCATTTGTTTTTTCCTCAATTGTTTTTTTCTTTGCGTCACTCAGTTTACAAAATGAAAAACTTGAAATATCGCGTTATTTACGAGTACGAGTTCCACCGTGGCACCAGTGCTGCAGAAACGGCTCGAAGGATTAATGATGTGTATGGCGACGGTGCCGCAAAAGAAAACACAGTGCGTTTTTGGTTCCAACGTTTTCGTTCTGGAAATTTCGACCTGCAGAACAAGCCCCGTGACGGCCGGAGACCAAAGTTGATAATGAAGAATTGAAGGCTATTGTGGAAGCGGATCCATCGCAAACCACATCCGAGTTAGCTGCAGGCTGCGGTGTTAGTGATAAAACTGTTTTAATCCACTTGAAGCAAATTGGTAAGGTGAAAAAGCTTGAAAGGTGGGTACCTCACGAATTGAGTGAAGCAAATCAACAAACGCGCGTTGACTGCTGCGTTGCATTACTCAACCGGCACAATAATGAAGGGATTTTAAATCGAATCATTACCTGTGATGAAAAGTGGATCCTGTACGATAATCGGAAGCGCTCATCGCAATGGCTGAACCTGCCGAACCAGCCAAACCATGCCCCAAGCGAAAATTGACTCCAAAAAAGTTACTTGTGAGCGTTTGGTGGACTAGTGCTGGTGTCGTTCACTACAGCTTTCTTAAATCTGGCCAGACGATTACGGCAGATGTCTATTGTCAGCAACTGCAAACCATGATGGAAAAGCTAGCTGCTAAACAACCGAGGCTGGTTAATCGCTCTAGGCCACTGCTGCTTCATGATAACGCTAGACCACACACTGCACAACAGACGGCTACCAAATTAGAGGAGCTTCAATTGGAATGTCTAAGACATCCACCGTACTCTCCGGACCTTGCCCCAACAGATTACCATTTTTTTCGAAATTTGGATAACTTCTTGCAAAGGAAAAAATTCAACTCCGATGGGGCAGTCCAAACCGCCTTCAAAGATTTTATTGATTCCCGTCCGAATGGTTTTTTTAGTAAAGGGATCGATGAACTACCTATTAGATGGCAAAAGTGCATAGATAGCAATGGTACATACTTTGATTAAATAAATATATTATAATAAAAAAAATCGGCTTTATGTTCCTCCCATACTAAACGCCAATTTCATATGTAAGGACCTAATATATATATATATATATATATATATATAAAGAAACCCGTGTTTCGGTGGTTATGGTGGTGAATAGCCCTCGGTGTCGAAAGTGTGCTTTCTAGTACATTGTTTTGATATGGGAAGGCCGCAAATGCTTCAGATTGTTTCAAAATAGGTGCGCCGACTGTGTCGCTGAATTAAGAAGATTCCGGAAAAACCTGCTCTAGAAAGATCTGGAAGGAGAAGGTTCTAGAAGAATCCCGAAAGTTCTATAAGGTTCTAAACTGAGTGGCGAAATGTGTCGGTGTGTCTAGAAGGTTCCTGTACATTCGACAAATTTGTTGAAAGTTCTGGAAGGTTCTCGAAATTTCTATGACGATCCAAACAGTGTACTAAAAATCTACGCGTGCAAAGCTGCGCGGACACAGCTAGTTACATAATACTAGGCATTTCCCCTGGAACACGGTATACTGCTTTTGCTGGGTTAAAAGTCTAGAGAGGATTGAATATAAATTATAAATATTCAAGGCTATTCACAATATTGCCCCCCAATATATTACCGACTTCTACATTCCATTTTACGCAAATAATAGATAGCTAACCCTTCGCTCAGTAACATCATCTATGTATTACAAATAGGTTAGTTGAAGTAAATCGCATCTACTAAACAAACTTCAGTGACCGTGCTCTTGCAGTAGCCGGACCAAAGTTATGGACAAACTGAGATTAACACACAGCTTACCATAGTTCAAAAAACAACTAAAGACGCACCTATTGAGACAATCATAAAAAAACTTATAAAATCTATATGAACGATAATTTATAGAATAAAAAGAAGAAGAAATAAAGAAAAGAATAGAAGATAGAATCAGACTATTATAACTGTACGTGATGTTTACCACTCCATGTATGCTCTCCGCAGAAACACCATATTATTCTTGGCCCACTCAAGTACAGTGTTAACAGTCAATTCATTTTTTGGCATGTCATTCATTGTATATGCCACTATATGCAATAGCAAATGTTCTCTGGCCAGTTAGTTGTTTGGTAAAATAATTTTAATTTGTAAAGCACCTTTGAAGTGAGTTCTCACAAAAACGCGCTTATTTAAAATTATTTAAATATTATTATATTATTAAATTATCTAAGATTGTTGAGCAAGATCCTAAATATGATTACCATTCCTACACTTCAGAATCCAGATTTAAATTGGTTTGTGTAACGAGAGGTAAGAGTGAGTGGATTCTTAAGAATCCTGCACTTCAAAGAGCAGAAGTTTCAAATTGATTGAATTTTTGAATGATTGATGACTAATAAGACTTAGTATAAGACTTATAAGTTAAACAATAGAAATGATTTTTTTAAATGTCAAGGTGGTTAAAAACATCTATTTTAAAGGTTTATGCGACAGATTACTACGATCAATTAAAAACAATTTATATAAGGTTTTGATAAGAATATTGCCGGATTCAATTTTTTTCAAAATATGACATAAATTTCATGTTTCAATATTCTCTCTGCACGTCCCTAGGTTAGGTTAGGTTAAGTTAGGTTAGGTTACACTATACACTAACAACATATTTACTGTTCAGAAAAATATTGAAGTAAGGATGAATAGACCAATAAAATTATAAATTTGTTGTACTCACAGATCAACAAATTGTACAAGACACGATATCGCATCGTAAGTGTGGAGTGCACGGGTCAATACCAATAGGCGAAATACCGAATTATAGTGAATATGATATGTTCAATTCAACCCACAAGACGAAATGCACGGATCAGTGGAGATCAAATAATATAACTGTGTGAGTGATAAATATATTTATGTAAGTATTATTATTAACGCACTAGTGGGCTTTCGTAGTATTTTATAAATAGAAAGAATTTATACATACTCACATCATAAAACATTTTTTTTAAATAAGCAATAGTGATATAAACACATTTATAATAATTTATAAATCAAAGAAGTAATAAAAATATAACATATATTTAAAAGAGAAATTAACAATCATAAAACACTAACTAGTAAAAAAGTTAACAATAAAAAAAACTTTAAGAAAAAATTAATAATAAAAAAATAGTATGTAAAAAACAAATTAGGAACAATACTTATTCAAGGAGAAAAAATAATTTTGTCCACTAATTCTAATAATTAATAATAATAATAATTCCATTGTCCCTCAATTCTACTGGCATATTCTATATCTAAATAATTCTTTAGTTCGGGTATGCTCCTACAACGAAAAATGTCAACAAATTTGGAGAACTTATTCCCAATGCATTGCATGCGTATCATCGGTGAATTTAACTCAAAGTTAGTCCTGTATTTGTATTTTATACTAGACGATCTGAATATGTTCAGGGCAACCCAACATACTGTTAACTGTAAACTATGTAACTGACATTAAAAATATGAATTGTAAAAAATATTTTGCAATTTTGCGGTATCGAAGACGAGAGAGGAAAAGTTGTTTTATTTTTATTTTAAAAGTTTATTTATGGTTGCTTACCTCCTTCTCGAACAAAACTTAGGGCATCAGTTAATATACTATCGGGTGTGTCAATCTACTACCACTAAAGGCTGATTTTGCGTTATTTTGAAGTCATTATTTAGTTTTTCCACCGCGGTTCATTAACTTTCGACTTTAATTGCTTTAATCTTTAATTACGTCTTAACAATTCCACTGTTGTGTTTTGCAGATAATCTCCAAAGATTGACCAACCTTTTAATCCAAATGACTTGATTAGGATTGAGTGGCTATTATTTAGTAAACCTACTAACTGTCGAAAAGCAACGCAAGCAAGACAAAAGTTTTTACTTAAACTTTTTAACTGAACTGACTCCTTATACTCCAAAATTTTATTGGGATCACTAAGCAGAAAGATTTATTTTTACATATTTATTCGCCGTTTTATATTTTTTCAAGACATTTAATTACTATAGAAAAACACTTTAGAAGAACATTCATGTTTTATCAAATCACATCAGTAGATGTTCTCGCATCATAGAAATATTTCTTAAATTTATCTTTAAATCTGAGCTATTGACAATTGTCCATTTTTTGGTCGTGATGCTCCAAAACTCTTTTGTGTACCGGTTTTCACATTGGTATGTGTTAGCAATATATACGCGAGTTAAAAACAAAATTAAATGACAACTTCATGATAGACTAGATAGATAGGTAGATAGACAGTAATGTAACAACACACTTGAAGATAGTAATGCACAGTATCGGTAATACATACTGCACGCAGTATGTTATTGTTTAAAATAAATTAAAATTTAACACATTGATAATTATTATTATTATTTAACCACTTTTATCTTTTATTTTAATATGATAAATTTATAGTTCAGATTGTTAGATAACTTTGTAAAAACCACTACCAGATTTTAGGTCTAACGGTTTTGAGACGTACTCGTCTCTTCGTCAGGACCAACACTACACCACTACATTCACAACACTGTTGTATAGTGTTGGTCCTGACGAAGAGATGGGTACGTCTCGAAACCGGTAGACCTAAAATCTGGTAGTGGTTTTTACAAAGTTAACTAACAATCTGTTATAATGTCTAACCACAAAGTGAATGCTTTAAATATTAATAATATTAATAATCATATATAATTCACTTTAAACCATTTTTTTTCACCTATTATTTTTAGCTGATGAAATGCATCGACGAAGTGATTATTATGATTATTTTTTTTAAATAGATTTGCGAACACTGAATACGTGTCACATCAATATTCTTACTATTTTCTAAAAATAAATGAAAATAGGACTAACTCACTGGTCTGGAGTGAGGCTCGAACCCACGATCTTTGGATCACGAGGCAAGATTCTTAACCACGAAACCAACAAGCTACTCATTAAGATATGATTAGAATTATTTAATTACCTATCCATCTTTTAAAAAAACACTTAAACAAATCGATGTACCTATTACTTTAATTACAAAAATAAAATAATATATTCTAAACTTTCAGTTTGAGATCAGTTTTCGTACTACCGAGCTCCGCCAGTGCTCGTTATGTTCAGAAGAACCCCCACTATCGTTCAGTGTTGCCAATTTAGAAAAAAAATCTCAGTCTGAGAGGGCAACACTGGACATGTTTTTTTTATCAGTCACACAAAATGTTTTATTTATTATTTTTACTTATTATTTTTAATGAGATATGTTTAGCTTATAATAAGTATATCTGCTGTAATTCCATGCCTAAAATATGACTATATAATATTTAATATATATTTGTATTAGTTAGTATACATGTATTTTTATTTTAGCTTAAACTTTATGTTTAGAGGTAATGATTTATTTAAGTAAATATGAAGCAATTTGCTTTAAATAATTAATATTTGCATTATGAGTAATCATGTCGAGAGATGATTTGGACCGCACGCCATCATTAGTAATAATTTTAATGGATTCGTCCCACTGCCTGGGAAAATCTCACCAAATCATTAATTAATTTCATTTGTCAACCAACAACTTATATATTTTGTTATAATTAAACGCGCATATGTATGATAATTAGAGCCTTTGCATTTACCTTTTTTTATTTTTGGTTACTCTATTTTTAAAGAAAGTCATAAAATATTATACCCCACATTATTTTTTGAGTACCTACTGTTAAATTTTTCAAGAATACTGCATTTTATCCCCAGGGGATCATTAAACAATATATATTATGTATAAAAAAATATTGATTGTGTTATTTGTTTGTATCTACTTATATTATTTGATTAATTACACCTAAATGTTTCGGAAAAATCTTTCCATCGTTTTTCTGAATTTATTTGAAAATGAACACGGTTTTGACAAATATTTTGGACTTTCTCTTTTACACATAAATAATTTTGGTTTAAAATTTAATAATTTAGAATCATTAGAAATTAGTAAAGCATGTAATAGTAAACAAAATAATATTAATAATCAATTAAATTTAACTACTTGCAAAATTCTAAAAAAATTTCCATATATATTTATATATTTTATA
>JADDOH010002252.1:0-182280 GCA_016648135.1 Agrypnia vestita
GGTGTATTTTGTCTTTTACACTGCGTAGAAGGCTAGATATTTTGTTTTCAGTCCTAAATATCGTTCTTATGTTATATTTTTTTAGTAGACGGCTGAGTTTATCTGTTGTCCCTCTTATATATGGTAAAAAGGCTGTTGATAAAGGTTTTTCCGTAATATCTTTAACTGTTTTATTTCTATTTTCAATGTCCGACTGGCGTTTAACTACTTTGTTAACTATTTGTTTAGAGAATCAATTACATTGTAGCGTATTTTTAAGATGGTTTATTTCTTCATTACGATGGTCGGAGTCGGATATTTTTATTGCTCTTGACACCAATGTATTTGCAACTGACGCAATTTGCGCCGGGTGATGATTAGAAGATGCATGGAGATACCTGTCTGTGTGCGTAGCCTTTCTGTAAACAGTGTGGCCGAGACTGCCGTTATCTTTTTTGAGCACTAGGACATCAAGGAAAGGTATTTCATTGTTATTTTCCATTTCCATAGTGAATTTTATGTCCTCGTGTATACCGTTCAGATAATCGAGAAATTTATTTAGTTCGTTCATTCTATGAGGCCATATTACGAACGTGTCATCTACGTATCTTATCCACAGTTTAGGTTTTAAAAAATAATTTTCCAATGCATCTTTTTCAAACTTTGTCATAAACAGATTAGCAATTTATGGTGAAAGTGATAAACCCATTGGAGCCCCTTTAATTTGTTTGTAAGTTTTACCATCATAGATAAAAAATGTATTATTTAAACAATGTTTTATTAAGTTTGTTATATCTTCCGGGGGTTGGCAAATTTCTCTTACTGCATTAAGTGCTTCATCGATAGGTATATTAGTGAATAGAGATACAATATCAAAGCTGACCAGAATATCGTTTTTATCCAGCTTTTGACTTTCTATTATTTTCACGAAATGTTCCGAGTCTTTCGTCAAAAACTCGGAACATTTCGTGAAAATAATAGAAAGTCAAAAGCTGGATAAAAACGATATTCTGGTAACTTTGATATTGTATCTCTATTCACTAATATACCTATCGATGAAGCACTTAATGCAGTAAGAGAAATTTGCCAACCCCCGGAAGATATAACAAACTTAATAAAACATTGTTTAAATAATACATTTTTTATCTATGATGGTAAAACTTACAGACAAATTAAAGGGGCTCCAATGGGTTTATCACTTCCACCATCAATTGCTAATCTGTTTATGACAAAGTTTGAAAAAGATGCATTGGAAAATTATTTTTTAAAACCTAAACTGTGGATAAGATACGTAGATGACACGTTCGTAATATGGCCTCATGGAATGAACGAACTAAATAAATTTCTCGATTATCTGAACGGTATACACGAGGACATAAAATTCACTATGGAAGTGGAAAATAACAATGAAATACCTTTCCTTGATGTCCTAGTGCTCAAAAAAGATAACGGCAGTCTCGGCCACACTGTTTACAGAAAGGCTACGCACACAGACAGGTATCTCCATGCATCTTCTAACCATCACCCGGCGCAAATTGCGTCAGTTGCAAATACATTGGTGTCAAGAGCAATAAAAATATCCGACTCCGACCATCGTAATGAAGAAATAAACCATCTTAAAAATACGCTACAATGTAATGGATTCTCTAAACAAATAGTTAACAAAGTAGTTAAACGCCAGTCGGACATTGAAAATAGAAATAAAACAGTTAAAGATATTACGGAAAAACCTTTATCAACAGCCTTTTTACCATATATAAGAGGGACAACAGATAAACTCAGCCGTCTACTAAGAAAATATAACATAAGAACGATATTTAGGACTGAAAACAAAATATCTAGCCTTCTACGCAGTGTAAAAGACAAAATACACCTAGAGTCCCATGGTGTATACGAAATACCATGTGGATCGTGCGACCAGACATATGTTGGAAAAAGCAACAGAAAGATATCTGCTAGGGTTGCTGAACATAGAGTTGATATGACCAACAAAAAACTAACATCATCGCTTGTCCAACACACGCTCGAAGAAGGCCACAGCATAGACTTTAATAATACACGAATAATAGCGAACGTCCAAAACGAAACAGTAAGGATATTTAGAGAAGCTATAGAGATATATAAAAGAATAAATATTATCAACAATAGAGATGATGGTATACGTCTCCCAACGGCATGGAAAAGCATTCTATTCAACAGTAGATTTCTTAGTAAAAATAAAAATAATATATTAGCGCGCAAAAATCAATTAAATATAACCACCGACACAATAGAAGCAACATCAAGTACAAAGCGCATCACAAGGAGCCAAACAAACGCCATTAAGGCCAACAACGGCCGGGAACACCCATTATTTAATACAAAATTCCCGAAAATCATTAAGGCCAATAATGACCACAGTACCCAAATTTAGACTTTAACTTACCAGACCTCACTTGGTAATAAGCTTCCGATACGAACGGACGTGTTCGCACTGCCCCTCGTGACGGAAATTTATTAACAAGCAACCTGAAGATGCCTGTTGTGATTCAGGCGAAACGTCGGTTGACGAATGGTCCTTCTGAGGACCAGATTTTGACGCGGGTTACCCCCAAAGAAATCAATACTAACATTTCTAACACCCGTGAAAACCTTCATTATAACATAAATATATATATATATATAGGTCGATGGAATGAAAGAGCGATCTGTTGTTTACTGTATATTTCTTACCGGAGATAAGCCCCGGAAGCAAATTAAAGAGTAAAAGTAATATGTAATGACGAACAAAGAAATAGATGACGCGCGGAGATCTGCCTGGTGTCACGGCAATGGCCCGACTCGTGTGGTGTCGCCAAGTCCCTAGCTCGACCCTTTTTTTTATATCGCGGAGATTTTTATTATGTTAATATAAACAAAACTCTGGGTCGGGCGATAGGTACATGGCACAGGGTTGAACAGGTACCGCTACATATATATAGTCTCCGGTCAACCACGGGGCTTGTTGTTGAGGTTTTTTTTGAGAAGAACGGAAGCAATCAAACCAAAAACTCCCAATACTTTCATTTGAAATACCTGGTCCATACACATCATTGATATTGTGTGCCGTCTAAGCAGCATTAGTACCACGATACTACCCATATAAAGAAAAACGTGAATTTTCATCTTTTCCGTCATCGCAGACACAGCAATATCAAGGAAAAAAGGCTTGAAAACAAATGAACAACTAATTTTGGAAAAGGAATATCATAGCTTCAATATGACCTTCATTTGAATTTGGAATTCCGAGTCAAATATAAGATATCGGACTACAAACTAGTCAGTATTAGAAAACATCTATTTCATTGGTAAGGACCTAATATGATCATGTAACTTTTCCCACTTAAATAATTATCATCAAACTAAATATATAATTCTACTCCTTTGTACCTTTAATGATTTAATTTACACAATTTTTTCAATGATTTAATTAGTTTTAATTATATACTTATTTTTAAATGTTTAAAATATTTGCTTAGTGAGTGTAGCACTGTAAATGAATGCATGTATAAATAAAACAAAATGATTTATTAAAAATTTTGTACAAATGACAGCATTTATAAAATTTGTGTGTATATCAGTGATGAAACGGATATCCAGTAACCATCCGGAATCTGGCCCAGTTTTACTATCTGGCCAGATACCAGATAATAGCTCAATATCCAGCGGATACCAGATTTTCAGTAAACTAAAAATTTTATGAAGTTAATGCCAAAAAATGTATTTATTCATATAAGATATTTGTAAGCAAACAAAATCCGTGTAATCAAAGAAAAACTGCTTACGTATTTATTTATTCCAGATATTTAATTGTTTAGTTCAAAATTAAGCAAAGGCAAATTTTGATGAATGAACACTTGTTTCTCTCCATTTTAAGGCAATAAGCGATTGTGCTTATTTTCGTAAAGTTAACCGGGTTCAGAAAATAATCTTTCGTTGTAGATGCTACTAGGAGACAAAGGATAAATTCTTTTTTTGTTGTTTTTTTTTTTTTTGTTTGTTTTTTTCTTGATCATAACACGACTATTATTCTTACTTGCCATTTCATTTAAACAATCCCAAAATTCAGTTTCGCGAATGATACTTTAAGCAGTTTCATCACCTGTTTCTTTTAGCGGGCGTCAAAGATGGCGATAAACTTTCACTGTTGAAAGATTCATCGCAAGAAATTTTTCAATCATCAGGCTTTTCTGTTGGGCTCTTTCAGCTTCAACAGCCCCCAAATAGTGTCTTGATCATTGGGTCTAGGAAGGTTGCAATCAGGTAGTTTTGATTTTAAGGGGCTGAAAAACCTTTCTAATTCAGCTTTCCACAAGACACTCATGTATGGTGAATTAATACCTAGTATCATTCCCTCACGACTACATCCCCCACGACTTAACTAAACTTAACTATTAAAACATGCTGCTATGAGCTGAATATTCGGCCGCCGGAGGGTTTCGCCGAATATTCGGTATACGGCCAAATCACTATATTCCATCTCTAATCTATATACACATTATTTATTATACTAATTTGTGATATTATTTAACGATGACTGATATTATTTGCAGTCAAGCTAGGGTTTGGTGGTATTCTAACCAGTCATGCAACTGTTATTTGAAATTTGTAATGACGATTGTAGCAATTCTGGATACACGTTAGTTTTGTGTTTTATTTTCTTCATTATTGTATTTTGAGGCATAGTATTATACACATGACGAAAAAAAATTCATACAGGGCTGTTGTTAATGTTTGAGCTGGTATGCTGATAAGCGAAAAGTATCGTTTTAATTAAAAAAAATATTTGTTTTTATCGAGTGGCGGCGTGCGGCGCTCCAATATTGAATCAAACGGGTTTTAACCAGCACTGTCTTTCCCTATATGATTTTTTTTCTTCATATCAGTATAATGTTGCGGCCCTGATAACTATGAAGAAAAAAAGTTGAGTATGGCTAGTACTACAATACACCATTATTATTGTCACCCAAATCCCAGTTGCAGGTGTTTTTTTGACTTATAGATCTGTTCTGTATATCTGTAGGGATACACATTCACCCACACCTACAGTCACAAAGTAGGTCACACGGTCACACACGCGACGAGGGCAGGAAGGAGCGTCAACCCCTGTGGCAAAACGCAAACCGGAGCACACATACATTGAGGCGGGTACAGAGCCAGCACAACGCACACCACTGTACTAGAGTGCGCGCACCAAATAAAATAGAAACGTGTAGTGGTCGCAGGGTAGTAACTGAACACGGCAGCGGACCCGGGTGTAGACGTCAACATGTCTGGGAATACTATATAAACCGAGACGCCCCCATATGGGCTCTGTTCTCTCCGTAACCACCCTCAAGAAACGGCCGGAGGCCCGGTTCGACGCATTATATAGCATTCGACATTTTTTTATCCGTGTTTAATTCTATAAATAAAATTAATTGTAATTGTTTTTGAGTAATAAAAGTTGTAAAACATCAAGCGACTTTCAACAGACATCTCCAGAGAGTGGTGACCCGAAGCTACATAAGAATTATTCACTATACCACCAAACCTCATCTCCCAAATATCTTTCTAATGGTTGATTGTTTGATCAGTAGTAAAAGTTAAGAAAAAAAGCATACATTTTAGCAAAAACAAGTTATTTGGTGGAAAATGCAAATATCAATGCTTTTCACATAAGTATTTAATCGTTATAGCTCTTACTATTAATCAAAAAACAACTTTAAGTGATCCATCTGATTTGTTTCAACTATCAAGATTTGAATAATTGCACTTTCATTATGAAAAAAACATATATTGCGAAAAATTCAGAAAATAAAACTGAGAAACATGGAGAATAATAAAAAATGTCACATAATAAACAAAATTTATTTAATTCAAATACAGTAAAATAATTAACAGTTTTATTTGTATTACAAATGTGTAATTGTTTATAAAATGAAAAATTATTAAATAAATCATTTCTCTCTGTAGTATTTCTAACAAAATATTGTACAAATAAGTACTGTGTGTTGCGATCTTTATTTCAGTCATTAAGTTTATTTTATTTAATCAAATTCTCGACAATATCGAAGGTTAATAAAACATGCGTTAAACAAGCAGCAAAAATGAACTGTAGGTACTTTATTTGTGTATTTGAAATAATGAATTTCAATAAGGCAAATTTTATTTTTGTAATAATATAATTCTAATGTAGCATTCATTTCATGATTTTTATAATCCATAGAGACATCAACTATAAAGAGTAAATTATATCAAATTAATTAAGCAAATTGATTGAAAATAAACAAGTTTTACAAAAAAGAATGCAATAAAAATCAATATGTTTTCTCAATGTTCATTCAAAAATATAATGCGTGAAGTGGAAATATGAAATCTAATAAATATATAGAATACATAAAATTATTGTTAAATAAATCATCCTATGTAATATTCCCAGCATTTTTGTCAACCATTTTACATGACAGAAGATTAAGAAATTAATAAATATCATTAAAAAATGATAAGGTTGAAATTGCCAATTATTTATCATTAAAATGAAATGTCCATAATAAAAAAAGTTATAAAGGTAGTTGATAATCGACTGTATTCTGAAAATAGCAATATTGCTATTTCTGTATTCAATCAATCAGAAAGCTCTAAAACGTAAACAAATGTGTAGTTTTATTCACAATTTGTGAATGACCAAGCTTTTTCAGTTATTGAATTCATTAATTTCAAACCTGTGAAACTTTAAACGTCAACATTGATGGCATTACAATGTTATACAATAACTGTCAAGAAACAGAAATATTGCTATGTATTTTCAGAATATGGCCGAACGACACAAACAAACTCTGAAACAATGTTAAAACATATCTCTACTGCAGGGTAAAAATTGTCACAATTGGAACTAACTTTTCCCTAGAATAGTGTATTTAAAAACAAACGTGATTATTTCATTTCCCACCACATTTATAAATTTTTTGTTTGTTATGTGATTATGTATGAAGAAAAAATATTGAATCAGAAAACACCACACACAAGGAGAAAGGGTTATCTATGATTGCTAATATCTATTGTTGTCTCGTCTATGGTAATTATCCTCATGATGGTTATTACCGTAGGAAGATCTTCCATCATTACGACCATAGCTCCTTTTATAACCCCTGTCGTTGTCTGAGCTCTGGCGGTGGTCCCGATTATCCCTAGAATTATATGATCTATCGTCTCTCCTGTCATCTCTTCGTCTATCCCTCCTTCCTCCTTGATTAGACCGCCAGTAGGGCATGATGGGAGGAGCGGACAAATCTTTATTGTAAAGTTCCATGTAGACCTTGTCATCTTTGGTGTATCGATCCGCGTACTTAGCTTCACATTCTTCTAAAAATGCTTTCTGCTCTTCAGAAAGTGCGGCAGCAGGACTGGTTTTAACAACATCAGCCATGATGAATATTTAAAAAATATATAATTGATTGGAAAATTTTGTAGTTATTGGTATTATATGATTGTTGTGCCTCTTAATAATCAAAGTTCTGCTAAGAACTTGGAGATATCAGAAGGGAATTCGTAACTGTAAAAAAAAAAAACAGGAAAATAGATTATTATATTTATTTTGCTAACTAGCCATACATCCGTGAAAAATCACGGAACATGAAATGGTTAGCATTTTTTCTAAGCCCTAGCATGTGCAGTATTTATACTAGGGCTTAGCAAAGTGGCCCTCATAGCCCAGTGGACATGAAACTGGCTTCTCACACAGAGGGTTCCAGGTTCGATTCCCGGTGATGTCACAATAAATCTATCTGATTTACTCAAGCCTGGGTGCAATATGACATGTTTCGCTTCTGTAATTGGGCCTCTTGGCTTGTTGAAGCGTAAAATGAAAAATATATATTTTTTTTTTTTGATGGTCCACAGAGAGGCGGTGGTAGTAATGTTGCTAGGGCGCCGCGCTGGCAATTGGCGTCCAAGATTCGCACCCTACTTCCAAAATACTACTGGACAAAATTATGAAGTTACGGACAGACAGACAGATGACGAATTTATTATGTTTGATGTCAAACAATTTCTGCAACTTCGGTTATTTTTATTTTTTAAAACATTGTAAACAAAAATAAATATTTAAGTCATTCACAAAATGAATGCATAGATATAATATAAAAAAAAGGAATTTTAGCTTGCCGGGATCACAATTTAATGTATTTTCTTTAAGGACTTAGAATTCTTTTGGAACTTATAATATAAGCCGTCATTGAGGGAGGAAACGAACAAGGCTTGTTGTGTGAGGTTGTGGATACTGCCAATTGCACATATTTTATGCAAGGAAACAAACCAAACTGAAATTTGTGATTACAATCCAGAACTGCATTACGATGATTATTTTAAAACATATCATACAATGAACATTTTTTGACAATCATCAGAATATTTGTCAAAATTAAGATGGCAATGGCTTGTGGATCATCATCGCTCGAAATACGGAAATTCTGTTTGTTGACATAGCCATTTAACCAAAAGTGTGTTTCATCACATTTTGATTGTGAAAATTGGACTTCCAGATTATGCCATGTAAGCGCCAGCCACGGCGGCCACATGTCCGAGATCATATTAAAATATTAGTGCTATAAAATTATCTAACAAATAAAGCCAATTTCATGGATATTAAAAACATTTTTCTGTGTTTTATTTCAATTTAAAGTTCTCCTTAAAAAAAACTCCCTTTATATAATTGATATTTACTTAATAATGACTTTGGTCTTTGAGGCCTGACATTTACCTATATCACCACTAGGGAATGCAAATCTGTTCTGTTTTAAAATCCGGATTTTTAGGAACGGATTTTGTTCCAATCCGGATTTTAAGGATTCTATGGATTAAAATAAAAGCACATTAAAATCGAATCAAATGATTTTTAAATTTTTTTTTTGTTATTTGGAATTATTATAATTAAATACCATAATTATGGTGTTTATATTCATAATTATATTCATAATTATTTGGAACTATTATATTTAAATACTATAATTATGGTGTTATTCTTATTAAAATAATCAGCCTGTGACTCGCGTGCTGAGTAACGTTAATAAAAATAATCAACCGGTACAAATTAAAATAATAAATTTAAAAAAAAAAACTCACTGAAGAAAACTGAAGAACAAAAATAAATACAAATAGACTCCTTTTCAAATTATTTAACGTAAACAAAACAATTTAACTTCACTTAAATCAACATAAAAACAATCTAAAAATACTATACTATTTTTTGAGACATAAAATGTGACCTCAAAAATAATAAGGCATCTAAAGTGCTGTCGTTTAACCTGCTGCGAATTCGGTTGCACATAGTTCCTGCTGCGGAAAAAGCACGCTCAGATTCAACGATTATAACCTCCAGAGCCGATAGACTCAACACTCGCGAGATGCGCAAACAGCAAACTTCGATTTTTTTGTTAAAATTTCTTAGTATTCAAATAATCCGGATTCGATTTTCAAATCCGGATTTGGAGGTCTAGTGAAAATGTGCGGATACCCGGATTTTTCGGATTACGGATAATCCGGATTGCATTCCCTAATCACCACTGAAATAGCCCATAGATATGTGCAGGAGTATACATTGTATTTGTTTACTTTTGCTTAATATTTTACGAATGTACGGACGGTTGTATTTCTAATAACTGTGTCGTTATTAGAAATAAAACCGTCCGTACATTCATACAAGCAAATATGCTGCTCTGACTCGGAAAAATGGCTGAATCGAGTGAAGCCTCCCATGAATTAAAAGATAACTTTAAACATTTTAGATTACGACCATCCTGACATGAGGAATTTGAAAAAAACAGAAAAAAAAAATTTGCAAGCGTGAATTGCGAATAAATCAATATTGAGTACATTAGCGTAATAAATATTTATATTGTATTATTTGTATAAATCTACTTACATCATTTGATTAATTACACCTACATGTTTCGGAAATACCTTTCCATCGTCAGGGTGCTATATATATGTCAAAATATCCTGACGATGAAAAGGTATTTTCGAAACATGTAGGTGTAATTAATCAAATAATATAAGTAGATTTATACAAATAATACAATCAATATTTTTTTAAATGTCAATCTACAATGTTGCTGAATCAATTGAAAAAAAAAAAGTAATAAATATTGATGAACACACAATAAATGCGTTTCGGATAATTCAATAATTTTTTTTGATCCCTTGAAATTTTAATTAACAAGGTTATATTGTATTACTAATTTATTTATGTAATTAGCTACTACACTTCACGCACTATTATTAATAGGTACATCATTTATAATATATTTTTAAAAATCCTTATAAATTTAATTCTAAATTCGCTTCGCTTAAGCTTCCTTACTAAATATTAGGTCCTTACATATGAAATTGACGTTTAGTATGGGAGGAACATAAAGCCGATTTTTTTAATTATAATATATTTATTTAATCAAAGTATGTACCATTGCTATCTATGCACTTTTGCCATCTCATAGGTAGTTCATCGATCCCTTTACTATAAAAACCATTCGGACGGGAATCAATAAAATCTTTGAAGGCGGTTTTGACTGCCCCATCGGAGTTGAATTTTTTCCTTTGCAAGAAGTTATCCAAATTTCGAAAAAAATGGTAATCTGTTGGGGCAAGGTCCGGAGAATACGGTGGATGTCTTAGACATTCCAATTGAAGCTCCTCTAATTTGGTAGCCGTCTGTTGTGCAGTGTGTGGTCTAGCGTTATCATGAAGCAGCAGTGGCCTAGAGCGATTAACCAGCCTCGGTTGTTTAGCAGCTAGCTTTTCCATCATGGTTTGCAGTTGCTGACAATAGACATCTGCCGTAATCGTCTGGCCAGATTTAAGAAAGCTGTAGTGAACGACACCAGCACTAGTCCACCAAACGCTCACAAGTAACTTTTTTGGAGTCAATTTTCGCTTGGGGCAGGGTTTGGCTGGTTCGGCAAGGTTCAGCCATTGCGATGAGCGCTTCCGATTATCGTACAGGATCCACTTTTCATCACAGGTAATGATTCGATTTAAAATCCCTTCATTATTGTGCCGGTTGAGTAATGCAACGCAGCAGTCAACGCGCGTTTGTTGATTTGCTTCACTCAATTCGTGAGGTACCCACCTTTCAAGCTTTTTCACCTTACCAATTTGCTTCAAGTGGATTAAAACAGTTTTATCACTAACACCGCAGCCTGCAGCTAACTCGGATGTGGTTTGCGATGGATCCGCTTCCACAATAGCCTTCAATTCTTCATTATCAACTTTGGTCTCCGGCCGTCCACGGGGCTTGTTCTGCAGGTCGAAATTTCCAGAACGAAAACGTTGGAACCAAAAACGCACTGTGTTTTCTTTTGCGGCACCGTCGCCATACACATCATTAATCCTTCGAGCCGTTTCTGCAGCACTGGTGCCACGGTGGAACTCGTACTCGTTAATAACGCGATATTTCAAGTTTTTCATTTTATAAACTGAGTGACGCAAAGAAAAAAACAATTGAGGAAAAAACAAATGAATTATAATTTTCAAAACACAAATACATGAGTAAATAGCTGTATAAATTTGGATTTGGAATTCCTAACCAAAGAGAAGATATTTGTGATCAAATTTGCCAGTACGGAAAAACGTCAATTTCATATGTAAGGACCTAATATAATAAAATAACCACAAAGCAATAAAAAAGCAGACGATCTCGCATAAGTACCACTTTTTGTGGACACACAGGCTGCGGTACTCACATCTTTCACTGAGGAGGCTGTCAACAATTAGACCATAAAATCCTTTGTCTGTGGGTTTCTCTCTCAAGCGGTTCGCTGTTTCAATAGGTTCAAACAGCCAGCCAAGGTGACGACCGCACTGTGGACAGACACAGGCCCGCCAAGCAAACCCTGGGTACCACGAGTCTGCACCGTGCCACTGTCAACAAACCATTGTAAATATTCTCATTTCCATTATTCATTTTTTTTTCGGTTAGAGTTTTATTTAATATTTTGCTATGTGTATACAACCTTTCTGGCCAACGTTTCAAAACCCATTGCAGGGTCCATTACTAGGGCTGATGTGTTACTGTAAGCGTTAATATTGTGGTAACATACTAATTTGTTTTTTTTAATGAAATTTAAAATAAATTATATTCATAATGAATAACCACAAAGTAATAGCTAAATACAATAGTACACATTTTAATAGATACAGTAGAGCGTCGATTATCCAAACGTCGATCAACCGAACGACTGCTTATCCAAACTGCTCTGCCCGCCCGCGTGCCTACCGCCTCCCGCGCCACAGTCCTCGTGCACTTGTCGCGACTTGTTAATTGTACTCGTATGTCACTTCCAAGTAGCCGCCGTAGCCATAGCCAATGTGGCCCGCGGGCCTGGGGTTGGGCAGCTTTAGTATAAACAGTTAAAATTCCTAATAGTTGAGATAACACACATTTAGAAGCATTTGAAATATTTTTGATCAAAAGTTCAAAAATATCACACTATCTGATATAATAAAAATGGATGAAAGCGATTTCAGATCCTTCGAGATCAAAGTATGGCTAAGGGATTGAAACATTGATATAAATGTAAAGAATAGCTGCCAGAATCGAAATGTGTGGCATTATATTTATCTACTCGTCTCCTCTACAAATTGCTGTTATATGCACCTCCAAAGTCCAGACCGCTGTCTAGAAACACTAAAATATTTGTGTACAAAACTCATACACAGCTGAGACATGGGTACTGACTAAGAGGAACAAGCGAGCACCAAACGTTTTTGAAAGGAAAATTTTAAGGCATATCTTTGGACGGATTCGAAATAATGACTGCGGCGCAGGAGCTACAACAATGAGTTCAATACTTTGTTTAACCGGTCGTGTGCTGCGCAATTTCGCGCACGATTGCTGTTTTTTAGACACTTTTTTTTTATGGTTATATTCATGTAAAAATCAACAATATTCGCTAAGAAGTTGCAGTTTCTGGTTTCTCAATATACAAACTTCAATAATTACTGATTCATTATTAATTTTGAAAATAAGTAACGAAATATACTGTCAGAAATGTATGCACACATTTATCAAATAAAACCATGGAAGCAATAACACTAAAGATATTGTATTTCAATGTTTTCGTTCTAAATATATCAAACAATATAAAAATACTTAATTTTAACTCTTTTTTATTTAAAAATAACAATTAATGCGCGGTTCGAAGACAACATTTGGAATGATTTTTTGTCCGGTTTTCGCGGTAAATGAGGTTACTTGACAAATAGAACTCGTTCATTCATTCAAAAACTTGAGCTATAACTAATGATAAGCTTTAAAAACCCATAAATGCAGGTAAAATAGGCCGAATTCGCATATGTGTCTAGGGAGCGCAGATCTGTGCTCTGGCACCTGACCGGTTAAGGATTAAGCATCACAAAATCGAAGACCAATAGGGCAAAGAAAATATGCCGAAAAAAAGTATATGTGGAAAAAACACAACTAAGACGGAGTGATAATCTTTTCAGAGACATATCTGCCTCGGAGATCCAGAACTAGAGAGTGCTGGTGCACCAACCGAGATTGTGAGAAGACTGAACAGGCCAAGACCCACTAGAAGCTGTAGAGTCAATAGGGGTGGTGATGGTGACGACTCCCCTGCAAGTATAGCTAAATGGTGTATGCTTGTAATGTTGAAAATCGAGATTCAAATTTTGATTTCTTATTTTAATTTGAAAGTCTTCCATGAAATCGTCAGCTATTCGACTACGCTGTTGTTAGAAATTTGAAAGTCTTACCTCACCAACACTAGCGCACAGGGATTTCGAAGTGTTGATTATTCTAAACTTTACACCGAAAGGATTCACTAATGTTTGTACGGTAACATCCGGTTTCCCAAAAAGCGTTTGGTTCAGAGAGTTAAGTAATTCTGGACTCAAATGGTCGACAATATAGTTAGAATCTGCAATATCAGCACCGCATTGTCGGCATATGATGAATTCTAAAAAAAAAAGACGTGATGAATGGAGCCGTGATAATTGAAAATTAAATGACAAAAATGTTTCACAAACATTCCCAAACCTTCTAGTTCGCTCTCTTGTAGAACATCAGAAAAAGTTTTATGTATTTTGGTTACTAAAACGAAGCATAATAACCAAAACCGGTATATTTTGAACCTCAGTGACATTACACGCGTCCATATACATACATTTATACGTATGTTTGGTATATTCATAGAAAAGAGAATATGGCAGTATGGTATATTTCATTATTCCATTATTTTATCTATGACCATTGACCATAGAAATAAATCTATAACGTATGATGCACCGGAATATGACGCGAACCAGGTTATTAATTTTGTCCTAGGGCAATACCGAAATCAAAGCGCCCATGTTTCGAAGATCACGCGCCATGTGGTCACAGCCCCGGCATGTTCGATCTTTTGTTCGAGGACGAAATATGTGACCTATTGTTCAAGAAAATAACATTGCGACGGACGATGGCTCTTAGGATAGCCCGCCATAAAACATATGAAACAATGAATTAGAAAGTTAGGGTTGCCGAGGGCGTTGGGTATCGCCGAAGACATTAAAGGCGGCCATAGACACTCCGGTGCACCGTAGAGGTACACCCACGGTACACCGCATATCGCAGATCGGTCCGTACCGCAACGTGTATGGGCTTACCCGTAGATCTCATACACGTTGCGGTACACCGCATGAGTCTTACTACGATTTTCGAGTGTACTATAGTAATGGGTCCGCTCTGTACTCACTACTACAATGTAGTACTACATTGAAGTGCACACTTCGCACATTTTGAAGTGTAGTGCACACTACAAACTACAAACACCAAAGTTATTGAAAGTATAAACTTCAAATACTACTCTTCATTTCAAAGCGAACACTACAAAGTACATACACTTCAAAGTTATCGAAAGTATGAGAAACATACTTTAAATAGTGCATTTTTTACGTGAAATTTTTGGAAAGTTGATGTAGATATATGAAGAAATCTCTGGAAACTGTAACAACCCCCCCCCCCATGGTTTGAAAATTTTTTGGAATCAAATGAAGAAATCTGGCTAGCGACCTTTTCTTTTTTTGTTAGGTCGCCAAATGTTACTGTGGAGAAAATATCGTCAATTTATCTTAAATATTTTTCTCGTTGACATTTTTTATTTTTTTTGGAAAAAAATATTAACTCACTAGTACTACATTACTTCATTTCATTATACTTCACTTCATTAATACTACAATTACTTCATTTCATTACTTCACTTCATTAATACTACAATTACTTCATTACATTACTTTACTTCATTAATACTACAATTACTTCATTTCGTTACTTCACTTCATTAATACTACAATTACTTCATTACATTACTTCACTTCATTAATACTACAATTACTTCATTACTTCACTTCATTTCGTAGTACTACAATTACTTCACTTCAAGTATTTTTTACTACAATTGTAGTGTACACTTTGTAGTCTTCAAACTGGTGAACGTGTGTGTGTTGTAGTCTTCATTTTGAAATGTAGTTTTTCCCTTCGCTAGTGTACTATTCGCATGTTTGAAAAGCATATTTTTATACGGTTATAGGATACTATTTTTTAAAGCTCTTTTGTGCGTTTATTTTTATTTCCTGCTTAAGCAATGTTTTATATGATATTGCACGCGTTAAAGATTTTATATAAATATTATATGTATATATTCATATACACGTTATAAAATTATACTTTAGAAGGATCAGCTTTTTCAACTACGGTTTTTGCATGACATTGCATAATATGTCAAATATTTTATTCAAAATGGCAGACGGCATTCAATTGTGTTCGCATGTCACATCTGTCAGCTGTCATCTGTTGCGGTGTCGCACCCAGCACTCGCGGCCTGACGCCGGAACGGCCGGAAACAAACTGAAGCCATGTATTCACTAGGGGACAACACGCGAAACATTCCGAGCGGCATGTCGCATCAACATCTACGCTCATGTTTCGAGGACAATGACGCGGTCATTTGACGTGTACACACCGGGATTCACATATCACTTGTCACGGAAATGTCGCCCGATCTATTCTATCTATTTATTTTAACGAGTTATCGAAACGTAAGAGGAGAAAAGGGTGGTGGGTGTGAAATTATTTACTGCAAAGAGAAAGAAGGATGGATATTCTATGCGATCTTCGAATGTCTGATGGATCTTTTGTCAATTTCACTTCAATGACAACAACTGATTTTGAAAGTTTATTACAAATAATCGGGCCTTCCATAGCCAAGCAAGACAATATTAAGGAACGCTGTTGGCCCTCACATCATTTTATTTTTCACTCACTTACCACGTGGTACTGACGCAAAGCATGATGTCGCCGTAAGCTCGCTCGGGTACCGTGCGAGTAGGGTAACGTCGCAACGTTGCCGCGACACGTAGAAATGCTCCGCTATGTTGTGCGCGACGTCGCGGAACAGTGCGCGACGTTGCAACGTCACGTAGACTCTATGCCACGCGTGATGTTGAGGGGCAATTTGTTCCATAGTGAATACATAGCTTGAAACTAAACTAGGGATGGGTAAAAAATATCAATATATCGATATTGTTTGAAAAATATCGATATATTGATATTCAATATCAACGTTCCCTGTAAGGTGTGCGCGTGTGCGCGCGTTCACCTAGCAAAATGTCTCCACACACATGTTTTACACTCCGCACAGTCAATATTATAAAATAAAGTTTCCTTTGCCAGATTTTAGTTTTGTTCGAATGCATGAAACAATACATGCACAATTCTTTCGCACGCTTTCGGAGAAATGAGTCGAATAATACAATTTTACCTACTAATTATATAAAATTCATCCCCTTAAAATGTCGAAAAGGAGTGGATGTGGCGACCGTTAAGAAGAAATCCTGCGATAAATTTAAACTGGAATGGCTCTCTGAAATCGTCGAAAGAAAAATGCCATCTTCAATGCATTTACAAAAAGTAACAATTGGTGAAATATTTGTTTATTCGAAGACATATGATCGTGTCAAATGCATCATATATATTCCGAAGCAAATATGAAAAGTAGGTACAATAGAAATGCGAAGTTTTTCTAGTAAGTAAGTAACATTTTTTAAACTAAAAAATATGTATTTATTTGGAATATCATATTGAGGCTTGTAATACGGGCTTGCCAGGCAACTTTCCTCCGCTTTCTTCTTACCGGACAAAGCTAGGGAAATTATATAAAATCACAGTAATTAATAAATACCCTATGGGGGGGGGGGTGAAAATTTATTGCACCGCCACTGCACAGATGCGTCGAAGATCCGCACACACAATAGAAAAATTAGAGGGAACGTTGTTCAATATATATATATATATATATATATATATTCAATATAATATATATAGTCAATATATTTTTTCGCGATATATGAAATATCGTAATTTTTTTCTTGGATAATCGATATTTTTTCTTGATGACCCTTTTTTTTGGTCATCGATATATTTTTTTCTATATATCGATAGTTTTTTCCCAATATATCGATAGTTTTTTCCCAATATATCGATATATTTTTCCCGATATATCGATATATTTTCTTCGATATATTTTTTTGGCGACCTTTTTTTGGTTACCTTTTTTTTGCACATCGATATTTTTCTCGGTTAATCGATAAAATAATATAAAATAATAGCTTTAAATGTTGCTTCTCTTTTCAGGTGTGTACTTTTATTATTTTTAAATTTTAATATGAAATATTATGTTCTTTTGCTAATAAAATATATACTCTTTTCAGAGCAACGCAAAAAAGCTTTTATTTTTAAAAAAACTAAAATATTTGGGAAACGGAAACGAAATATATATATATATCGACATTTTCTTTCATTTACCCATCCCTACCTTTTGTCCGTCGCGGTCGCAGAGACAAAAAGAATCGAATTTCAATTCTTCTGCGGTCACTCGTACAGGTCTGGAAACCTCCACCCGCGAACACCACACACGCTGCGGTACGTCTCTAGAGGTCGCCCGTACACAGGGCCGGCCCGTTCAAATAGGCAAACTAGGCGATAGTCTAGGGCGCTCGTATTTGGGGGGCGGCACCGGCCTAGCGAACGGATAGTCAGCGTCAAGATCATGTAAATCGGTCGAATGGTTTGAACGCGCGGCCGCCGCCCGAACCGAAGCACAGTGGGTCGAAACCGTAATTTGAGGGACTTAGGGACCAACTTTCTTTTTTTACTTTTTTCTTTATGCCGATGGATAGAGCTCATTAACCTTATCAATAGTTGTCCTATGAAACTTTTTCCTAAACTTTATAGTTTGAGCAAAAAAGTTTTGTATTTTTTGTATGGAGCGGATCAAATAAAATTAAATTTCTGCTAAGTGTTGACTAACCCCGTTTTGAAACCTTTTTTTTCTCATACCTTGTCTAGTCTACCATTGTTTGATGCTATGAGCGTGTACATAAACTTGCTACTCTACCAGATAAATGGATCGAAAAAATAAAAAACGTATATATTTATAATATTATTTTTTATTTTCGTAATTTCTTTTATGTCAAACCAAATATGAAATAGTGAGTAAAAGTACATAATAACTCAAATAATCAACAAAAAACGAACATAATTATACTAAAAACTAAATGAAAACTTAATAATACAACAGCAAACATATTTTTTTACAAATTGTAGATAGTAGTTTTACGATATATGTACAGGCTGTACCAAAGCTAGCAGCAAAAACTTGGCAGGTAGATTCCTGACTATGTTATGAGTCTAAAATGTTCAAGCAACCATGACCTAATATCAATAGTTATGGAGATTTTTATATTCGTAACTTCATTTAAGTCAAACTAAATATGAAATAGTAAGTAAAAGTATTATAGTATTAATATTATTATTATACATTCTAAAATCAAACTCACCGCTCGACGCTCTTCACCCTACCCGGCGCGGCGAATACGAACGCGAACAAACAAATAAATAATCGATCGATAATAATGATAAATATTATTAATTAATTATGCATACCTAATTAGCGGTCACCCGGTCGCGGGTCGCGGGTCGCGGATCGCCCGGAAGTCCGCACGTGTCGGTGGGTAGGTACATGTCGAGACAAGTTTGCACCCGCACACATGGCCGGCCGCTCTCCGGGGTTCGTTTTTATTATCATTGTCACGTTAAATTATTTTACAATTGCGGGGACATTTTACATTTTACATTTTTACTGACACGTTTATTGCACATTTTAACGCACACTTTTTTGCCGCTTTCTCTTCATCTATAATAATAAATCGAAACAAAATCTTTTGAAAATAATTCGGTCAGTTTTTTTTCTTTAAATATATCGCTTGTGTCTATTACCATCACGTTTTAAATTCCAATGAAAAAAAAAACCTAAATATATTTAAAAAATTTCACTTATTATTATAAGTTCATAAAACCTTACGAAGAAAAGGAAGAAGAATTGATTTCGAAAAGATTGATGTATTCAAAAATGTGTAGAATACTTAATTACCTACTATCATCATTTTAAATATCTTTAATATTCGAAAAATTCATTGAGATATTATTTAAAAGGAGTGCCGATCACCTCTCTTATTCATATAATATATATACAAGTAATGCAAAACACTCTTTATTATTTTAAAATATCAAATTATCTCAAGATCTCATAGATATGTACTGAAAAAACGAAATTATGTTTGCCGCCATTTCAAGTGATCGATCGCTATCAAAAGTTAGGTGTCGATAATTATTATGCGCGAAATATTGAAGTCGACCTACCTGTCTCAGATGACAAAACGGCTGATTTTAATAAAAACGGGTAAAATTTTCATAAAAATCAATAATAAACATAATACATGTGACATTTCATATGACAGATTCTCCGCTGTGCTAAACCAATTAAAAAATAAAACTATATAAAAATCAACAATAAAACCAATACAGGTAGACCAAAACTAACTAAATGAACATTTAATAGTACAACAGCAAACTTCACTATTTTTTTACAATTGTAGATAGTAGTTTTATACGAGATATTGTTCAAATATAAGAGCTAGATGGGAACGAAGTAGTCGTATTTAACCCAGTTTATAAGGAAAAATTGTGATTGAAGGAATCATCTCTGAAGCTGTGAATGTTGAACAGGAATTACATATTACGGTTTCGACCCACTGTGCGGCGGCCTGATAACGTCACGGAATATTTAAAATTTGAATTACTCCGTCGGTAGGTATAATAGGTACTTCAATACGAATTTCGAAAATTTATGACAATTGGTTCACAGATGACAGCACACTTCGGTTTTTTGGGAAGAAATCAAATAATAAAGAGATATTTTTAGAGATTTTTGACATCGATATTTGTCTAGACATGTTTCATTTTCAGTCAATCAATTATTTAATTACGTGATGGTAAACTTAATTTACAAAGAGAGGGAGTAAAATATAAACTTGGTTTTTATGGGTTAGTTTTTTAACAATACTTTCTTATTGATTGTGTCATTTGTATTACACTTCATAGGTACAAAATAACATTTTTTATATGTGAATATCTCAGAAACATGACGCTTTAGGATTTTATGACCGAATAGTTTTATGTTTGTATGAAAGTCCTCTATCGATTTATATACATTTAATTTGTGGCTAAGATTTTATATAAAATGGCGGCGAATATGCAAACTTTGTTGGGAGAGGTTACAACCCCTTTAAGATTTTTTGCAATAGGGAGATCACACTAATGCCTTAAATTCTCTAGTATCATATCACCTCAAGCTCTCGGTAAAATAATTCCAGAGACGTGTGATGCCTTTTGTTTCATGTTCTGCGAAAAGATTACCTGTAAATACCTACCTAATAAAATAGTTTTGTTTAAAATATTCATTTATTTAGATTTTAATACTTACGACCGCCAAATTTTGATTTCAGTTTTGCGATCAGGGCACTTAACTACACCAGGATACCTACTTATTTTTAAGAAAATCGAGTGAGGCCATAAAATAAAGTTTAGCCTTTATTTATAGTTAAATCTGAAGAGAAAAATACGAATCAAAATTATAAAATATGTTTTAAAAAATATTAACAATTAATTTATATGAATAATTTTATAACCATATTCATATTGGCATCAGGCTCCAATTCTTTTAGTTTTTGCAGCAATTTTGGGTCGATCGTGGTATTTTTTATGCGCTAAAGATACGGTTCCAATTTATAAACTTCGATTTCTTTACAACGCTTAAGACTTTTCATTTAAAAAACATTGCACCCAACATAACCTCTTCCTGTCACAGCTACGACATCACATAATAGAGAGATACTGAGAGCATAGAATAGAGAATATAAACTGAGAGCGCCACACACGCACAGATTTGTCAGCCGCGGCCGCAGACAAAAAGTATAGAATTTCAATTCTTCTGCGGTCACCTGTACAGGTCTGGAAACCTCCACCCGCGAACACCACACACGCTGCGGTACGTATCTAGAGGTCGACCGAACAGATGTACCTCTACGGTCTACCGGAGCGTATATGGCCGCCTTAATAGTGCACGGCCTTTTGTGAGGATGGGCAATACGTTCGCAACCTTTTGTTCTTAAGTAACATCTTGGAAGGGTAAAAACGGTAAACCTTTTCTTGCAGCGGGACGTATATCTCTAACCCCGATTAAACAATAGAAAGAACACCTTGGCCAAATGCGAACACATGGGGCAACGGTTTAGAAAGCTGCGTTTGTTAGAGAAGTCGCCATTGTTTTGGGAAAGACATTTTTTAGAAAAACAAGATAATAATTCCGAAAGTCGTCGCAGTAAACTTACTATTGTCCTCGACAGACAATAGAGATGTTTTAGAAAGCGCTGACATACCGATCCGCCACATGGCGACGCTATCCGCGAGATGTAGGATCGTATAAATCATATTATTAATATAAGGGCGCGAAGATCCCGCAACGCACGACCAGGCGGTCATTATCAATAAAGATAACAGGGGTCAATCAATTAAGAAGGTAGAGGCCGAATTAGAAATTGAGGCAAAGTGGTGAATCATAATATCAATGTAATATGTACCTAATTAAGTAGCAACTGATATGTTTAATTTAAGTAAGGTAATGATAATTTAGATAACCCAGGCCACCTCTGCAGGTGGAGGTTACTCGTTTTATATGTAGCTAAGGACCGAAATGAACGGGACATTGCAATTTGAAATGATAACGAGATCATCCCGAATTAATCTAACTTGTGGCAAATAATAAAAAATGTATTGATCGGAATAAAAGGAAAAAAACTTGATTGTATTATGTTTGATATTGATGTAATATGTAATATACAACGTAATAGAATATTATCTCGTGAAAAGATGTAACACGGTTGACGGGATATAAGATTCCGACCTTTTAGTCTTTTGAAATCTGTCTGCAGAATGAATTTTAGCACACGGGGTTGAAACAAAATAGTTTAATTAATTGCAAATAGGTAAATGCCGTGTTGGAATAAACATTAATATTACTTTAGATCGAGGCTTTCATGTCTTACGTTTTCATATATTACATACACCTAGTTGAATAATGTTAATTTGTGAGTTTTAATTATTTTTAAGAATAATGTTAATTTGTCATTAGTTATTCAAGCCCCCAATATTGTATTTTTTTTTCATACAAATTTGTAGGTTGTAGGTATATAACCTATCTGTAAACATGCAATTATTGTTTTGATTACTCGTTTAAGCAATATAATTTGTCGGTCTATTTTAAAATAGTTGTTTTAATCTAGTATAATAAAGCTCAAAATAATTCTTGTTTGGAAAATTTTCAATTGTCTGCCGGGTGGAATGTGGCTTATATAATTTTTTAGTGTTCTCTATTTTTATTCTTTTCCTATATTCTTATACCAGGGGTGGAAGAAAGCTGATTTGATAAGATAATGATTAGTATAATGAAAGTCCAAAAAAAAAATGTTTTGCATTCAATCCAGCTTACATATTGAAGTAAGAATTTTCATTATTTAGGTGTAAATAATGTTATATTATTTAATTTACGCCAAGTTTTCTTAATTGTTCTTCTAGCAATAAGGTTTAACATAATTTCTTAAAAAAAAAAATGTTTATCGAATTTGATTATGTTAGTATATGTAAGCATTCCTTTCGGGAAAGTGGCGTTGATGCAAATTCATGTACTTTGTAATCCCAAAAGAAATTACAAAGATGTATACAGAACATTAACATTAGGGGACCCGCTTGAAGCATGTATCCCGTGTAAATAAGTTTTTATGTTAATTGATTCACTAAGAAATGCCACGATGTCTGTATAATTTTAGCCCTTTGTTTTGTATCTCTATGTCACATATTGACAAGTATGTTTGGTCCAACTAAGAAGTACGATAGCTTGTTTTATTTAAGCTAAAATTAAAAATAAAACTAAGTATCAAGTACATGTTGTCATTGTTAAAGAAAAAAAATTAAAAAGAAAAATAAAGGAAGAGAATATGCGGAGTGGTAAATTTTAAATGCCGTCCGGTGTATCATATATAAAAGAAAAACAAATAATAATGATTTTGTGGAGGTATCGAAGAAAATCAATGTTAATGATAAGGGTTGACCTGTAATGATGTAATGTATAAATAACGTTAAATATTGGGAGGCCTACTGTAAGAATCAAACTGACACTTAATAATAAGATTGATATTGTAATGCATACTTAAGGAATTTTACTATGATCTAATGAAACCCTACGTTCAATCCCATGTAATTAGTCAATAATGGTAGGAATAACTGGTCGATAAAAATATGTTTATCTGGCGTGTCGATTTAATTAAGTATGTATATGTAAGCAGTTTTGTTTTGTGGGTAACAAGTGTTGATGCGAATTTGTGTTTTCAATTTTCCGCTTTTGCCAATTTGTACTGTAATATTTTCCTTAAGTTTAATTCATTTTGCAATGTGTTTTTGGTGACGGGATAGGGATATGAACAGTGAACAAAGCGTTCGTGAAATAACAAAGTGTTTAGGCCTACATACCAGAAAAGCATCGAGATTAGCCGCAAACTGGGAGAACAATAGGGGGCGGAACGGAGGCAACATTGGGTTCAGTAACCAATAGCGTCAATCGGGACCTGGAGAGACGAATGAACGATGGAGGCGGACATCAAAGGAGCCAATCGGCAGAAGACCAACTGGAGGCTTCCCCTCGAGTCCCCGCGACCTCACCCTGGGCCGCCGGGGAGAGAATATAAGGCGAAGCCAGCCGCCAAGAAACCAGTTAGGAGTTGAGTTAGGAGTCGAGTCGAGTTGAGTCGAGAGGAGTTGAGTTAGGAGTTGAGTTGAGAGGAGTGATGAGTTGAAGTTAGAAGCAGGAGGTGGAGAAACCAGGAACTCTAGCCTGACCCGTAAAATCGGTCCGGCCGAATACCCTGGTAACTCTCGAAGAAAGTAAGTCCGAACGGTAGCGACCACCGAATCGGCATCGCGACGCCAGAAACGACGTATCAGAAACCGCGACGCACAGTGTACCGCCGCGACGCCCAGTGACAAAAGAAGCGACGCTCTGCCGACGACCGCCACGACGCCGACGTCAGAAGCCGCCGACGTAGCCTGCACAGTCAGAGGACGACGCCGACGCCAGAAGCCGCCGCCCACCACGAAGCAGCACGAAGAAGACACCTGCCGAACTCTCCGAAACAGGTTACCCCGATCTAAAGACTTTTTCTCCGCCCACCTGGTTCTACCGAAGTGTTAATTTAATCTCGTCACCATCCATTTTAGCAGTAAGATCAGATTTTTTATGTGTTTTGTCTTTTTTCTTTCTTTGTTTATAATTTTGTCCTCTCCCTCTAAATTAGGGTTCATGTAATCTTTAAATTAGTAACCACTTTGCTGCGTATGTAAGTTAAGATTAATGTTTCATGTAAATTAATTTGCTACAGTGCCCAATATAGAAACTTGTAAAATTGTTTCGATTTCATTATTTTTCTATCCCTTCACCCGCCTCGAGATATCAGTGTCCTAGTCAGTCACCTGACGTTTTGATTGTACCTAGGGGAGGGCGTAACCGCCGGCATACGTAGATCTGAGATCTCCCGGCCGGTTTACTACACCGTGATTTTATATCACCTCTGACACCTCAGACCTTACCCCCCCTACTCCGGTATATCAAGTGGCGCCCAACGTGGGGCTCGTGCGTATAAAGCACGCCGGAAAAGGGTTTTCTGGCGGATGCCACCCTGAGATTCAGATTAAAGACACTGATATCAAGCGAGTGAAACGAGGGATAATAGAATCAAGCCGATCGGTTGGTACTTATACCTTAAAGTACCTGGCGCCCACAGACCTAAGTAATCGAGCCTAATAACTTACCCGGTCGGTACCATATGATAAATTTGTGTGCGACGAATCGTGCACCTAATCATGGGGTTCCGTAAAGAAAGAAAATCGTGCGCGGAAAGGGAACGATTTCGCCAACCGCCACAAGTAGGAATATGTTACTATGTAATTTTCCTGCAGACGATTTTTGTCGCGATAAGGCTCGCGGCGCGAGTAGAACCGCGGATTTCACGAAGGGCGGATAGCGTTGTACAGTCGGCGAATCTTTTCGCGGGGTTGATATGTCCGGGGAGACAACCGGATACCAAGATATTATTTTACCGGGGCACCAAAATGAAGACATTATAGTAAGAATAGATTTAAATTAGAGTACGGACGATTATAGCAGCAGTTCTTCTCCCGGAAACACTTTTAATTTTTTTCTCGTTTATATAAGTTAGAATTAAGTGGAGATATTAGAAATTAGTTAACACGTAAGAATAAAATATATTCCGATAGATTGCCGAAATGACAGCGGTGTGCCGACAGTCAAACCATTTTGGTTTCGTCCCGGACAATGGGCGCCGGGAAAGGTCGTTTTATGATGCACTCGAGCTAGGAATAGTAAATAGCGGGTCAACGGCCCCAGGCGCCGATAATCCCCATAACACCCCATTGTTACTTAATTAGGAGGGGCCGACCGAGTACTTCAAAAATGTATATTTAGGTCGGGTTTACGGTCGCTGACGATAATGAGTTTAGTGTAGGTCCTAATGTGCCCACTCATTGAGGACAACTTGTAATGTTTTACTGCCTCTGGGTGTACGTGAATCTCGCTATCGTACACTTGAATATAGAGTAGGCGCCACTTTCTATTTTACCGTTTTTTTATTCGTCGTTTAAGATTTACTATCAGACCGGAAGTGGGTTAAGTACCAAGCGATGCGTAGTTCGGAATTCGTGATAAATAGGATACGAGGTGGCCGAGGCGACGACGTAGGCATTATTTGTTTTTTTTTAAATGATCATAATTCTCCTTGTCCACAACCGGTCTCAGTGCGAGGCGCGTTAGTGCGGCGTGTGTTTCCTTGTATGTGTTGTGGCGCCGGAATATGCAGCGGGCGTAGAACAGAGTCCAGCAAGGCTAGAGCGCTGAATGCGGACGCAGGGATGACGGGTAGGACGAAGCGAGACGAGCGTGAGACGACGGAGGACCCAGGCAGCGGTCACGAACACGGTTCCATCATCGGCAGGGCGCCGATATGGATGCATAAGGGGGAGACGACGAAGGAAACCGCCGGAGCACAAGGGCGTGTTAGGCGAGGAAGGACCCGAAAGGGGGGTCGCGGGCGCGGACCCCATCGTCGGCAGAGCGCCGACATGGACCCGCCGGGGTGAAGTGAGAAAAAGAGCGAGGAGGGCTGCATAGGAAAACGCACACATACACACACGCACGCACGCAAGTAATAACCGGAAGGGAGATGAGTGACACCGGAAGCCAGAAGGCTGGAGAATTTTTTTTCCGTTTTCCCTGTTCCCCAATATAGTTTGATAACCCCTAGGTCAGGAGTCAGTCCGAGATATTTTTTTTTGTTTTGTCGCCTTGGCTCTTCGCGCGGAACGATAGGTTAGGTCGCTGGGCTAATGCTGAAGAGGGAGTGCTAGCGACCACTAAACGCACATCAGGTGGCCTAATAATAACCGGTTCGCGTCAACTCGGGGGGGTGCGTGTTGATGCACCGGAATATGACGCGAACCAGGTTATTAATTTTGTCCTAGGGCAATACCGAAATCAAAGCGCCCATGTTTCGAAGATCACGCGCCATGTGGTCACAGCCCCGGCATGTTCGATCTTTTGTTCGAGGACGAAATATGTGACCTATTGTTCAAGAAAATAACATTGCGACGGACGATGGCTCTTAGGATAGCCCGCCATAAAACATATGAAACAATGAATTAGAAAGTTAGGGTTGCCGAGGGCGTTGGGTATCGCCGAAGACATTAATAGTGCACGGCCTTTTGTGAGGATGGGCAATACGTTCGCAACCTTTTGTTCTTAAGTAACATCTTGGAAGGGTAAAAACGGTAAACCTTTTCTTGCAGCGGGACGTATATCTCTAACCCCGATTAAACAATAGAAAGAACATCTTGGCCAAATGCGAACACATGGGACAACGGTTTAGAAAGCTGCGTTTGTTAGAGAAGTCGCCATTGTTTTGGGAAAGACATTTTTTAGAAAAACAAGATAATAATTCCGAAAGTCGTCGCAGTAAACTTACTATTGTCCTCGACAGACAATAGAGATGTTTTAGAAAGCGCTGACATACCGATCTCCCACATGGCGACGCTATCCGCGAGATGTAGGATCGTATAAATCATATTATTAATATAAGGGCGCGAAGATCCCGCAACGCACGACCAGGCGGTCATTATCAATAAAGATAACAGGGGTCAATCAATTAAGAAGGTAGAGGCCGAATTAGAAATTGAGGCAAAGTGGTGAATCATAATATCAATGTAATATGTACCTAATTAAGTAGCAACTGATATGTTTAATTTAAGTAAGGTAATGATAATTTAGATAACCCAGGCCACCTCTGCAGGTGGAGGTTACTCGTTTTATATGTAGCTAAGGACCGAAATGAACGGGACATTGCAATTTGAAATGATAACGAGATCATCCCGAATTAATCTAACTTGTGGCAAATAATAAAAAATGTATTGATCGGAATAAAAGGAAAAAAACTTGATTGTATTATGTTTGATATTGATGTAATATGTAATATACAACGTAATAGAATATTATCTCGTGAAAAGATGTAACACGGTTGACGGGATATAAGATTCCGACCTTTTAGTCTTTTGAAATCTGTCTGCAGAATGAATTTTAGCACACGGGGTTGAAACAAAATAGTTTAATTAATTGCAAATAGGTAAATGCCGTGTTGGAATAAACATTAATATTACTTTAGATCGAGGCTTTCATGTCTTACGTTTTCATATATTACATACACCTAGTTGAATAATGTTAATTTGTGAGTTTTAATTATTTTTAAGAATAATGTTAATTTGTCATTAGTTATTCAAGCCCCCAATATTGTATTTTTTTTTTCATACAAATTTGTAGGTTGTAGGTATATAACCTATCTGTAAACATGCAATTATTGTTTTGATTACTCGTTTAAGCAATATAATTTGTCGGTCTATTTTTAAAATAGTTGTTTTAATCTAGTGATAATAAAGCTCAAAATAATTCTTGTTTGGAAAATTTTCAATTGTCTGCCGGGTGGAACGTGGCTTATATAATTTTTTAGTGTTCTCTATTTTTATTCTTTTCCTATATTCTTATACCAGGGGTGGAAGAAAGCTGATTTGATAAGATAATGATTAGTATAATGAAAGTCCAAAAAAAAAAATGTTTTGCATTCAATCCAGCTTACATATTGAAGTAAGAATTTTCATTATTTAGGTGTAAATAATGTTATATTATTTAATTTACGCCAAGTTTTCTTAATTGTTCTTCTAGCAATAAGGTTTAACATAATTTCTTAAAAAAAAAAATGTTTATCGAATTTGATTATGTTAGTATATGTAAGCATTCCTTTCGGGAAAGTGGCGTTGATGCAAATTCATGTACTTTGTAATCCCAAAAGAAATTACAAAGATGTATACAGAACATTAACATTAGGGGACCCGCTTGAAGCATGTATCCCGTGTAAATAAGTTTTTATGTTAATTGATTCACTAAGAAATGCCACGATGTCTGTATAATTTTAGCCCTTTGTTTTGTATCTCTATGTCACATATTGACAATTATGTTTGGTCCAACTAAGAAGTACGATAGCTTGTTTTATTTAAGCTAAAATTAAAAATAAAACTAAGTATCAAGTACATGTTGTCATTGTTAAAGAAAAAAAATTAAAAAGAAAAAGAAAGGAAGAGAATATGCGGAGTGGTAAATTTTAAATGCCGTCCGGTGTATCATATATAAAAGAAAAACAAATAATAATGATTTTGTGGAGGTATCGAAGAAAATCAATGTTAATGATAAGGATTGACCTGTAATGATGTAATGTATAAATAACGTTAAATATTGGGAGGCCTACTGTAAGAATCAAACTGACACTTAATAATAAGATTGATATTGTAATGCATACTTAAGGAATTTTACTATGATCTAATGAAACCCTACGTTCAATCCCATGTAATTAGTCAATAATGGTAGAAATAACTGGTCGATAAAAATATGTTTATCTGGCGTGTCGATTTAATTAAGTATGTATATGTAAGCAGTTTTGTTTTGTGGGTAACAAGTGTTGATGCGAATTTGTGTTTTCAATTTTCCGCTTTTGCCAATTTGTACTGTAATATTTTCCTTAAGTTTAATTCATTTTGCAATGTGTTTTTGGTGACGGGATAGGGATATGAACAGTGAACAAAGCGTTCGTGAAATAACAAAGTGTTTAGGCCTACATACCAGAAAAGCATCGAGATTAGCCGCAAACTGGGAGAACAATAGGGGGCGGAACGGAGGCAACATTGGGTTCAGTAACCAATAGCGTCAATCGGGACCTGGAGAGACGAATGAACGATGGAGGCGGACATCAAAGGAGCCAATCGGCAGAAGACCAACTGGAGGCTTCCCCTCGAGTCCCCGCGACCTCACCCTGGGCCGCCGGGGAGAGAATATAAGGCGAAGCCAGCCGCCAAGAAACCAGTTAGGAGTTGAGTTAGGAGTCGAGTCGAGTTGAGTCGAGAGGAGTTGAGTTAGGAGTTGAGTTGAGAGGAGTGATGAGTTGAAGTTAGAAGCAGGAGGTGGAGAAACCAGGAACTCTAGCCTGACCCGTAAAATCGGTCCGGCCGAATACCCTGGTAACTCTCGAAGAAAGTAAGTCCGAACGGTAGCGACCACCGAATCGGCATCGCGACGCCAGAAACGACGTATCAGAAACCGCGACGCACAGTGTACCGCCGCGACGCCCAGTGACAAAAGAAGCGACGCTCTGCCGACGACCGCCACGACGCCGACGCCAGAAGCCGCCGACGTAGCCTGCACAGTCAGAGGACGACGCCGACGCCAGAAGCCGCCGCCCACCACGAAGCAGCACGAAGAAGACACCTGCCGAACTCTCCGAAACAGGTTACCCCGATCTAAAGACTTTTTCTCCGCCCACCTGGTTCTACCGAAGTGTTAATTTAATCTCGTCACCATCTATTTTAGCAGTAAGATCAGACTTTTTTATGTGTTTTGTCTTTTTTCTTTCTTTGTTTATAATTTTGTCCTCTCCCTCTAAATTAGGGTTCATGTAATCTTTAAATTAGTAACCACTTTGCTGCGTATGTAAGTTAAGATTAATGTTTCATGTAAATTAATTTGCTACAGTGCCCAATATAGAAACTTGTAAAATTGTTTCGATTTCATTATTTTTCTATCCCTTCACCCGCCTCGAGATATCAGTGTCCTAGTCAGTCACCTGACGTTTTGATTGTACCTAGGGGAGGGCGTAACCGCCGGCATACGTAGATCTGAGATCTCCCGGCCGGTTTACTACACCGTGATTTTATATCACCTCTGACACCTCAGACCTTACCCCCCCTACTCCGGTATATCACGTATACTCTCTTTTCTACGTCTATGACTTTATATGTATGGCTATCACAGAAAAAGAAACATCTCTGTGAAAATGAAAAGGCTTTCAAATGAATATCTATGGATCTAATGTCAAAATAAACAAATCATGAAAATACGCGTTTGACATTTCATTTGAAACGTTGTGTCTTCTGGTGTCTTCGTTCGAATATGGTAAAGATTTATTAGTGTGTATCAATATGGCATCATTTTTCCGCGGAGTTCGCGCTTCGAGCGTAGGCCGTGGACGCGATAGCGTGATAAAGGAATCGCTGACAAATAATCTATCCGAATGTGTAAAAGCGATACAATTCAATCACCAAATCGAAGAATGTCACCACCAGGTCGTAGGAAGTAATGACCTGTCTAATTCTCTGTGCTGTGCCCTAGAGGCTATATTTTTACACGGATTGAAAGATTCGTTTTTCAAAAAAGCAAAAAGTGCTCTAACGGGAGACATTGACCAGAAGCCTGAACCCAGTTTTTGGTCTTTGATACTTGTCCTGTCCCACAGCGACAGCATCAAACACATCGCGTCTCTGCAGCAGATAACCACTGAAATTGGCCAATGTCGTGCTTGGCTCCGCATGGCACTTAATGACTGCTTGTTGTCTTCCTACATCTCAACAATTCTCCGCAATATGAATTCAACTAAAGCATTTTACACTCAGTCTGCGTTTATTCGTGACGCAGAGCTCTTAGATGTTGCTCAGAGATTTCTGGAGGGTATTGAGTCATGCACCCAGTTTGAACTCCCGATGAACTCCAGTTTACTGAATGCCTGGCCTGAAGATGTTCTGATGCTGGCTGGAACTTGGATGCCCACCATGAGGTCATGCCCTGTCACAGCTGGAGTGGACGTCGCCAGCACTCTAAAATCTTCCGAGCCAGAACCGAAGAGAACTGATATTCCTAACCGGGAGTCTACTATCCTGGGGCTCGGACAAATGCTCGCCATGGATCAAGAGGAAGCTTTTAACTACATTATTTCAATCACGTCAGATGACATTGTTGAGGATAATTTGAAAATCATAAAAACGGGGGTGGCCAATAATCCCGGAACTTCATCGCAAAACGTAAATCCATTTGATGAAACTGCAGATGTGCAATTGCAGGAAGAACATTCTGCGAACATGGGATCACCTGACCCGGAAGATAGTGACTTCAGCGACGTTGGAACAAACGTCGGAGAAAGAATACGACCCGATCTGAGCAATTTGGGCAACTCCCTTAGTGGAAAAACCGCTTGGTCTTCGGATTTCAACGATGAGCTTAAAATTTCTACCACCTCAAATTCTTCGGACAGCAGTGTTGCGAAAACGCCTGATTCTAAAAGCTTGTCTTCTTTAGTGGACGATGGATATGTTAAAACGCCAAATCTCCGAGAAGTCATGCGAGGGTTACATAAGGAACTCAAATTAACAAATGACGACCAAGATAGTATTTCTCCAGAAATATTAGATTCACCTCAAATCACGACAGATGATCCCATACTAGAGGGCTTGGGTTTTGAGGTTGTGTCAAAATCACCATCCACAGAATTTGATATACCCGAATTAAAAAAACTTGTAACTCAATTAGCTTGCTTGTCTCGTGAGTACGGCTTGGATAGCCAGGATTATCAATGTATCAATTGCCACGACATGTTGGGGACTACAATATCAAAAGCCAAAGTCTGCGCATATTCCGGGCAATACTACTGTGAAAGCTGTATGGATCCCAACGTCTTTATGATTCCGGCGCGAGTAATACACAATTGGGATTTTCATCGGTATCCCGTATCCAAGAGAGCGGCACTGTTTTTGCTTGAGTTTCAGCACCACCCCATGATAAATATGAAGAAAGTCAACCCTCTTATCTACCGGGGTGTAGATGAAATGGCTACACTTCAATTGCTACGAATCCAGCTAAATTTTTTGCGGGCTTATTTGTTTACCTGCCGCGAACCCGTAATTGAAGAATTACAGAAACGTGTTTGGCCGAGAGAGTACTTATACGAACATGTGCATCTTTATTCCGTGTCTGATCTGGCTCAAATTCCCAATGGGTCTTTGGCGAATCAAATTCAAAAGGTCGTGAGCTTCGCACTGAGTCATGTGGCGGACTGCTGGCTTTGCAGTCAAAAAGGTTTTATTTGCGAAGTTTGTAACAATCCTAAGGTTCTTTATCCATTCAATATTGACACTACGTTCAGGTGTGATGTTTGCTCCAGTGTGTTTCACTCCAAATGCCTGAATGCTGTCAAGCCATGCCCTAAGTGTGAACGGAAGAAGAGAAGGCAAGCTGTTTCTTTGGTTGACGCTGTCCATAGCAATTTTGCTTAATTTTTTTTCCAACACTGAATTTTTTTTCTTGTTAAATGTCAATCTGGCTATGACTGATTTCACTGGTTTATACAAATAATACTACCTATAAATTTTTTACTTAATTCGTAATATATTTATAGTGCTACATACAATATGATAATGGCAAGGTTAAAATTATGCAACTTGTTTATTAACATAGATAAACTTCATTTGTAGCTGTGTAATGTTTCTGCTGATTCATAATAGATATATGTACCTACATTTTTATTTTCTCAGTCTCAGCCGTTATGATTTGCTGTAATTATTATGAATAGAAGTTATTTTTTCATGTTTTGAAAATTTTCTACATATTGAATTGTTCCTCTTCAGAAGTTTGTACCGGTACTAATATTTTGAACTTGCATTATTTTTGCACTGTAGTCAACAAGAGTGTCTTGTATATATGATATTAAATAGGCATTCACTAAAGACCTCAGAATATAGGTTTAGTGATTTCAAAGATTCTTAAAGTTTCCGTGCTCCCAACAATTTTATCAAGTGATGTAGCCAAACATATTTAAAATGTGTACTATATTAGAAAATAAGTTTCGGGGATTCTGAATCTTTCGGGATTCTGGGGGAAAAGATCAAATATAGAATCTTATAAAAACTGGAAGATCCCCATATCTTCAGCAATTTTATTTTATTTAGGCTTAAATATTTACAGAATTTTCAGTAATTTTTTGTTTTTGTTTAATTTATAATACTTAAATCATTTCCAGTTTATATGAACTGTCTACTCGGTACTGGTAGTGTACAATTGTTTGCTTGCTGTGGAAAAAGCATTTTTATTACTTCTGCACCATTCTACAAGTTAAAAAAATATTTTTATCTGTGAATTAAAATCACTTGGGTGGCAATCTA
The DNA here is from genome assembly GCA_016648135.1 of Agrypnia vestita. Lineage (NCBI taxonomy): Eukaryota > Metazoa > Arthropoda > Insecta > Trichoptera > Phryganeidae > Agrypnia > Agrypnia vestita. The sequence goes on from JADDOH010002252.1 coordinate 34,073, forward strand.
TTTTATTCTTATTTATCTCTAACTTATTTCTTCACTACCGGAAAGGGACCAGAGAGTCCCCAAATCCCCTGCCACGCAGAACAGGGAAGAGGCGGAAGCCACAGGGCTTACGACTTGTCATCGGCAAGTTTAAGGATCCTTTGTGTCATGACTATGTTCACCATATCATCCAAACCCCCCCCCCCCTTTATAGGGACATTTTTTAGTGTATTTCATGCATTGAATTGACAAAACAATAACCCCAGTCCCTACACCACTCTGCCCCCGCATTGCCACCAACCGGGCCCCGCCACGACCGCTGCCCCAACAGGGGCCACCATCCATACTGTGGTGTATATGAGCACTGATCACATTGCACCGTGAACACACCAGTACATCGGGTCGCAAAGTGCAGTTTCGAGGCATCAGCCCCTGAAGTTACAAATTTCACGAGAATGATGGGCTGTCTCACAGTCAAAAAATAAAATAAAAAATTTGCACTATTTTTCATTGTCTTTAACTCCATACACTAAGGGCCGGTTGTTTCAAGTTGGATTAAAGTAAGCGTTCTTTTAAAGCATAGATTTTTACGTTCTCCACCAATCAGACGATCTGTTTTCGTAAAAATCTATGCTTTGATCGACCGCTTACTTTGATCGAACTTGAAACAACCGGGCCTTATGCATTTTTTCAATTCAATTTTTTTTTTCAATTGAAATGCATATACGTGTTACTTTAGTAAATTTTCATAATATGTATATGAGAATTGCGAAAATGTTTTCTTTAGTTTTTTCTACCCAATGATTATTAAACACATTACAGTAAAACCCCGATAATTCAAAATTTGACATAATTTGAAATTTTTCAAACCCACAAGTCCCAAAATGCTAATTTCATTGTAGATTAACCCCGATAATTCGAAAACCCCGGTAATTCGTAATTCAAAATAATTTTTAGCCCTTTGCGCCATAAATCAATACGTTTTAGGTCACATAATTTGAATTTTTTTTAAGTAATTTGACAAAATTGAAAAAAATACTTCGATTTTTTTCGCAAGTGAGGACAATTTTGGATACTTTAGTATAGAAATATGGCAGTCTTTGTGTTAGCATAATAAATATTGCGTTTTTGAAATAATTTCTTGAAATATGCAAAAATGCAGACTTTTTCACAACATTAATGTTTTTTTAATGAGTTTTACGATTTTTGGCGAATTTTGTAATCGTATAGCGATTTTTTATTTTTTGAAATAATTTTAGTCTCTTGTGGCATAAATCAATACATTTTAGTTCACAAAATTTGATTTTTTTTTAAATTTGACGAAATTGAAAAAATAATTCGATTTTTTTTGCAAGTGAGAACAACAAATATATAAATATCGGGTAATTTAGTAATATAAATGTGGCGGTCTTTCTATTAGGATAATAAATATTGCGTTTTCAAAATGATTTCTTGAATTATGCAAAAATACAGACTTTTTCACTTTTAAAAAATTAATCACTTTTTCATGAGTTTTAAGATTTTTGGCGAATTTCGCAATTGTATTACGATTTTAAATTATTTTTTTGTACCTTGCATTTTGAATTAACGGGGTTCCGCGTAATTCGAATTATTTTTTTTTTGGTCCCTTGAATTTCGAATTAACGAGGTTTTACTGTATTTTTAATCTGCAAACAGGTTTGTTTTTGTCCATTTCTATATTCTTATAATTCCTGTGTGCCCTTGAGTATAAGGTGATCCAAGTACATATAAGTCGAACTACACGTTTTGCATAGCAACATTTATTATATGTTGCGTCATTAGAAATTTGTGTATCGATAAACAAATGGGAATGAGTTGCGATAGATAGACCTTTACTCCCAACATGTCGCTGTTATCTAAGACTATTTTCGTTGCATATATTGTACCTATTTTCTGTGCACAGTGAACTTTTACTTTACTGGCTGGTACACAACTGCAGATGAGTAAATTGATTTACATATCTGTTTTTTTAAATCGCTCTTAATCTTAATCCATATTATTTTTTATTAGTCAATTAGATGCAATTCCGAAAACCTGTAATTACAAGAATTGAAGACATTTATTATAAAAATTAGATCTACATAGATGTACACATCGGCCTAGATACATTATTGCATAAATTCTTTGAATGAATTAAAATAACAAAAAACTGTTTTGCTTCGGTTTGCAACATATTTTATGTTTTTAGTTATACGTATTGAATTGACACCCATTAAGATGTAAAAACAAACCAACATTATGAACCAGTGATAGCTAACCTTTTAAGCTTGGTCCGACAAAATTCTGAAAAAACTACTTTTACATATCTAGAAATATCCATAATTTTGTAAATTTGCAGCCCTAGAAAAAAAAAGGTATTTTTGATATATTTATTGCTTACTAAGAAAAACAAATATTTCTTTACATTAGTGACTTTTTTATTATCGAATACCATTTGCGAAATCTACTATTGAATGTTAGTATTTTGTGTAATTCAAGCGCAAGCACTACTAACTTCATCTATTAGTCGGTTTCTTTCTTTTATTGATTTTTATAATGTTTAACGCTTATAATAAGGTCTCAAAAAAGTATGCAGAGGGAATAATTGTGAGTAAAACCATCGCTAGATTTTTCAGGGTGTTAAAAATGTCCGGTAATCGGTTCTAAGCATTCCAAATTTCCTGTACATAGTGGCACTCTTATTCATTCTCAAAATGATTTCTTTCCAGATTCTCATATTTCGACCTCAAGTCGACAAACACCTGAGCTCAGATGATGTCTTAAAATTCTGCAAGTTACATCCCTAAATCATCAATGTATTGGAAACTATTTAATTCCAATATATTGTAAACTACATACTACATGTGGATACTTAATTATTTTAATTAATTAATAAAGTCCCAGGCTTCTTATTATTATTTATTAGCTGGTCAAGAACCGAGTTTACAATATGTTGATACTTTATATGTATGTGCTCCGTTTCATACTGCATGTCATCCAAAATGTCTTGGCTTGTCATAGGTTAGCCGTCACTGGATAAACCATCATTTTTTGTGCATTGTATCATTGTGTTTTATCACCGCAATTAATATGTATATTATTTTCCGTTCTATCTAGCTTGCATAGTTACAATGTCCAACCTTTGACAAAATAGATAAGAATCAATCTTGGTTCTGTATTGTTGTAAAAGCACTTCAGTTTGAAGATACAGGACAAAAATATTGATTTGGCACATCTTTTTTTCACACAAAACATATTGGAATAAATTTATTAGATTACTTAATTGTATAACAATTTGTTGGGTTGGCATTATACATTCCAAGAGTTGTGAAATCTTTTTAAATTTCTAGAATTATTAAATATCTTTTCCATTTTGATTCAGCCACACAAAATTGTCACTGTTTTGTGAAAAGTTTCATAACATATTATATTAAACATCACAATAAATCTGACACCCAATTTAAGGTGAATGTAGTTATTTGTGATTTTGTATAACAATGAGGTATTATTTGTGAATTGTGCTCTTTCTCTCAATGTCAACGCCTGTCATGCCCACCACTTCAGAATACTATGTACCATAATATTTTTATAACCTTCTCATTAAAATCTATAATATGTAATCGAATTTGGCCTGCAGACTTTAGCAGGAAACAAAAATATACGTTATTTAAGAATGAACGAAAAACTAATTAAAGTAGGTAAGTATGGATTATTTTGTTTGGTTAATAATATTTAATGGAGACAGAATTATAATATGATAGCAGTACAACCCCGTTAATTCAAACCCCGATAATTATAAATTTGTCATAATTTAAAAATACTTAAGACCCAAAAACTGAGTTTCATAGTTGATTATCCCGGATAATTTGAAAATCCTGGTAATTCGTAATTTGAGATCATTTTTATATCCTTGCGCCATAAATCTATACATTTTATATGTCACATAATTTGAATTTTTTGTTCTCAATTGTGAAAAAATTATTTGATTTTTTCACAAGTGAGAACAAATACATTTGTGAATATCAGGTATTTGTGTAATATTTGCATTTGTGTAATTAATATTGCGTTTTCTAAATTGGAAAAATATATATGTTTTTAATTAATATAAATTAACTTTGTTTAAACCACTTATTTATTGAAAAAATCAACATGTTTCAAAGCCAATGGCTTCTTCATCAGGAAAACAAAAATAATATTTAAAAATCGAAGTTATATAGATCAAAAGTTATATATGGAAAATAATAATATAAAGTACCTAATTAATATGAAAATAAATTTAAAAGATAACTATTTGCAAAAAGGACCTGATTATTTATAATATTCAATTTACTATTTACACTCTTTCTTATTTCCAAAATTTCTAATTTATCAAATTGTGATTCTGTATACATACAAATTATACAGAATCACAATTTGATAAATTATAAATTTTGGAAATAAGAAAGAGTGTAAATAGTAAATTGAATATTATAAATAATCAGGTCCTTTTTGCAAATAGTTATCTTTTAAATTTATTTTCATATTAATTAGGTACTTTATATTATTATTTTCCATATATAACTTTTGATCTATACCTCGATTTTTAAATATTATTTTTGTTTTCCTGATGAAGAAGCCAATGGCTTTGAAACATGTTGATTTTTTTCAATAAATAAGTGGTTTAAACAAAGTTAATTTATATTAATTATAATTATGTTACCACAAAATAAATTTGCTACATTTGAAGAAGAAAATATATGTTTTTCACTAAAATGACGCCTTTTTTCATGAGTTTTGCTGTTTTTAGCGTTTGTTTTTCAATTTTTTTTAACACCTGAATTTCAAATTAACAGGTTTCTGCATAATTCTAAAAAAAATTTTTGGGTCCCTTGAATTTTGAATTAACGAGGTTCTACTGTAATATTACATGCAAATGTTGCTTGACCCACTCAAAAATATTTGATTTTCAAATAAAATTAAATTAGAAAATTTAATATTTATATCTATATATCTTAATCTTCAAAATTCAACATATTTACGTTGGAAATATTACTACACATCCTTTTTAAATGAGAATCCAATACATGTTTAGAAGAGAGTATCAACATTACGGCATTAAAATGCATCCTGAAGTAATCTTAGAATTTGTTCCTCATCACACATTAATGATTCAAAGACCTTTCTCCATTTGATTACTTTGAAACCTAAATCCCCCAAAGAGTAATTGGCCGATTCAATATATCATCACAGACTCGAAAAAGTGGAACCCTGAACTGAATACGGCGCCACTCTACCAGCTACACTGATTTCAAACAGAATTGATTCTCTAATAAAAAACTATGAAATTGCATGCATTTTTTAAAATACATTTTCTAATGTTAATACCCTTACACGGTATGTTGATTTTTAAATCCAAATTTGCATCTTGTTGGTTTAAAACAAAATTGTTTTAAAGTAAAATTTCAATTATTGTTGTGAATAAGGGAATGCAGTTCTTAGATACATTAGTTTTTATATAATATACATTTTCAACTTAAGGAAGTTCTATACTTTATCCGGTGAATTTAATTCCCGATTTATGTAGGATATTTTGTAATTTTATTTATATTTTGAATCTTCCTTTCCAACTCTTTTTTTCGGTAAATGTCTAGTTCAATTTTTTTTCAAAAAATGTGTGAAATCTATATCAATATTAAAGTGTAAAATTTATCATACCCTCAGGCAGTACATAAAGCATGCATTACGAAAGTGGCCATAAGAAATACAATTATTATCAATCTACGTACTATAAGATAATTAAATACATATTAATCGAGAGCTTTGATTAATTTTTTTTTTGTGTTTCTTGCAGTTTTTTAAATACCATATTATTTCTATTAAAATAATGCTTTTTAATTGATTGTTGTAGCAATTCCCAGCCAGCTCCTTTAACATAGCAAATTTAATTTAAGTATATTTTTGTGACTCTAGGCCCTCATAATATAATTAGTATCTATTTATTTAAGTGGATTATCACTATCAAATAAAGATAAATATTGTGTTTATTATTAAATTAGTTATTTATATTGTTAATATATATTTTTTAAATAAAATTTTATCCTCTCCTAAAAGCATTTTTTTAAACCTCTCGTAATGTAAAATTGGGACTCATTTAGTGTCCAACCGAAACTATTTTTTACGGCCGAAACCGAAACCGAATTTCGACTTCAGTCTCAGATTCGGCCGAAACCGAAACGTCCACATATTATGGACGTTTCGGTTTCGGTCATGTCATGTCGTTCATAGCTCATGTTTTCGTGGTCAAAAAAATAATCAATCTTAATCTGTTCAGTTTTTATTTTTAAATCATATATTAATTATTCAGTCTCTGTTATTTGAACTAATAATAGGCACAACATAATTATCACTCCTTATTTCAAATAAATTATTTGTGCTTTTTGAATAAGGAGTTGATTTGAAATAAATTTACCTATTATACTAAGTATATTTATTTCAAATCAACTCCTTCGTTAATAATATTATAAAAATAAATAGCTAGTATTACTTTTTATTTCTTTTTGAGGTTATTTACGAATAACATAAAATAGAAGGTACAAAACAAAATAACTTTTTTTACCTAATTTGGTGTTAGGTACACTAAACAAAAAATTCTCTTTCATCTTGAGAACAAAATAATTTCTTCTAAACTTTGTTCATTTTGTAAGGTATTCTTTCTAATGAACTAAAATAAAATTAAAAAGTACCTGCCTACTAAGTACAACAACTAAATATTTTTAGTGCAAATAATACTAAATGTACGAAAATAAAAAGAGTTTTCTCTCAAACTAAAAAAAACTGTGAAGAGATTAATTTGGCTACAACTATTAAGGGGTTACGTGTAGTCAGAGGCGCAAAAAAATAGACATTTTCAAGATTTTTTTTGAATGGTTGTGTAGTGTTTTGATTCAATATGATATGACAGATGATTGACCATGACTGTTTAAGGGCCAATTGTATCAACAATAAACCAATTATAGTATATACGAGTGTTGATGAAAATTTTTTACCAAAAACCAAAAACTTTTCTGTGCATTTGTAGATCTGCAAAAGGCGTATGATAGAGATATAAGAAGAAAGTTATGGAAGATACTCTTTGGTTGTAAAGTGAACAGTAAACTTATACACGCAATTGCATCCCTTTACAAAGGAAGTAAGAATTTGCGTGTGTAAGAATCAATGAATCATTCACACCATGGTTTGATATTACAAAACGTGTCAAACAATCAAATATCTCCATGGTTGTTCAACTTGTATATGGATAAACTGGAATATATAAATGTAGAAGCAAAAATGAGTGATTTGATTGTATGCTTTACTGTACACAGATGATGCAGTATTAATGACAAATAGCGAACAAGACTTACAGAGTCTAGTAATCAGGATGTATGATGTATGCAAGGAAAGTGACTTTATTGTGAACGTAAACAGGTCAAAAGTGATGGTATTTGAGAAAGAGGAGAGTAAGACAGCATCTTAAATACTAGTAGGTAATGAATGTTTGGAACAAGTAGATGAGTTTGTGTACTTGTGAAGTATGTTCGAAAGAAGAGGGAATAGTGAGAAAGATATCAAAAGGAGAGTGACTGCGAGGAATAGGATGAATGGTGATTTGAACGCAATAATTTCTAATAGAAATATGTCTACCGAGGCAAAACTAACGGTACATAATAGAATTCTGGCACCAACACTGATGTATGGAAGTGAAGCCTGGAGCTAGCAGAAGAGGAACGAAAGTGAATGCAGTGGAGAAGAGATGGCGTATGTATGGCAAATCCATTTATGATAGAATGAAGATATTAGTAATTAATGTAAAGCTGATCTTATACTGGTCGTGTTTATTGCGAGATATTGCTACTACTTTCACATTGGAATTTTAAAGAACCACTAAAAATTAGTTATAAATTATGTATTTACTCTGTCTTCACATTTTGTATTCTGTAACAATATATTTCTTCTTATACCCTATCCGTTCAACGGACGTTAGCTATCATCACTTTATTCACTATATAGTTATAAATTATGTATTTACTCTGTCTTCACATTTTGTATTCTGTAACAATATATTTCTTCTTATACCCTATCCGTTCAACGGACGTTAGCTATCATCACTTTATTCACTATAGCCTGGAACAGCTCTACAGCAGTTCATCCTAGTGAGATGAGTAGATCTTTTTCAAACCAATGTGTTTTACGTTCAAAATAAGTAAATAAAAAATAAAATGCACGATATGAGTTTTAAAACTTTTGACTACATCCAAACTGATCACAAAATTCTTTGAACCAAATGTCCTGATTAAAAGCATTCTTGTCCTAGCTTAGAGTGTTCCTGTCCAGTTTATAACTTCATAATTATGGCCAGCCTACACATAATCTATCATCGTCAGATGTTTTCTATCCACTGCTGGATGAAGTAATCCTCCCGAGTATCTCCCAATTTTCTCTGTTTATGGTTTTTCGCTGTTATGCATTGCTATCTGTTGAAATTATCTTAACCATTAATAATATGTGGATATTTAAGGGTGAATAAAAGATTGTTTCAAATCTAAACGAATATATTATTTGTATATAATAAGTATATCATATATGATTTAAATTATTCTCCACACTTTGTATATCAATAACTATTACATTTCATTCGTATAGATAAATATATATTTTAAATATACCTCTAAATATTAACGACAAAATTAATTTTGCAAATAAAACTATTTTGAAGACTCCGTATGTTTAAAAATAATGTTACACAGATTTAGCCTACAGTTCAGAAGATACAATCTTAAGCTGATTATTATTGCAAATTAAATTAATTTAGATTAAAATTAAAATAATTATAGAAACTTAACACATTTGAATTTATTAATTAACAAATGAAATAACACAAGTAAAATTCTTTGTTTAACAAATAAATATCTTTGAAGTAATTAAGAGTTTTCATAAAAATATATACAATATACATAGATATGCTATCCATCGTGTGTTGGGATATAATATATACATTTATCTTTTGATCATTTGAATGGTTAATAAAAATCTGTGAGCATACATCAATAAATAATCTAAGTCTCTCTTTCCAAAATAATCCTAATAATAACTTCAAAATGAATACACAAATCAGTTTCAAGCAGAATATCTAATACTATATGAATTGACAGGAACGCACACATTAAGGTTGACTATCTTTTAACTGTCCAGTGTTATGATATCTAGCTGGGAACAGTGGCATTATATGAATGTTGAATTGCCGAGATCTAGATAAAATTAATGTAAATGTGGGTTCTGTCAAGTTCCATTAATAGTTTAAGAAAGTAATCGGAAGCTTCTTAAAAGTAAAAAATACTCCCATACAGTGACATAGATGGTGCTTTTTATAAACATATGTGGTCCGTCATTACATTTAAAAATTTGATAAACATAACCTAAATTATTCTGATTTATTAATATGTAATTAGAGTGAAATCTGGGATTCATATTTAAAAATAAGACTGAGCAAAAATATGGTACAATTTAAAACTTATGGGTTCACTTAAATAAATGTCAATGATGGCCAAAATACTTGGTAACTCTCAAATTATTTACAAACATACTGAGATAATCACACGAAATATCCCGATAATGACATACTTCGAATTGCACACTGTTTTAATTTTCATTCCAAGGTGATACAAAAAAAAAATCAAGTACAGGAATACACAGCATCTACCATATTCTTGTGTATGTGGATATTGGCACAGTCTCTTATTATATTGATGAGTAAAAATATTTTATCACCAAATATTATATGTGGATATTTTTAACAATATTATTTCTTGTAATGACGACTGAAAGCTTAAATAATAATAATCGCCTCCCATTTAAATATATTATATTACTGTATTTTCTCTTTATTTATATTTATTTTATTAATTGATTGCAGTTTCCTCAAAAATTCCCCGAAAACTTTCCATTCACATAGTAAGAAGTCAAATATCACCAACAAATGCCTCAAAAGTTCTCACGGGATTCTTTGGTAAATATTTTTTTAATTAAAATATTGTAAGTAGATCAACATTGATATTATGCGCCGCTTTGGTATTAACCAATATTTTTACTTTATCAATTCTGATTTAAATATTTAAGCTACACTGTTGCATTAAGGAGTCACAATAATTCTCAAAACAATAAATAATAACTACACATTATGTCGATACAATAAAATAAAATATGATAATTATAATTTATATACATTCCATTCTTCTTACACACTTATATGAGATCAGATATAGACTATTTAAGGACTTAACTCTAAAAATTAAATGTTCTGCCATAATTTAATATTAAATATATACTGGCATATCTTAATTAAAAATGGCAAATAAAATGTAAAATACTCCGGTGACAAATTACCATTTTGATAAATATGGGTAACTAAAATGAAAACTGGAAATCGGCTAATGGACAAGAAAATACATTTTGGGTGGTCTAAGTTTCAAATAGGATTAAGACTTTGTGAATCAAAATGAAATTTCTTTATATGTATTGTTATTTAGGACAAAAGGCAAAAAAAAATTGCATGAAAATTATTATATGAATCAGTACGAATTTTGAAATAGATGAAGACGAAACTTTATGACATAATTGTATGTATTACTGAAGAATAATAACAATTATTAATAATGTAAATCAACTGGCCAAAACACTTTAAATAGTGGTAACAATGGTTAAATTATCAGACATACTGATTTACGCAACTGTTGAAAAATGGCTAATGTCCTTAAATAGTAAGTTATGATGAGAAATTTTTAATTTAATAATCAAATATCCTTAAATAAATCAAAAAAAAACTCTATTTTTAACAGTACTACAATAATACAATACAACATAAGGTTTATGAATCTCAAAAAAATTATTAAATATTGATTATAATATATATACACATTTGGCTTTTGTATATTTGAGCCGTCGCCAATCTTATTATATTGTTTCGATAACTATTTTCACGATAAGTTAAAACAAAAATTTATAAAATATTAAAAATGCACAATATTCTCAAACGATTTCTCCATATTAATTTTAAAATATCTTTACCAATGAGCCTCTTAACTCTTTTAAGAGATCTTTGGGTGCATAAATAGAATTTAGATTAAATAGATACACAAAATAATTACAGATAAACTTTAATAGATGCGTCATCATTAGATTGTCTTTTAGTAGTCGTGTGGTGACTTGGGAGAATTGCCAAATGGTTGAAATAATTTATTTTGTTTCATTCGCTTGATCATTGCCTTCATGGTTAGTTGCAACTAGCAACACATGCACACTTTGGATGGATGTAAACTTTCAATTAAGAAAGTTCTTAAAAGTCTAACTGAATATTTATTATGGTCCCAGTGCCCGAGGCAATTCAGATCAAAGTTAACAAACAAAAAATAAGTTTTCCCGTTTGAGATATTCAGTATTAATTGCATTATTAATTTAATGTTTACTTATTTTTCACGCTATACTCATTATAATACTTAAAATAGGTATGGTATATGGTAACTATTCAGAACATTTCTAAAAAATAAATTTAAAAAAAAAACTATTTGTTAATAATAATAACTGACGTCTGCATTATTAACTTCTTAAAAACTGAAAACTATTCACAATGCAATACATGTAGTAATAAAAAAGCAAATAACCTGACTTTAAATTACGTGAAACATAATTCACAAAGAATTATTGTCGCTCGGTAGTTTGGCAAGGTTGGGTGTAGCGAAAACACAAAAGTATTTATTTGTATTGGCCGTTGAGGTAATGCGGCTGAATGAGCTCATTTATAAAATGTTTGTCTGTAATGAAGTCTTCAGAACAGATTGTTGGAATAAGTGAGTATCGAAGTCATATTTTAATACAAATAAGTAGGGATAAAACAGAATGCTTTAAATAATCATTTAATAATTTTACAAAAATGCAAGTATGAGCTATCTCCAGGATTAGAATTTAATACAATTTTTCTTCCAGGCAGCAGGCTGCATTTCAATTGTAAATGCCTTTATTTTCATGCTTTTTAGCTCGGATTAAATTTGGGTAAAGTGTAGTGCATAAAATGGAGATTAGACAGAGAAATCAAATATTATGTTTTTAGTGAAAAGATGGCGACAACATCTTGCACTTGAAGAATATCAGCTCAATTATTGGGAACTATTTTTTTTATGAATGAGCTCATGAGTAGCGGGAAATGTTTGTAAAAAAAGAAATTTATATTGTTACAAAAAACAGGATTCGAAAGATTGAAATATTTTTCACAATGCGATAGCAAAATTTCAAACAAATTATAAATTTCTAGTTTTTTGAAAATATGTATAACTTCACTTCAATTGCAATGTACGAGTTTCTATTGAAGAAAAACTTATTATAACTGATTATGAAAATGAAACATTACAATACAAAAAATGTATGTTAAAAAAATATTTATATATATTTCTTTAATCAACATTCAAATAAAAAATATTTAGTTGTACCAAGCCCAAGTGTAAATTAGGAGTTGGGACATGGTTAATAAAATTTGAAAATGATTTTACTGTGGTAATGCCCGCAGTATAAAAAATTTCAATTAATTCAATTAATAGTATTCTCACAATTGGATCTCTCAAATTGATTTCTGAAACTATTGAAAACAAAATTACAAATAGTTTTACAATCATTATACAGCACTACATAAATCACATGTGAATTGATGGATTTATTATTGTATCCACACACCTATATATGAATTATATATACATGTATATGAATTAAAGTGTTTTATGTAGACTGCAAATAGAAATAACCTTCAATTATTAAAATCAAACATACAAGATGATCTCATTATTATTTTGAGGCAGAGGTGTATAGCTGGAATACCTGTATTTTTTTAGTTTATCAAAAAAGTTTATTTTCTGTGAGGACCAATGCAATCTCCCAGTATTTGAAATGACACTAATGTGAAATAATATTTTTGAAGGCATTATTTTTTTTATTATTTTAAGTATTCTTCAAAAATATAATTTATCCAAAAGATATCGCACTTGGAATACATAATAGGTTTGTTTTTTTTTTACTTTTTATTACGCCTTGAATGTTTTATTAATTAAAACTTTTCCTACATTTATATCACATGTTTTGTTTTCACATCTGCTATAAAATATAGTAAATAGACAATACGCAGTTTTCATTAAAGTTATATGGAATTTTTATTTTGTTAGACTCGATTTTATTGTAAGATATGTCCAATTCACAATCTCTTGAAAAACAGGCGGTGAATCTACATTTGTTTAAAACATTTGTGAAATTCTCATAAAAATATTTTACTTTATCGTTACTACACAACCAGCTTTTAGTTATTTTTATAATTTCAAATTACAAAATATGAAAATTATACGTAAGTTAAATGTTCAATGAACTTCAATTATAAAATACTTTATTTCAAATTACTTTACACATTTACTTAAATAAACAATTTATATTATGAACACAGTATGTTTTATTGTAAATGTTCTTTTTATAATGAATATAGAATAGAAAACTTTAAAATTTAATAGAATTTGAATCTTATTTTAAAACTTAGGGTTTACGTACAAGTATGTGTAGAGTGTCAATTTAACAATATATGAAGCTTCTTGAAAGACACAAGAGTACCTTAAAAACATTTGTAATTATTGCAAAAAAGCACGTCTTGTGTTTATAATAATTAAGAATTTGGTGTACTATTCACCTTGATCAATAGTGAAACTTCACCTAAATTATAAACATAGAAAGCTTTAAGCTGATAAACTTCAAAAGGTTGCAAACGAATTTGTTTTTCAAATAAAGGAAGGATTTTGGTTGATAAGTGAATTGGGAGTTTGACATTTACTATTACCGCCTCAGCAAAAATATTTTTTTAATTTTGTATGTAGCAATGATTATATAATTAAAGTAATAAATATGATTAAATATGTACCAGATTAACTGTCTGCCGGCCCACACAAAGAGATGCAAGGTTTCTCAGATCTTCAATTGACAATTTTGGTTTTCGTTTTAATTGAAATTTTCCAAAAAAATAAAGTTGCATCTAAATTGGTGTGTATAATTTAGGCTGGAGGACCTACTTCTTATGCTCAAATTGTATTTATCGTTTGGATAGCTATTATAAAAATATTTATAATTCAAATGTGTCTTTTATTCCTAAAAATATACAGCTTTGTTAATGTGTTGAGTTATTTGTATAACAAGACGTTTAATGTAAAGGCATTAAATTCTTCATATGTTTTAAATCTACTTTATATGTACGCGTGAATCAATATATAAATATTTCATTGTCTTTACAAATATAGGCATATCCTCACCAGAATGCTTAAAATATCGCAAACTATAACTATGCACGTCGAGAAAAAGTCTTATATATAATATTTTATATACATTCCTAACATTGTACTTTGAGAAATTAAGATTTAATTTACACATACAGTAGAGAATTAATTAACAAAACATCTTCGCAACTGAAACCAGAGAACAACAAATTTGCACCTTTTTTAAGGTCAGTTAAATTGTTTTTCATAAATTGTTCTTGCATTTAAAAGAATGAAGCTATGTAATTCAGTTTAGGTAATTAGATCTCTACTGCATTTAAAGTAAATGTATACGATTGTGTAATATATACACATATATACGCTTGTGTAATATTTGGGCAATGAGATCCTTAAGAAAATAAATAAAAATATAATTTCAAATGAAATTTATTCCGTTTAACTTAAATAGTAATGGACTTACTATTTCTTAAATTACTCATGAGGTAAACACTATTTCTGAGGTTTGGGTTATTTACAATAATCATTCATCACCCATCAATGCCAATAATCATTCAACACCCCTCGGAGCTGAAATTCATGGCTATTCTCTTTTAAAAATAACAATAACAAATTAAACGAAAATGCTATCACGAGCACAAAGATCGAAAAGATACATAAAAGAAATCTCTTAACCTGAAAAGCATAAGTCGCACTGAATATTTTTTTCTACATTGGTTAATTGCCTGCAAAGCACCTAGATACATGCACTGAAATTATATTTTAAATATGTTACCATTAAATAGGGTCATACACCGGTTTTTATACTCAAAGTCGTAAACAGTAAACTACCAATTTTATTTACTGATTGAGCACGGAATGAAATTATAGGATATCAAGAAGCGCAAAAAAATCATTGTAAATTATGAACATACATGGACTAAATACACTAATCATTTATTAGCTATTGAGCTTGTGAGCCCCGCCAAATCTAACAGTCAATGCCTGAGACATTTTTGTTACAAATTACAGCATCGTAGAGAACTAATTATATTAATATCTTAAAGGTTTCTTTATTTCCACAGAATTATGTAACGGGATAATGTGAAAGTCAAAATTAAGTTCTTACTCCATCTGGGATTCTGTGAAAATCTGTAAGGTATGTTAGTTCTGACGATAATATTCTAAAATGATCATTTACCGTTTTGTATCTTTTAATGAAACTGTCAAATTTACGACATGCTTTCGTTCTTACTTAGTATTTAATTAACGTATAAATGAATTAAGTTTTTAATATTATGTACACAATGCTAAAATTTTATTTTATTGATCCTGTTTAATAAAATTATTAAACTGTTATATTTTTACCAGTACGAAGAGATAATATTCTGTGGAGAATGTGCTGTACAATAATCCCGGACTGCTGTAGAAGCAGAATATATTGAATTCTTGTCATTGGAGACAGGACATTAATGTTTCAAAAATATTGGATTAAAAACAATTTACAAAGTGTCACAAATATGTTTTTTATGTTATGATTTTATTTATTGTCCCATACAATGTATGAAATCCAGATATACACGTTGTTAAGATAATAACAAAGCAATTTTGATGTGAGTTAAACTGAATGTGTTAATCTGTTACCATGCTCAAAAAATATATTTCATAAAATAACATCTAAGAATCTAGATTATAATTTATAAACTCTTATTGTTAATTAAATTAATTTGATACCTACCTTATTGCAAGAATCAAAGTAAATAAATGGCAGAGCAATTTTTTTTAGAACAAATGTAGTTTACAAATAAATGTTGATAATTTGACAAGAAATGAAAACTATTGATATAATATACTTATAAACATATATGTATTTATTTTTGAAAAGAGTATTTGTTATTTAAAATGTATTCAGGCGGCATTGTTTCAGAATGCATATTTTGACTGTAAATAAGAATGGAGATCGTCTGTTGGCTTGTCAGTGATGCATTTGTGCAATGTATAGACGTTAAGAATAACATCTTTTTTAAAACTCTGATGTAAATCTGGTTCTAGTATTTGACCTCTGCACATCTAATTAAATGGTGATTATTATCAATGTGTTAAAAATAAATGTTTTCTTGCAATAATTAAAAGGCATCAAATCGTTGTTCTGAGATGTCCTAACAGGCTCGGTAGTAGATTTATTGATATTAGAGATTTGTTAAGAAAATATTTTAGAATGCACACAGTGGCATCTGTCAACTTCGGCATTAACCCGTGACAAATGTACACAAATAGTGACATTAAACGTGCCTAACTATACACCATTAAAGGCTAAATACATGTAAGACTTATTGCAACAGGCATTCTTGGCTTAAGTCTTTTATATATTTTTATTGATTCTTTCCATTCAAGTCTCAAAAACCAGCCATTGCTTTTCCCAGTTACCCTTTTTTTACAAGGCTGGATCTGAGATCATTCGGACTCTAGAGTCAAGAGCATAATTCAGAGGTTTTTTTTTTGTCTTTTTTGTTTGTTATACATACCAAACTTTTTGAAAATACATTAATCAGTCCACATGAATCTCTGACATGAACAAAGACCACAAATATTATTTTCTCAAATTATTTATTAGACCTTATTTTTATCCGCTTCTCATATTGCCATGTTGAATGTAGTTCATAAAATAGTCAATTGATTGAGTTTTATATTTGTTTGTCAACATTTAAAATATGTTTTTCTATAGTATTAAAACATTTATTTTTCATTTTGAACATTGCCATTTTCATAATTAGATTTGACATTCAAGTTATAAAATTTAATTTCAACCAGTATCAACGTGTACGTAAAATGATTGATATGCAATATCCATAACAAATCAACTGTATTTGTAAATATACATGACAGAGTACACAAGTATTATTCCGCAAATAACATGAAATTATGGGATTCTGAAAAATACTGAAAAATCATTCCAAACATACACAAGATTTACAAATTAATTTTTGTCAAAAAATATTCTGCTAAAATAAAAAATATTAATTTTGATATACGTAATACATTTAATCAGTCCAAAATACATAAATAATTAATCTACATTAATATAATAATATATAAATAAGTTTAAAAGAATTAATAAATATATAGTTACAGAATAGATTTCACGTTGTGAGATCTACCATAATGAATTCAAATGAATAATATAGATAATAATAATAATAATGATAATTTACATATATATAAAAATTCAATTAGGACTTAAATTGAAATTTATATAGATAATCAATTGATTGTGAGATTCTCACCGTGAAAATGTACCTAATAAATCTCGAGATAATATAAAAATTAAAACATGTTCATTGTTAGGTGCAGAGGAAATTATTTGACAAAAATTAACATTGTAAGCAAATTGTGACGTTTTCATACTATTCTAAAAAAAATGTGTTCAATCCTGATTTACTTCTTCAAAAATAGATATGTGAACAAAAATTAAGCCTTCTAAGTTTTCTGTTGATCTAATGACATCTGTCAAGATTTGAAGGAAGGATTTATTAAATCACTTTAATATTTATTGCGCACATGTAAGTACTAATATTGTGAATACTCGGCTGAATAGTGCTGCTGTGTAGCAAATAATATAACATCTGTTAAAATCACAACTCAAAATGTTAAAAATAGATATTGATTCCACTGAGCTAATTCTACCAGTGTTTTGAAATTGAAATATTGATAACTTTGCTAAATGTTTTAAGTAACATTGTACTTAATATTTAGGTAAGGAATTTGTAAAATTCACTGTCAAAATTTTACGATGGTTAATGGCTTTCATAAAGCGACATAAATAGTCTTGACTATATATATAAAATATCCATATTCTGCAGTCTAATCCACTTACTCAGTACCAATAGGAATACTGGTGAATATTTTTTGTCAATAATTTTCAAACAACGACAAAATAGAGTTATTGCTTAGTCTTTCAAGTAAGTAGGAATACAGTCAAAATAGATTATGTTCTTCTTATATCTTCTCTCCCACAGCCCGTCTCGTCACCTCAATAACGGGCACCTCGTACGAAATGAAACAACTACGCTATTAGTTTAGATGTTCATATTGTGATACTAGTCTGATTGATGCAAACAACATTTGTATAACATCATCAGACCAATCAAAAATGTCTCTATTTCACACCAGGTGCCTTCAAGTCAATAAATCGAGCCAAAGGCTACAGATTTTTACATTTCCAAAGTCATTTCATAAAACTTTCCGGCAACATTGCCGAGTATAATCCTGGAAGTCAATATAGCTTACAATAAAGGCAAGTTTGATTATATTAATGATCATGTGATGATTAAGTTGGAAATGGACCAGGTCCCATGTGGCAGTGCCATGTGATATAATCAGACAGCTGATTTGAGATCTCCACTGCACGTAGGCTTTATATCTTATAATTAAATTGTATAAATAAAACACTAAATTTCTTTAAAAGTATATCACACTCGTTAATTGTACATCCTACTCAAATGGTAAAATGTTTAAGAGCTTGACATAATACACCGACCCGGGACTCCACGAAAGTCTGCAGGCGACTTCAGTCACAGAAGAATTACTCTTCTTCAGATCACCTGACAGTTTGCAAAAAATAGAGCTCTGAACAAATAATATTAGCGATTATACGCAACCGTATTATGCTGAGAACATTTTCAGTCACATTTTATATTATTTAATAACATCTCATATATATATATATATATGTATATTACTTTATGCTGCAAAATAATTTAAAAATCTATTTGGCTGAAGCTATTGCGTTTAAATGTCCCTTTACTCATGAATATGTATTATTCACTGCGATATGTTCTGCATTGACAATGGGCTCTGTTCCATTCAGATCTTTCCAAATATTAATCACCAGATGTCTGCCAACACTTCCACCACACCAGTGGTATATCCAATACTAACATAAATAAATTTAAATAATATATTAACATCCACTATAAATTCTAATTATTCACAAGTATATAACAATGTATAATAATATTTTTCCAATATGTACAAGATATTGCATCTCTCGTAAAATGTGCATGCAATAAAGCTTAGAGAATTCACAAGTTCATCTTTTAATATTGAATATGAATTGGCCACTGGCACCTCTATATAGGTCGGTCTATAGATGCCTTAATCGAATCAAGATTTTGTACTGTACAACTTAACAATTATTTAAATCCTACAATATCAACTTTATGCAACGTTTTCTTATATTATCCCAGCTGCGAATTGCATTCAATCCAACTTAGACAACATTCAATTTCGTATGACGATTTCACAACAAACCAAACAATCCAAATGGGAGAGCGCAAACTTGGTGTATAAAAATAATGGAGTATTAAAATCTGCACACATATCCTCATTTCCAATTTGTAAGAACATAGCTTCCACTGAGAGCGGAACCACCCTATCATTATACTTAATATCTTCACGAGTTACACAAAAATACATTGCCAACATTCTACACACATTTACGATACAACAACACTTAATCTCGGTCTATACTTAAAACTTACACAAACGTTCTTACAAATGGATGCTGAAGTCTCGACATCCCTAACGGTAGACTTAGGAAGGAAATACTCAAGTTTAGACCGGGGATTCTAAACGACCTTCAGCGACAGAGGACAGAGTGGTACTGCGATGAGCGGTGGGCGTGTCGGCCCCCTGTGCTTAGTTATTCGAAGCGAGAGCAAGCCTTCTTCCACTTGCACTGTGTGCACCACTGGTCCCGGCGGTCCATGCCGTAGGCCTTGCGACACTTCTTACTGTCCCTTGTGCGTCGGGCCGGGCTGGTCGGAGCCCCGGACATCTTCATGTGCTTCTGAGGAGAATTCTGAAAAACCAAATTTAGATTAGCACAGTACATTCTAAGCTAAAAGAGGAGAACATTCAGGAAGCCTAAATTATTTCTCTACTCAATTATTTCATAAATATTTCCTTTTATTTTATTTCTAATTTAAAAATAATCTTATTTTGTTGCAGCGTGAAAGATGATTTTAGACTTATCTTCTTTAATGAATTTATGATGTTGCTTTAAAATTACATCTATCACTAAAATCAAAATTTACTAATTTTTTAAATACGTAAATTTTGATAAATCTATCACTAAAATCAAAATTTACTAATTTTTTAAATACGGTTGTTGTAAAGACATTACTTTATACTGGAAACTGGATAAATATGTACAGGATAGAAAAATGATGAAATTCTTTAATCAGATCGTATAATAGTGTTGTCGGGGGGAATAGATTGTTGACATTATATTATGTAAAACTCTTGAGTACAGATGCAACTGTATTATATACACACTAGCTGCAATCCGTCAAAAATGACAGGACATTGGTTGACATTTTTGCTAAGCCCTAGTATATATTTATATCTTTTTGGTCGTCCACGAAGAGGCGGCAGTAGCAACATGCACTGAGTGGCCGGTTCGTGTTTGCTGGCCCGGGGTGCAAGCCCCATTCCAAAGAAATTACGGACGTTACACAAAGTTACGGGGACAGATGGACAGACAACGAAATTATTGTTTGATAATAATCTTCAGCACTACATCCTGCGGTAGGAGTCGTCGCCATTCCACCCTGTTAGCAGCAACATTCCTTTAATTGATTGTGCCCAGCATGTCGAGGTTAGTATCGGCACGGTACATCCACTTCAAATGTATTATATATAATAAATTAATAACAAGGAAAAGTGGAAAAAGAAGAAGAGGAGAACTTACAGGAGAATGTGAGTTAGCCCACGGGGTGTGGATGACACCAGGTATCGTGATGGCTCCAGCTGGCAGTAGGTTGATGCCGTTCGGGTGATTCTGGATTGTCGACAGAAGCCCTTGCCTGAAAATATACCACATTCTTAATACAGTTTTTCGTGAATATTTCAAATTACAATAGCTTTCAAAGGGGCAATAATCAAATCAAGGTAATCCATCACGAAATAAAAATTTGCACTCTATCCTCTGTGTCTGCCAAACTCTAATTCCAATGGAGTACGGGTTCTAATTTGATAAGCTTCAACTTTTAATGCCTGCTCACTTGGGTTGCCATCCTTTGAGCTGCTAATATTACATAATTCAGATTTTACATAAACGAAGATGAAAGTTATGGGTCTTGGTGCATTTTTTCACAATAGATCAATTTATTTCACAATATTTTTCAGTGGTGAATTTTTTTTAAGAATATAATTACTGGATTTTTGTTCCCAGAGGGATCTTTATTAATTAATATATATTAAAGATGTCATATATTGTGTCATAATATTGTGAATATAAAAAATGGTCTAAAAAGGAATAAAAGAAAATTAAATTAAAAAATCAAAAAAAAATTCAGGCGTATTCTAGTGTATATGTTTATAATTCGGATGAATTTCGTATTTGCATAAAAAGAATTCTTGTCAAAAAATAGAAGTCTCGTTACCAGCGGCGACATCTGTATTTACTATTTCATGGGGATGACAAACAGACGGCGGTAGCGTAAATTAAAGTGAAGCGTGGTACACAAAAACCATATATACAACTTTTAAAATTTGATAGATGTAGTGGTCAATCATGAGTGGAAACGGTGAATATTACATTGTGAAAAGTGATCATTTAAGCCAGCCATACGACAGCTTGTAAGCCCTGTAAACAAACGCTCAAAGATTTCCATACCTACTTTCCCATACAAATAGCTTCGCCTCTGTGAGACATCTACAATATATCTCGATCAATTTATTCAGTGCGTACAAACTTTATACTTGGCCCGCTTTTATAGATTATTCATACCTCAAGAAAATATAAAAATAAACAAATTTGTCTTGTAATATGTTATGCTCCAACCTACTATTAATATCAATGTTTTATTTTGTATCACTTCATGAAGATGAGTTACTCGAGAATCGTATATAAAGTGCAATCTTGTAAAAAGCAGGTTACCTGTAGGAGCCGACAAGTTGCCTCTGATAGTCCGGGTCCTCGTGGGGTGGTCGGCACATGTCGCGGTGGGACAGGGTGGGAGGAGGTGGCACCTCCCTTTCAGTGTAGTAGAACTCCTCCTCATGGTCGGACTCAGATTTCGGTCTGCAATAGAAAACAAAAAACAATTATGTCCGAGTAAAAAAACAGGTACTGACGGTACATTTTACGTACCAAAATGTCAAGTAAAATGTTTAAATTTCTCTGCAAATTGCGATAAAAACGGTATTACATAACTTGGACATGTGTATAAGATAATGCCATTACATTTTTTATATACAGATCTTATATTTTGTATTGATTTGACAAACATTGTCAGAATTTTATTTCAAAATCAGATACTGTTCTTTTGAAACAAAAGCAGTACGCATTCCTCATAATTATTTTATCAATATTAATAGTTCAATGCTAGTAAAATAATAATAGTGGCTATTGCCAGTTGGCAATTTCTTCCAACTAACCACACAATTTAGTTGAACAATTGAAATATATTTCCGATACACAATGTTACAGTGACAAGACGTTTCTCGCACATCCTATATATTTTGAGGGTTACTGATACAACGACAACTTGAGAATAAGGTGTCTATATTAATAATTTTTAATATGAAGTATTTGATTATGTATA
The DNA here is from genome assembly GCA_016648135.1 of Agrypnia vestita. Taxonomy (NCBI): domain Eukaryota; kingdom Metazoa; phylum Arthropoda; class Insecta; order Trichoptera; family Phryganeidae; genus Agrypnia; species Agrypnia vestita. The sequence continues at coordinate 56,943 of JADDOH010002252.1, forward strand.
CTTAATAATATTTATACTAAAAATCGCAGTACGATTTACATATTTATAATATTAAAAGTAAAATCGTTTGTAAAAATTAATGTTAATACACGCCTAAACGTAGGCAAAATGTATAACGTCCAAGCAAATAATTCGTGTTTCTTTGGCGTTACCATGTAATACGAACTAAATGAACACTAAATTCTGTTTGAATATTTCGAAACAAATCATCAGTGTCAAATGTCATTAATTCTATCGTTTTAAGGACTTTATTGATTCCAACATATATTAAATCGAAATGCGACACAGTTGACGAAATTTCCATCATATTGTTAAGCAATTAATTCATTGTTATGAAGGTATCTTGATATTGAACTTTTGGCGGTATTTACACTACATCACTACAGAAATAAGTTTGACAGAACCCGTTGACGGCAAATTAGAAGAGGCATGTTGACAACCAACAAACTTTATATTAGAGCGAAGTGACTCACTCATGGTCGAATTAATACAAAAAAACTATAACAATAAACAATAAGGACTGTGTGTGACAGGCGGGGATGCTAACTCTTCCATGACGTTTACCCTGAGGTTTTTATTAATATAAGCCTGTTATGAAGTCTGCAAGGAGTGACTATTTTTTAAATAAAACGAAATATTAGGTCCTTACATATGAAATTGGCGTTTAGTATGGGAGGAACATAAAGTCGATTTTTTTTATTATAATATATTTATTTAATCAAAGTATGTACCATTGCTATCTATGCACTTTTGCCATCTCATAGGTAGTTCATCGATCCCTTTACTAAAAAAACCATTCGGACGGGAATCAATAAAATCTTTGAAGGCGGTTTGGACTGCCCCATCGGAGTTGAATGTTTTCCTTTGCAAGAAGTTATCCAAATTTCGAAAAAAATGGTAATCTGTTGGGGCAAGGTCCGGAGAGTACGGTGGATGTCTTAGACATTCCAATTGAAGCTCCTCTAATTTGGTAGCCGTCTGTTGTGCAGTGTGTGGTCTAGCGTTATCATGAAGCAGCAGTGGCCTAGAGCGATTAACCAGCCTCGGTTGTTTAGCAGCTAGCTTTTCCATCATGGTTTGCAGTTGCTGACAATAGACATCTGCCGTAATCGTCTGGCCAGATTTAAGAAAGCTGTAGTGAACGACACCAGCACTAGTCCACCAAACGCTCACAAGTAACTTTTTTGGAGTCAATTTTCGCTTGGGGCATGGTTTGGCTGGTTCGGCAGGGTTCAGCCATTGCGATGAGCGCTTCCGATTATCGTACAGGATCCACTTTTCATCACAGGTAATGATTCGATTTAAAATCCCTTCATTATTGTGCCGGTTGAGTAATGCAACGCAGCAGTCAACGCGCGTTTGTTGATTTGCTTCACTCAATTCGTGAGGTACCCACCTTTCAAGCTTTTTCACCTTACCAATTTGCTTCAAGTGGATTAAAACAGTTTTATCACTAACACCGCAGCCTGCAGCTAACTCGGATGTGGTTTGCGATGGATCCGCTTCCACAATAGCCTTCAATTCTTCATTATCAACTTTGGTCTCCGGCCGTCCACGGGGCTTGTTCTGCAGGTCGAAATTTCCAGAACGAAAACGTTGGAACCAAAAACGCACTGTGTTTTCTTTTGCGGCACCGTCGCCATACACATCATTAATCCTTCGAGCCGTTTCTGCAGCACTGGTGCCACGGTGGAACTCGTACTCGTAAATAACGCGATATTTCAAGTTTTTCATTTTGTAAACTGAGTGACGCAAAGAAAAAAACAATTGAGGAAAAAACAAATGAATTATAATTTTCAAAACACAAATACATGAGTAAATAGCTGTATATATTTGGATTTGGAATTCCTAACCAAAGAGAAGATATTTGAGATCAAATTTGCCAGTACGGCAAAACGCCAATTTCATATGTAAGGACCTAATATTAACATTTTATGTTGTGAATGTATAAATAAATAAGTACATACATCAATCAACTAACGCATTCAATTCCAGCATCAGCAATATATAGGGCGTCTCGTAGCTAGTAGCAAAAAATAATTTTATTAAATTTTGAATAGAAAATATTCTTTACACTTTGGGTGAGATGTCAACACTTACCTAAACGTTGCAGTATCATGAAAATAACTAATATATAACTACTGGTTTGTGTCTTCTGGGGTATTACGCTGTGTTTTTACGACATTTTTGACCGAAGTTTCGGATCCCTTTGCAGGGTCCATTATGAGATGGACACATCAGCCCTGGTGATGGACCGTGCAATGGGATCCGAAAAGAAAAGGAGATTTCACACGAAGTGTAAATAATATTTTCTGCTCAAAATGTGTGTGCAGTCCAAACACAGGAATTGATTAAGTTGGCAGAGCCGGGTACTCCGAGGCGTCTCCAGAATATTTTTGGTTCAAGAAAGAACAGAACTGAAGAAACATATCCTATGTTCACATGTAAATTTACGTCATTGTATCGTAGGTACATCTGATTTTCCCAACATAAATGCGATGCGCGCTCGACTTCCGGCCGGTGGCATTGACGGAGGAAATCAATGTCAGTGTGTTGCGGGCTGCAAGCGGACGCAATCATGTCTTGGCCACAGTCGTGTGCGCGCAATCTTCCGTCACAATCGCAAAGGTTATACCCAACCATCCACGTCACGCACGAGAGCCTTAAGGGGTTACACCACTTTGACATTTTCAAAGAGTCGTTTTTTTTTACTTTATCTTATAGCTTTAAGTTCTAAGAATAAATTGAGCCATCAATCACACTTTGAAAAATTCCAAAAATTGAGTTATAGCAATTTGAAGATGAATTTTCAAACGAATTATTTTCGTGATAATTTCGTCCGTCAGTCTGTCTGTCTGTCTGTCTCCGTAACTTCGTGTAACGTCAGTAATTTCATTCACGGCTAAAAAAAAAAATTAAACGGCCGGGCTTGAACCCCGGGCCAGCAAACCCGAACCGGCCGATTAACGCGTGTGGCTTCGGCCGTCTCTCCGTGGACCGCTAAAAAGATGCTATAAATATATACTAGGGCTTAGCAAAGACGCAAACCAAAGTTCCGTCATTTTTTATGGATTATAGCTAGTATTGAAATATAAAAACGCAAACTTTGATGTCGCTATGTCCGTAACTATTGGTGAGAGCACTGTTGCGTAAACATTTTCGATTCATAATTTTGTTCTACCTGTTAAGTATTGTGGATTGGCTCTATTACACTCTGTTTTGACATTTAACAGATTATGATGTTTCGAAATATTATTCAATTAAAAACATTACACGGGCGTAAAAATATTCGCTTTCCGATCATTTTTGAGTGTTTGAATTACAATCCTTCAACATTCTAGAATACGCTTCTTCTCACGCGTCATTATTTAAACACGTGTAAAATTATATTAAATCTGTGAGTGTGACTGGCATATCACAACCGCAGTTCATGGGTGGAATTTAAAAACCACGTCCGAGATACTCCAAAGCATCGTGCTCGCTGTCAGCTTGATGTGTACCAGTCTGAGCAGAGAATTTAGACGCGCGAGCCGTTTTGTAACTCGATCCCTCGTGTTAGATAAGTATTAGACAATGTTCAATTCAAAGTGTGTATAGCCAAGGCTACCGCTCGTGGCAGTGATGCAATCACGTGTACAGGATGGTCCAGGAGCAAGTAGCACTGCGACAAACGGCTGCGTAAGAACCAGGGATGTTACGGAGGTCGCTTTATCAGAACCGAATCCGGAATCAGAGTTTTTAGATTTGGTTTCTCGGAACCGGAACCGGAATCGGAATCGAAGGCGGAGACAGAAGATAAATATGTTAAGGGCAGGTCTTATAAAGTAAAATTACAAACATTATTATTCATCAGTTTCATTTATATTGGCTTAAAAAACAATACACCTGCGTTGGTGTTGAAAATAAAAATAATAGAATTTTATTAAATCTTAATAGATCAAATGAACCGACTCCAAAAGAAGCAATTGTATTTGATGAACAAAAGCTTCGCAGCATTTTATCTCCGTCCAATCTATTTCTCAACATGTCATAGATTAGGCCAGCACCACTAAAAAATTGTTCGCTTGCTTATAATTTCCGATTTCAATTTATCGGAATCGAAAACGGAACCGGAGGTGCAAAATCTATCGGAAAAATAAACTGTGCAAATAATGTTAAATTATTGATATTTCTTCATGATACGTGTTTCAAAATTGAGATATTGAAATGGAAATATCCAGTAAGACCAAATGACAGTTAATTAAGCATGATTAATTTAATATGACATTCTTTCCTTTTTCGTTAATAAAAACATCAAAAAGCACGCTATTAGTGCAACAGAACGATGTAAACTTATTTAATATGATGTAAAATTATAAAACGATGTATTTCTATTTACCGAGCTAACATTTTTAAGAAATCTGTACAACAAATGGCCACCAGGTGGTGTGTGGGTGACACATTAATAAATCTCTCCGTGCATACAGCATTGCCGAGTATGAATGAAGTTTCAAAATAATTCGAAAACTATTTTACACTTCTTTATTTGCCGGATATCGTGACGGTAAAAATGACGCGTAGGCACTATCGTTTATTATAAATGTGACGTTACATCCGAGATGACGCTATTCCCAAGGTCGCTACAACTGAGTTTTGATTCTTCTTCTCCTAATATCGTGTCAGGTCCCCCCCCAAAGTTGACTATCACTTGAGAGTACATCTCCCAATCTCTAGCGGCTCGAAACAGTTTCGAGTTTTGATTGATTCAATTATTTATTTCAACGGTTAATACCTATTACAATAACATAACTTATTATATACATATTTATAATGAAAAAATGAACAATATAATTAAACGAGATAAACATAACGAAGACTAAGCGCATATATTATCAATGAAATTATCATTGAGCAGATACCGGCAGCGACTCAAATTCACACAAATAATGTCTGCTAACTGTGCATGCTCATTATCTAGTATATAATAATATAAGTCTATAAATAGTAAATAGAGTATTTTCATGAATAATATTGCTTTTGTTATATAGTATAATGAAATAAGGTTTGTGAACGGGTATTTCTAGACGGTACATGGAATGAAATAGACGATAAGAAGTCAGGATCATAATTAGATATTTGTTCATCTATGTAGGATACATTACCACATCACGGAAAAATCTTATTCAGGTTAAATTAAAAAATCATACATTTCGTTCATTTGTCGTTTTATTATAAGGCAAAATGCCTTTCGTTCGTTTGCGGTCAGATTGTCAAGTCTCTGTATTTACGTCTGATGAGAGTGATTACGCCCTTGTACTAATATGTATGCACACGAGTAAGCAGGGCACGTGTACTAGGATGAGACTTCTGTCGGTAGAGCTCGTCTCTCGAAAACGTGTAAAACCCGATACAGGGCTGACCACAAAGCGGGCTATGATTCATTGCAGCATGTATATTTGTACGCAGAGTGGAATGACAAATTTCCGAGACGACGGATGAAGTCTCATCTGTGAACATACAACATAATTGTTTTTTTTTAGGAGGCCCACTGCACCCATACTGAAAAAAATTATAATAGCCATGCGCTTTCTTGACTTAAGCTACCAAAAAATAAAGTGGGTGATAGTGTTTTAATGTATTTTTCAGTATTTTCAATTTTAAACAGGGGAGCCTTACAACGCCCTTAAAAAACGGTGCCGTCCTATTAGACAGCGACTTTCCGAGGACTATGTAGTTAGTATTGTGTCAATCTATACAAGACGGACGAGTGCCTACTCTTGATGGATATCTGGTATCTAATATACATCTATGTACACGAATGTACGCATTGCTTCAAGGTCTGTTGCGAACAGACTGGTTGTCGGGTGCTCGTTAATGTCTGTTTCCTCGTCAATAAATACAATAAGACATCGGATGATTAACAACACACTCATTCGGAAAATGCGGGTTATGTATTTTCTTTATTGGTTATTGCAATTTATTATTGGTACTTCAATTTACTTTTACATCCGTGACTGTCTGTGCAAGTCTCGCGGAATAATATTTAGGTAGGTACATGGAAATAAATCTGAAGAGTTCTTAAATTAAAATTGTTATATACCCGAGTCCGTAATAACTTTCAGGGCACAAGTTTAAACTGCTATAAGAATTAATACCGCCAGAAATCAGATGCTGTCACTATACAGAACAGTAAAAGCACAAAAAAATTACCAGTGAATGTAATTCTCAGACAGGCTGAGGAGTGACAGAGTTTGGATTGATTTTGAAGAATTTTTAAGGTTGGACCCATCATCGAAAAGATGTGAGAAGCCAGGCTAAGATGGTAAAAAGGTTATGCGATGAGAAGACCGTACCATCGAAACCGGATTAAGAATAAATACTGGCAGTAGACAAAGAGGAAGACCTCAAGCAATCTAGGGGTCAAACATCGGGAAGGAGATGAATAACGCCCTAATAAATTAGAAGGTCTAGGAGAATCAATCCCAAGTAAATGGAAAAATAAAACATGCGCATGAAAATTAGGATTCATTTCGCAGGACACAAGATTTGTAATGATTATTTTAGAGTTATTTCCACATATCCCGATCGCAATATCGATAAATTGTGCATTATGCACAAGAGCGCACATTATGCAACGGATTTAAAGGTAGGCCGGCAATAGGAATTGAGTTTCTTCAGACCTTGGCACCAAAGCATATCAGAATATAAATGCCTAATGCACTTTATATGCATATCTCGATAATGCAAGGCGTGCATCGGCCGCACAGCAACCGGCAGTTAGTTACAATAGGCATTGAAATAAATTATACGTGATAATTATTATAACACGAAGATTTCGCGTTAGACTCGTCTTCGTTTTTTTATTTTCCAATAGTTAGAGCAAAAAGCCCGGCCATTTAAAATTATTATAAATTTCCTCCCGACACGGAAAAATTACTTACGTTCAATATCAACGGAGTTACGACTTTTAAAAGTTTTGAAGAGCCGCGATATTGAAAAAACGCGGGAAAATTCGACTGCCCAAGGAATATAGCCGGATATTTTCCGAAAGTTGCATCATAAAATCCTCTGCTATAAAAACATGCTGCTGAAAGAAAACGCATTACACGTGTTATATACGAAATATCTTATTTGACATGCACGCAACCTGCTACAAAATATTACGCAACTTTCTAAAATACAATTTCAACAGCGTTGACCTTTCATGACACATTTTACATGGGAAACCTCCGAAAAACACGGTAAAACAATCTACCCCGGCGTAACGTCATTTTGATCGCGCGACCGGAGTTAATATAGAATACGCAGGTACTATTTTGAGTTCATCAGCCATATTCATATTTCGCAACGCATTTGGAAACGTCAAAACGTAGGGAAATATTTTAGTATAATCCAATTACGTCGGCGATCTCGATTTTAAAAACCGAACAAAACCATACAGTGTTACTGTATTTTTGTTTACGTTCGTCGGTAATGAAGACGTCTTCCTTACCAGTTCATCTGAGATTTCGAATGTCGTACAGCGGACGTGCAAACTGGCTGGCAGTGCGTTGCTCCCTCGGGTGCATAAACATAACTGTTGCAGGCGCCATCGCGAACAGGCGGAACCTGTTTAGACTCCAGGTCCGTCTGCGCAGGTTATCGCTGTCGAGCTTGCAACACCGAGTTCACAATAATTAAGAACGCTTTTTCAAATAACCTATCTGACCACAATGGGGCAATCATTTTAAAATTAGACGATAGGCGTGCGAGGCATTACAGATGTTCATATATCGGAATACAGAAATGTAAACGGCATCATTTATTTTCATAAGAATAGTGTTTCAATTTTGTGTATCTCATTGCATTGGAGTTGTTCCTCAGACAAATAAATGTTTTAAAATAAGATAAAGAAAGATTATATATTTATTATTTTATTGAGAAATATTTATAAACAGAGTGTAACAGAGCTAGTCCACAATACTTTATAGGTATTCCCGCTTAAATTATGATTAGAATATGTTCAAGTTACAATGTTCCAATATTAATATTTATAATAGAGATGAGCGTTTTCTGATTTCTGTAAAATGTTGGATAGTCATGAAAGTAACTTATATCGAATATTAAAAATTCATTCGCTTTAATAGAGGTGAAATAGAATGATAAAAACCTTGCAAAACAAATATTTTTCGGCAAAGTTTTAAGCGAACGACTTTTTAATGTTCGACATAAGCTATTTTATAGATAATCCAACGTTTTACAGAAAATATTATAGCTTTTAATTTGAAATAATGTATGTCTTACTATTATAGAAAGAATAACGAAAATCTAAAATTCAACGTGAAAGTAAACGATTAACACAATTGTTAACTCATTCTAGAAGCAACAGAAAGTCCCAAGCTCGAATCCAGATTAAGAACTAAATATTTTTTCTGCATATCCTAAGTAATTCATTAAATTTGTTAGATAAGAATATATCGTTCGAGCTAAAGGTGCAAAAAAATCAGCTTCAAACTCGATATGACCAAATCGAGTAAGCATTTTCTGCAGGAATAGCAGATAAACTTCTATCCAGGCCAATTTCTCTGTTCTTATTCCCGCTATATGTTTTCTTATCTCTCATACAATCACGGATAAATAAAGGTTTAGTCCCACACTAGCGAGAAAGGCTAGTATATAGTAAACTTCGACCAGAGAGGTCAGAGTCGCACGGCAGAATAGCCCGACACGAAGAGGGTATTACGAAAGTTTAAATTACAAATCGACATCTGCACATCCCGGCGTAAATGCGCGCGATATAAAAAAAGACGAATGCTTAATTGGAAACATTAATATTGCGACTTCCTTCCAATTAGAATGGACAGTGTTGTCAAGTTTCCCGCGGCCGCGATCGTTTGGCGCCAAATCGCCCATAAATTTTCGTTTTTAGGCCGCGGCGCAGCGCTACGATTCGAAACCCAAATCGAAGCGGACGCGGAAAGGAATATATTAACGCACTATGCTGATTGAAAAATATATGTATGCAAATTGACCGGACCATAGGCAGTTTGGTCGTAAAATATTTGTACACAATTATAATATTAATAATAATATTGATTTATTCGACGAGTACCTACCCGCGCACCTAGCCTGCACTCCCGGGTATACAGGTCCCATCATGCATTAATCATTTATTTTCAAATATTTATGTCGTCATTATTATGCATAGATAAAGATATTCAAATGTGGTTAGTAGCTACGTAACGTAATACTCAAGGGCGTAATATTGTTCAATATACCTACGTAACATAAGACAACATAGACGTCAAATAAAATTAGATGTAAATTCGAGATGCAAGATCTACCATCCTTCTTCGCTCTTAATGATCGCCATTTCTTTCTATCCGGGTGCTTCTTGCGATCTTTCTTGCAATATTCCTTCCAGTACCAGGCCTCTATAATTTTACTCCAAGTCATTCCTTCGGTTGAGGTGTCCAGTCATTACCAATTCACCTCTTATCATCATTGACACCACAATTGCCGGTAGGTCTTGGCCTCTTCAAGCACTTTGGTCCATTGATTCGGCTCAGTTTTAAAGCTTTTCTCTTCAGTATCTTCAGTCTTGTGTGGTAAAAAAAGGTATACCATGACGGTGGTCCATTATAAAATCTACCTATCTCAAGAGATCTGTCTCAACTTAGCACATAAAATAATCGGACACGAAGCAATATAAACCAGCAACTGTTTTTATTCGTGACAACACCGGTTTAAAAATGGCGGCTTTTATTACTAACCATTACCGAGGTTTTAGAGCTCCCCTCACCTTTTACACGTGTCTTTCTTCCATATTGCGTCTTGCCACGTCACGCCAATTACTGGCGATTAGACTCATTCATGTTACGGCTCCATTTGAGCATTGAAGTGAGCCTGATAATTACGATAGGCGTCAGCCACTATCACCATGGGGGTTCAGATTGATTGGCGTTCAATGGCCGCACTACATGCTCTTCCCATAAATTCGTGGAGGTACAAGTAAAACTTTGTGGCGACTATTATTTGTGCCACATAAAATATTATGTCTGCTTGAATTACGACACCTTAATCGTCCATTTCAATGTCTTGACACGACTTTTGATGATGAATTGTCGGGAAATTAGTCCAACGCGACTACAGACGTTCAAAAAGTAATTTGATATGATGTTCTAGCACAGCGAGACAAAATTAATGTAGATACGTTCACGATTGTGACGTCAGTCGCTCAGTGCAGCTCAGAATGATCTGATTCGCTTATTAATATTACTTAATAAATACATTTTAACGTAACAAATGTATGTATGCTCAATGCCTACCTTAGTAAAATTGTCTTTGAAAAGCAAGTGCCCTTTTCCCCCTTTATGCTGGTGATAAATTGTCGTATATGTATACAATGTTGATTTTTGTGCATTTTCTTTTGATATACTTTATTATTTATACATGTTTGAACATCAATTTTTAACATTATTATAATATTTAATTTCACTAGAAAAATAATTACACCTTGGAAGTTTGTAAAATAATTGGAAGCGTCTATTTTCACATTATAACCGTTAGTGTTTTTAATATACGATATATATACGAATAATTATACAAACCATAAAACATTATATGCAAGAATGGTACGATACATGTAGCTGAGACATGCAACGCGTTTTGTGAAACATACATCAATAATAATAATAATGTTTAGTTTTTATTCAAAACCACAGGAATTTAGATTTATTATTCGTTAATGGAATGGCCAACATATTTTTAATATACTATTTAATGTTATTTATAAGTGTGCAAGCCGTGTTTACGCTTCTCTTCATCTTCTCTGAAGCATTTTATTATTTTATTTTTCTAGAATGACTTTTGACAAATTGAAAAATGGCTATCCCATTTTTAAAAACGAAATAAAAATAACTAAGCGTTCGATGTTAACAATCTTGCAAAATGAAAAGTAGAGTAGAATGAATCTGTCACATTGATGAATAAAAAGTACCCACTTTCCTCCAATATAAAATAAAATTCATTTGCGCTTACTAAAATCACGACACCTTTGGGTCATATTCGTATACGTAGCAGTTTTTTTATTAAAAAAATGTAATTATCCCGGGAGGGCTGTAAATATTACAATTAGATTATATTAATATTAATATTAATATTTTGCTATATAGGCTAATTTATGATTTACATGAGTAGCTTGTTGGTCTTGTGGTTAGGACACTCGCCTCGTGATCCAAAGGTCGCGGGTTCGAACCTCACTGCAGACTAGCAAGTTAGTCCTATTTTCATAGCACAAGCGTTTAGCTTAGTTTGAAAATAGTAAGAATATTGATGTGACACGTATTCCGTGTTCGCATTTCTATTTAAAAAAAAAAAAAAACATTAAAAAAATATTGCCGTACGTAATCACTAGACATTTAAAAGTTTTTTATATTGAATTTTTTGCACTCCAGTTTAAACTCCTTCATATTCACTGTATTTTGTATTGTTTTTGGCAGGCTATCGAAGATTTTAGGTCATTTGTACATCAAACAGAGTTGTAAAGTGTTTTTCATTTTCTTCTAAAATTTTATGCATGCAAGTTTAAAAAGATGCAATAAATGTTACTGTGTGTTTTTTACATTTGGTATGTTTCATACCTATTTTTAAATGTCGATCGTTACCTACGTACATAATTTTAATCAACTTATAATAAATAAGTGGCAATTGACATGTTTTTATTCTAGCCGATACAATTGGTAATTATAAAATGTGTTGATATATTTAATTAGTCTCAGTTTGCGTTTTTCTTGTATCCCATTATAGATCCTTAAGGAACTTCGGCGTAACTAAGTTACCACTACAAACGCCTAATCTTTCTATTACGTGAATCTATAAAGTGAATTTTAACCACGGTAAATATATTAGACCTGACAACTACTAATAACTCTTACGTCAATATATATTGCCAACCGATTTCCCGAGTTTATTTTCCCGAAACTTTTTGTTGGAATGGGAGGAGCTTAGCTTCTGGCGGCAATCAATCTCCCTTAGTTTTGTTATTCGTTTGTCTTCATTTTCGCAAGTGTGACAGCGGATTATCGAGGAATATCATCGATAATTCAGAAACGGGAAGAGAAAATAAATATATACTTACGTATATCTACCAAGTGTGATCACAGCATTGTATTATATTGTTTGCAATATCGAAATATAATGTTTGTCACACACGTTACGCAAATTGCCAGTATTACTGAATTGAAACGACGTTCAAATATTAAATATTATAAAAATAGTGAAGAAATTACCATTTTCTCTTAAATTTTTAATGAAGTCACATTTTTATATGTTACCAGCGGACCCGACAGTTGGGTTTTCGTTTTTTTTATTTATTTCTTAATTTTTAATATATATATAGAAATATTATTATTATTATTATTATTATTAATTATTATTAGTTTGGGTGGCATAAATCCTAGAACCCGACTGCAGCGCCACCTACCAGGTCCAGTTGTGAATCTAAACTATCCAGGGACCCACTCAAACGCACACAAAAAATTTCATTAAAATCGGCTCAGCCGTTTGGGAGGAGTTCACACATACCTACAGAAGAATTATATATGTAAAGATAATTTTTCAGAATATAGTTCGATGATAATTAAAATAAATTTAGACAAATCAGTTAGGGTCGGTTGTATCAGTTCTGTTTATGTAATCTTTCGTTAAAACCATCGATTATTGCGTTTTCCACCAATTCAAAATACTTAACACGACGCCAATATATATCTTATCTTCTATAAAACTTTGGACTATCATTACAGTTGCTGAATATGAATAAATTATGCGCTTAAATACACGTGAAATAAAATGATTAAAACCTTACAGAAATTGAAAAAATATTTTTTGACTTTCGACGAAACTAATGGGTTTTTTTATATTCCTTTCAAGTTACTTTAATGATCGTCCAAAGTCTTACAGAATATACATTGGTCAGCAATATTGAAAAAAAATGCAAACTTAGAAGTCGCTTATCTTCATAGCTATTTACTTAAGGACATTATTGCTTGAACATTTCGACTCGTAATTCGGACAGTAATCTACTTGTAAATTATTATGAACTAGCTCCGATACACCCGTTGAAAATAGTATAGAATTGTAGATAATAGAAAAAATGTAGACTATATAATGAAAAATACTAGTTAATATACGATATGTCATTATTGTTAACGAACTTAAGATATAAAACAATAGAAAAACGTCGTTAAAATCGAACACCAATCAGACAATCACAGTGTACCTAACTCATCACTCCTTAGAACTAAACTAAATTAAATCAAATTGATGGTGTTGTGAAGTAACTAATGCGCGGCATCTGTCGACGCGGTAATAACAGTACATTTTGTTTCAGTCAAACAAAACACTGAAGCTATGACGCGGCAATATCCTGTTCCATTATTTCGCCGCTTGCATTTAAATGTCAGTACCTACCGAGCGCCCTCGGATATTTCGCGCCTCCCGCCCACTCCGGTGGCAAAAGGTGGCAAGTAACAAGACACGCTAAATCATCGCTTCTTCGCTACACTGTGCCAACACGGTCAGTGACAATGATATGATACAATATTAGAATAACCTTGGATGGGCGGCCGCGTACACGTGTACAGGCAGAGCCAGATCGGGAAGTTACCGCTCGAGCCCTTTCTGCCTTCGTGCTCCAGACAAAGGTGGGAACTTCAATAGAAAAATCGACGAAATCAAAAGCTTTTAAACTACTACAAAACTGACGAAAATAGTGACGTGCTTGAAAATTATTGTCTGACTAACAGTGACACTTTTACAACTGATAACTGCTCTAGAAACCACGTTTGTATGTTTAAGAAGCATAGTTAATTAAAAAATATCCACTCTGTCTATAAAGTCAGTTACAAACTCGTATGACTCAAATTGTTAAATTGCGTACGGCAGACTTTGTTCCAATAGTTTTCAAATGTGGTTTTAATTTCACCAAAATTATTTAAGATATTTTTATTTTATTTTTGGTCATACAATAGGAAGACATGAATATGGTAACAAAAGAATAGGTACAAAAAAGTAGATATATGTCTCCCACAATTATAAGACGACACAGATAAGACTCAATGATAATAAAAGTAAAAAAGTGATAATAAGTAATACGTATAATGTATACAAGTGTATCATGGTCAGGGAGGCTGATAAGTTTCCAGTATCTGTCTCACTAAACTTTAAAGGTATTCACTTCTTGTATTTTAACTGTTGTTTAAATTCATATTTGTCGTAGTTATACCTACTAAATTTGATGCTGTATAAATCGATAAAAATGTTTTTTTTTTATATCTAATAATATCAAAACGTTTAAAATAATATTATATACACAATAGATTTATTTTACTCGCAATCAATAATAAACTAACATCTTTACAGCGCCAAAACCGTATTTTTATACTCTGTTAAGAATTTTCTGACATAACCTAACCTTTAAAAGTTATTGAGCGCAGCCTAACCCAATGAAAATAAGACACGCCACCCTCTTGAAAGTTTGACTTATCACGCAAGAATCAAAAAACTTTATCTACTCCATATTCATGTTCAAATTCATGACAGTTTCGATTGTAAAGTAAAGCTGAAGCGATTTGTGAAAAATCTGCGCAAAAAGCAAAATCCGGAAAGACTGCGAGAAAACATCGCACGCCATGTTGGCAACATTAGGTGAATAAATAACTAAAGCCCGCATCGCACGGGCCACAGCTGAATCGGAAAATAATCCGATGTCAATTAATAAATGTTATATGTGCTATGTCATTGTTTACGAAACATAACCTTCAAAATAAAAACATAAGGTAATCTGAATCATTTATACGATTTCCATTATTCATTTTGTATTTAAATTTGTCAAATTATTTAACTATACTAGTGCAAAAACTGCATAATAGAATTGATGACTACGTTACTATTAATGAAAGATATAAAAGCAAAGCAGCGATATCCCATTGAGGTGTATCTTGGAAATTTCTCTGGAATCTATGAAATATTCCTATCTTATTGGAAATAAGTTTTTAAAAACATTTACCACCTCAGTTTTTCCTTTATATACGTGTATAAAGAAACACTTAACTTTTAAAAATGGATATTGCTGCGTTTGCTACTAAATAGTGGACATTGCTGCTTTTGCTATTTACACATTGGATATTGTTGTCATGTTTCAGTCTAAAATCTACATCAACCCCCACTTTAGTATGATGTGGCCATTTTGTCTCGGGACACATCTTTGGGTGTTGACTGATTGAAGTGTATATTGCTGCCTTTGCTTTTAATATTCTAAAACCAATATTAATCCTCGGTGACTACATTCAAAACATTTAAAAAATAATGAATATTGCTGCCTAAACTTTTATAAACCTTGAATATCCTGTTATCAATGTGAAAATTAATAAATACGTCAATGTTATTAATAACTATGGATCTATGTGCTCAGATAATATCCACGTAGAGTGAAGAATTAAATTTGAAAGCGAGTCTCACAGTATGTAATGCAAACATCGTTAATTTTAATGGTCACATATATAGTAAACAATATTTGTTTCACTGGTTTTACACGTTCCGTGGTTTCAGTATTTACCTTTCCACTTCACGAAATTTCAAGCATGTACACACGTATCTACAAGCTGAAATATAATATTAAGATAAAAGAGCAAGGTTATGTAAACACATGCGCTACGTTTGAAGCGCCGCCAGTTAGTTTATAACCGAAAGCAACACGTGCATACACGTGTGTGTATTATTGGTTTCTAATCATAATTAGGCATATAGTTCAATATAATCTATTCATGTGCTGAAAACCTTCAAGCTCTTATTGCTTTAGTTTTTTGTAAACTCCCTACTTCACTAATCACGATCATCGCCGTTTAACTAACTCAAAAAACATTATCATTCGTTTTATCAATTTCAAATCAATATTAATTAAATAAGCATCAAGATAATTAAATACTTTTTTATTCAAGACAGCAAGACTTTTTTATATAAGTGAAAAACTATAGCGAAAATGACAACTTATTTATTAAACAAGCAAGCAAACATGCTTATACTTAAAAGTTATATTAAAATTTTATAGAATAAATAAATTCTCTATTTAAATAAAAACAAAAAAATAAAAAAAATCCAAGCCACATAGTATAAAAAAGCTGGCATTTAACAATGTCACTCTTAGAGTACATCCAACCCACATAGAATAAAATCGGGACTCTTTTTCGTACATTTAGATATTTTGTAGAAATAATACAACCTCCCAATCGCATCTTATCTTCGAAAATATTTTTTTTCTTAAAATCACATTGAAAAAAAAAAACATAATTTATATTTCACTGCTTATTTCCGATATTGTTTAATGAATTTACTTTTTTTTTTAATACTGTATGTTTTTTGTTTATATATAATGTTTAATGTATATACTTTTTAATTTTATGTATTATTTTTTATGTAAAAGCCTGTAATGGGCGTAAAAAAGTAAATAAATAAATATTAAAATATATCTACAATGGGCACTATGCAAAAAATATACAAAAATGAATTAAATATCGATGCATTAGGTTTTTATAGATATCAAATTTTTAGAAGTCATTTTCTCAATGCCATATTTTTGGGGTTGGACTCTTTCACCAGAACGTCCAATTAGTGCTGCAAATCAAAATAAATAAAATACCAAATTACAGTTGCCAAATTTATTATACGTATTAAATATTAATTTTAATCTAGCTCTACTGAATGTCTTACATTCCGGGATTTGAAAATCATACCAAGATTCTGAAAGAGATGGATATTTGTCCCTTATAATACGGGCTTTACCTTTTTTTAAATAATGGGCGATTTGGAATTACTTTTTCGAATAGTTCTTAATTCGTCCACCGCCGCACCCACACGCTGCTCCCCCACGTGACCAGTGACGTCACAAAGGCACAAGGGCACCGCAGAGCTTGTATACGTTCTAGCCGGGAACATTTCAATGTGTTTCGCCATGCAAATAGTTTTTAAAGACTTCTGTTGCTATGTGCCCAAAATAGGTAACCTAGAATATTGGATGACGGCTGAATTATTTCATGTTATTTTTATCTATATCTTCTTGTTTTATATTCTTATTCTATACTGAATCAAATAATATTTTAAAAATTGCAAATTTCACACTTAAATGAGAATTCTTACAATCACACCATAATGTAACTCATTTATTTCATAGGTTCATTAGCTCTAGAATATAATTGTACAGCTATATTGAGCGAAATTGACTTCTGGAACCAATACGAATGTATAGAAGTGGCAAGGTCCAGAACCGACAAGAGACTATTAAAAACAAATAAAATATGATTGCTCATGCACGTAGATATTGTATTTCTATCTACCTATATTATTGCAAAGAACGAATAAAATTGATTAAGATTTAGAAACGCGAGGAGCTCTTTACGAGCTCATTCGTAAAGATAGTTATTTCTTGACGTCTCTAAAGGTCAGAAGGATATTTATTGCGTTTTCTTTTCTCTCTCTATATGGTGCAATAGTTAATGAAAACGACGTGTCTTGTACATCAGCAAATTCGAAAATATATCAGAAATATTTTTAATCCTCTTCAAAGTTACGACGCTCATCACTGGACACACGATGAAAAAGAAATGTGTAGGTCTTAATGAATGGATCGGATATACTAGAGTTACGAGAATTAGGAGTTATAAGACATAGAGTGTTAGAAACTATTTAGGTAGCGTTGTATGTATCTACATAAAAACTATACCAACATAAGTGTAACGATAGCATTTCGGCAAGCAGTGTCAACACTATATTCTTATTTAGAGAATAATGATATTATTAGTAATGCCCGTTATTCATTTCCTTCGTGAACGAGTCGTCTCTGACTCGCAATATCACCATAAGCATATAAAATAAGCATATAAAAAATATATACAAGACTACGGCGTAAATTTTTTTATGATAGAATTGATGTAATCCTATTGTTGAAATAATTTTTACTGCGTATTTGATTTCGAACGATGAACTCTGAGGCCGATGTGACTGACAAGTGAACTATATCGTTTGAACCAACGGGTCTCTTAGATCCGATTTTTGGTGATACAGATTGACTGATACATATCTTCTGAATGAATGTTTTTTTTTTTATATAGATTGATATTTTAATGTTTCGCTATTTCCGCAAAGGGCGCCTCTAAATCCAGCAGTGGTGTTTGTAGGATATATTTATTAACATTAAGTTGAATACCTTCAAGCGGTAAATAACGATGAATGAAAAAAGTTAGTTACCCGTCTTCTCGTTATGTAACCTACCGAGTAACCTGATGCTTTAAACGTTTCGCTAGCTCGGTCAGTGCAACTCCTGGCAAGGCATGAAGGATAAGAGGATGACAAATTCAGCGTTAGAATTTTTAGAAGAAAAATAGACAGCACTTACCCTAAATGTGTTTTTCTAACGTGCGCTTCAATGGCTGAGCGGGCGTTCGTGGAAGCTCCACATCCAGGCCAGGTGCATTGGAAGACCATGCGGTTTATCTGAAAATAAGGAAGAACAGTTAGTGATGTACAAAGTAATGTTAATAAGAAACATAAATTGGCTACATATTAGACTGAAGGCTAGATATCTTATCGGCAAACGCATACAGATAAAATTTTGCAAATTCTATACAAGGCTGCATCGCATAGTCGGTTAAAAAACTTCCTCCCGGTATTTTTTTTGTGTGAACACATAAATATTTGTGTTTTATAGAAAAAATATTTTTATATATAATCAATTATCAGGTTAGATGATATTGCAGAGAAAAAATATTTTAAAAAAAGTCAAGAGTAGATTCGAAGTTGCTTTAGAAGTGTTTAAAATTAGCCTAAATTTGATAAATACGTAACACGTGCGCGTAGCTATTAATATAAAAATACACAGATTATAAATAAAAAAAATGATCGTGCAGAGATCACAAAATTGTATGCCCACCCGAAGAATTCACAATGTTATCATATGTTTATTAGTATTTATAAATAATTTTATAATTTCGTCGTTACGTAAAAATGCTCGGATTGCGTAAAATTGCGCACATCCGAACCTATTTTTATATTAATGCTTTTATAATAAAGAAACAAAATAAATTTTTGTCTAATGATTTTTTTTTCAATGAAAATCGCTTCTATTGGAGTTGAAAGTTAAATTCCATCATTATCTGGGGATAGAACTACGCTTCATGCACAATAACAAATAATACGACGAATATTTGCTAGTCTATAATAATATGTACACGTTCTTGGCATTTTTCAGAAGCAGTGTCTGCTTCCGTATTCTCGACACTCAATTCCTGGCACTGGCATTTCCACGTTATTGTTTCGGCATTTAATGTTGACAAATATTTCGAGGTTAGCTTTATCTGTGCATTCTCCTATTGAGATCCTCTCAATGAAAAAAACTAGATTTGCAGTCAATGCTGTATTAATTAAACCATTAATTAGAAAACAAATGCACAATTATTAAACACGTACATAATGCATTCGATGTATTTTTAAATGATTTATTTTACATGCAGATTATCTAAAACTCTAAGAGTTACGACGAAGCAGTCTGTTTTCTATTTATAATTGTACACTATTTGACCGATTTAAACATAATTTTACTAAATACTAATTATTACTCTTTAGGACCTTGAGCAAGACAAGACATTCAATAAATGTGTATTTATTGAATGTTATCTGGTCTAAATTATGCTCAGTTTCACTCTAGGATCCTGAGGAAAATGAATATGGAAAATGTAGTCACCCCACTAGACTTCTCCGGATCTCTCCAAACCTGGATCAATTTTTATGGTAAGAATAAGCCTTTTATTTATCATCAAAAATCATCAGTGTTTTTAAATTATAATTAAATCTGAAAGCCGGGCATCGCCTGGCACGGACCGCTAGTAATAACTATTATTTTAAAATGGAAAGCAAAACTGATTACATGTAAGTGCAGGTAATACATAATAATGGAGAATCACCGTTAGCGCCATTAGCGCTGTGGAATCTGTCAATTTCAATTGCGCATATTTGCCGTAATAAAACGCCATTAAACTCTTCTGGAACGACCTTTCTCTTCCATTATGTGCGGCTAACAGCGGACGGGCGTTGCATTGAAAGCGAGGCCCTTCAAAACGGAGGCGAGAGCAATCGAAACGGTGAACAGACTAAAAGCAATATGCAGTTTGTCGTTTGCAAATTGCAATTTCATACAGCGCGCAGCACGACAAAAATACGGAATTTACGATTTGAGTCTCGCCTCGGATGAAAACTGCGCGGAACGGCCGAAATTGGATCGGAACTTCTCAATCACGACTACAGCCATTTTATTCACAACAAAACAAAATGGTTCCACTGACTGCTGTGTAATAAAAATATGCGTTACGTGTGACAGATGGCACCCCTGCGGAAAATATGTTTTACTGGTTTTCTCGCCGCACCTCGTATACAGAATGTACCTTGCTTTGTATGATATTTTCAAAAAAATTCCGAATTTTATTCCAAAACCAGTATTGTTTTTCGTTTGTGGAAAATAAAAAAAAACATTCATTACCTTCCTCATTGACATCTACAAAGATACTTAATACTTGTACATTCTTACTTCTTAATACTTGTACATTTAGATCCACATTCGCGAACTTCGTGTAAGATGCCTTTGAGAAAAACAAATTTTACTTTAAAACAACCAACCCCGGTTAAATATCATTCGATTCTTCGCCCAAATGAATTTAGAGAAGGCACGTACTGCTTTGAGTTTACCAGCCATATTCATATTTTGCGACGGATTTAAAAACGTCAAAATTATTGGTAAAATGATTATGTCTAAGTTGTTATTCAAGAAATAGGGAGCAGCACATTATAAAAGCAATAAAATTGGATTTACATCAAAAGAGTTGGAATAAAAAGTAATGCGGCAAATCCATTTAATATCTGGGTCAGAAATGAAATACTGCACGACTGCGCCCGGCGCGGTGGCAGATAAATCTACCTCGCCGCCATTTGGAACTCATCGCCCCGGTGTGGAAAGGAAAATAGAACGCTCGGAGAGAAATGAATAAAAATGAAAACAGCCGTGGTGCCGAGGGTGATTGAAAGTCGAATAAAAGATCCTAGAACCGGAAGTCAGCGGAATGAGGATGGAATCTTCTGCGGTCTTAGCTTTCAACACATTTTATTAAGATTGAATTTATCGGAATGGAGAATAAATTTCAATGAAAATGTCAGTTCGTATTTTGTATAGATTTAAAGTAGATTTATGGTGCGAACATATTAGATCTGTATATAGATGTATTAGATCTGTAGATCTGTATATACAACACTTATTGATTAAAGGTGAGAAAATAACGCAAAATTCTATCATTTATGATTTTTCCAAGTCGTGTTCTAAAGTAATTTATGCCAAAGTCGCCTACAATATTATTCCTATATTTTATACTAATATTATATGTGTGTCGCGTTATATCAAGTAAAATTTTTAGAGATTTTTTGCCCTTTTTTTACCAATTCACGTACAATACAGTAATATTAAAACTTATGATGTTTATCACAATAAAAAAGTAGTTAGTAAAGGTGACAAAGTTATTAGAGTCCTACAAAAAATATTTTTCAAATTTCTGCAAAGTTTTTATTTGACTTGTCTAAAGCGAATGAGTTTTTGTTTTTAATATTCGGTATAAATTACTTTCACGATAGTCTAACGTTTTTTATAAAAGATAAGTCAGAAATATTGAAAAAAAAATTAAACTCTATTCAAAATTGAATGAAGAAGAATCCTCCAAAGTTTTTGCAACCAAATAGGAGACATCCTGTATAACATCTTTAAAAATGTCTTTATCAAATTTGACAAAACTCACCAGAATGGCTGCACATCTGGAGCGCTGTTGGAAAAGAAGCGACCAAATTAAAAATGCTAGAATTTAGTTTTATTATTTGAAATAAGTGGAGCGAGGATGCACCGCTTGCGCCCCTACACTTGACACATAAACCGCGCTCACCGCAGCGCTGACCCACTTCCTCGAGTGAATGGCGCGAAGGGTGGCGAGAGAGAGAGGGAGCTAGCAGCGAAAGCGGCTTTCCACCCGCCTACATTAGCGCCGCCCTTCGGGAAACCCGGGAACGTGCAAGATTCGATTTTCCCTCTCAATTATTCAACAAGAATAGGAAAGGTCGTCAATCGGATTAGTGTTTTTTCTCAATAAAAAAACAATTACAGTGGTACTTCGGTATGCTTCCTTAATAGTCCTTTCCATCTATTCCTTTTAATATTCCTTTATTTATTCCTTTCTTCATCTCTTTATTTCCTTCCATTCCATTAATAACATTCCTTTAAGAAATAAAGGGAAAATGATTAATCCGTTCCCAAGCAGACCTCTAAAATATATAGACACGGACTTGTGTAAATTTTTTGATACCCGGCTGGTGCTAATACGTTTGACTAAAAAAATTACTACAATCTTGTAAATTTTGAAACGATTAAACTTAATACTCTCAATTCAATCACTTGAAACCTTTCAAACGTAAAACGTTAAAATTGGAGACATTATAATATTATACAATTACAGTTAAGTAATATTGCTTATTTCAGAATACTTCCGAAATAGTATAATGTCTTAGTAAATAAATCGCGTTTTATTATAAGAATACGTTTTAACAACATCTATTACAATAGATATTTTTTTTGCAGAAAATACTTTTTTTTTAATACATTTAAATGTTTTAAATTCAATATAAAGGTATCTTGAACATACGCGATATTCTTCCACTGTGACCCAATCCCCTTTCTAAAATACGGGCTTAGTTCATAGTCTGTGGTTCCCATGAAAAAAATCCTATTGTTATTGGCACATTGCACATTGATGGTGTTGTTAATAAAATACATAAATACCAAAGCAATTAGATTAAATAAATGAAAAATTTACATTTTAATTTTCGCTTTTCCCTACTTGGACCTGGTTGAGGATCATCAGATTGTAGACTTTGACGTTTACTAAAAATCTGTCCACAGAAATTTGCTTCGCCTTCTTAAGGCGTTTTGAAAATGTGGTGATTCCAGAGACAATGCTATTACGGCTTGTTGTAGTCGCACTACACACAAAAATCTATATATACATATATATATATACCTACACTTTTTAAGTAATCTTGTAAAACTGCAAATGCAGTTTGTATGCAAGACTACATTACAAGATACTTTATATATTCATAATACATTGCTTAAGAATACTTGATAAAAAAGTAACCCATAAAAAACAAGTTTTTATTATACTCCCCTTCTTTGTAAAATATAACAACAATTAAAGACGAATTAAAACATATAACATAACACTAAACTTACAGTAATTTAATATATTTCTAAAATGTCAGATGTTTTGAGCTTTGATAAGACACTTTATGCTTTGAAGATTAAATTCTAAAAACGTTTGTCAGTCAGTTTACATTTTCGACATTCGTAGTGAAGTACCTATTATGTATACCGACGGAGTAATTCAAATTTAGAAAATATTCCGCGACGTTATCGGGCCGCCGTTTAGCTCCGATTTATTTTTTAATCTGTCAAAAAAACATTTAACAGTCAGTTTGTTAAATATTTAGTTTTGAAATTATATATTGCTTAAAATTATTTGCTTCTTTTATTTCTTGTTATTAAGTCGTTATTTGTCGTGTCGAGTGTAGGTACCTATTTGTTTTGTATTAGTGTTCCAAATCTATCTTCCAGTGTCAGATTTTTATTAACCCGCTTTTGTATTGGTAAGATTTTACACATTTAAATAGATTGTCCGAACATTTGTAGTCTAGTGGTAATCTCTAATCTCCGAACCACCGTTTACTTTTTGTTTACATAAATTTTCCGGCCATTTTTTTTCAAATATCCGCACAGCGAAGGCCAGCTCCGCTCCTTCCGGGACTCGGCATTCCTCGACCCGGGGTAGTGTTGGTACACGATAGCGCAAACAAAATAATAAATAATTCAAAGTAGGAGCAAACAAAGAAATCCTTATCTTGACGGAGTGCCGGATCGATCCGCCGCTAGCCTCGCGAAGATGGATGCCGGTTTCGGCGCCAAACAAAGCGCATCAGTCGCCATGGCAACGTCGCCGGCTACGCGGGAAATGTCGACGGCTGGAGTGGGGGCGGGGATCTGCCTACTGGCACATTCGACAACTTTCCGGAACTAGAACGAGGGAATAGGGATTTGGGGAGATTTCGCGATAAAACGGGGCGAGACAAAGACTTTCAAAGTTGATACGCCAAAGCGGCTTTCTGTTGTTCATTTGGACATGGCGGCGATAAGTGGAGGGAATCAATAAGTGATAGGATGCAATAGTGGCAAAGTGATCTGCAAATAAATAGAAATACGAAAAATCAATTCGTTGAAGCCTACTTTTGAAGCATAGCACTATACGAAAATGAATTTCGAGTTCGAAAATGCATTCGTGGTGCTGGAAAAGGAAAGAATGAATAAACTGGACTCGGGGAATTACAAAAGAGGATGTTTTGAGCTGAATGAATGCAATCCAACATCTTCAGACATCTTCTGGAAGGTGTCCAGGACATGGCGAATGGTGAGAATTGCAAAGAAAAAGAACGCTAAAACATGATAGAAGAAGGAAGCGTGTTATCAGAAATCGTTATACTATATCGACGGTCCTGACGTATAGGTACTTTCGAATCTGCAAAAAATCTATTTTCGTTTTACTATTTTAAACCATCCGATTTACTCTATATTTTCAGATAATGTTAAAAATGGTTTATTTATCCTTTAGTTCATGCTTAATTTGACACAAAAATTCAATTTTTTTATATCCGAAAATATACAATAAATTAAATGTTTTAAGAAAGTAAAACAGAAAAATAATTTTAGCAGATTCGACAGTACACGTAGGGATCGTCGATATGGATGGAGATATAGCTTTTATAAACATCTAAACTCATCAAAAAGTTCCTGGCCTTGATATGAATACGGTCATTTTAGATTTAATACCAACTATAGCAAATCTACACAAGTAGTCCTAAGTAAATTGATATTAAAATCAAATTTTTACAAAAAAGTAAAGAACACAGTTTTATAACAGTATATTTCAAGAACGTATTGCGTTGAACAACGCGTCAATCACAAATAAACCTTTTACTTTCTCTTTTAGAAATAACGTAAGACCTGGGGAGTGAGGGGGTGGGGTGAATCCGCTTTCCCCGGCGCTTTATGGCTCGCTGTAACGCTGCACACCGCTGCATTTTCCACTTTCCTGCGGCACGTGTACGCCACCCTCCCCTCCCTACCAATTGACAACTGGCCCCGGTAGCAGCCCACCGTCCACAGTGCAGTTGTGTGAATAGCGCTATTAGGGAACGGGAGAGAAGAACGGGACCAAATTTGAATACGAATTTGACGTTAATCGCGACTTATAAATGTTTGACGGCGAAATGAGTGGGAAAAAGTGACGGGTGTCGAGCGAAAATATGTAAATTTATTTTCAGTCGAAAATGGGGTTCAAATCTAAATTATAACACCTTCTGAGGGAGTTGGATAAAATTAATTCAAAGAAAGAAAGTTCATTTTACAGAGTTTTGAAGAGTTTAGTAAATGTTTTAAATATACATGTACAAGGTATGACTGATGTAGTATACAATACTTTACATGTACCTACCTACATTACTACATTTTAAAGAATAACGTTTTACAGAAAATATGTCAGAAATACTGAAAAAAATGCAAACTTTGAAGTACCTTATCTCCATAAGTACAATATTAGGACAACGTTGCTTGAACATTTTCGAATCATAATTTAGGTAGGGATATAGATACCTGTTAAGTACAGTATACTCTTAATATTAGTATTTATCAGATTTTTCAATGATAAAGGTTACGTAATTATCCATGATTACTTAACCAGAGTAGGAATTTGTACATAGGTACTACGGGTTATTGCGTGAACATGTTACCAGGTCACGAGAAGACCTTTTCAGATTATTTAAGTAACATGAATATTTATTAAATTTTTCATAGATATAAAGTAGATTCATAGTAGATAAAGGGCAATTTATTCAGGATTATTTGCATATTCGCCGACGTTGACGAATGAAGCGTCTGCGCCTACGCATTTTAATAGCGAATTTCTAAACCTGCATCATCCATAATAAACCGGAAAATTATTACGAGATTTTCAGGGTTTTGATTGGACGCAGCTGAAACAAAGTAATCCTCATATTCCGTGGTGCACGCTTCGACACAAAGGAAATTCGCGGGAAAATCCCTCCAGTGACGAGCGCAGCGCGTCGTCTGTACGACATAAAGAAAGCGAACAAAGCTGTCAGCCAACGCGCGTGCGCGCGAAACAACGCTTTTCTTTATCGCGGCACTTCTGGTTAAAATTAACATGACTTAATTTTTTTTTATTCCTTCGAGTCATGAAGCAATATAGAAACATAACTATAAATAATATTCAGCACTGCACATCATTTACATCCCTGGCTGCCGCATGTAATAATGTTATATTAGTAATAAATCATTTTATTGCAGTTAAATGTCTCTGTAAACGTAACTCAACATTAAACTGGTGACAAGCGGTATTAATGACATAACCTCACTTCATAAAATTTCATAGCAAACAGAGAATAACTCTTTTTCAACATAAAACATGTCTACACTTCTTCAAACATCAAAACTTTGAACAAGAATTTTCTCCTTTTTTTCACACGAAACAAACACATTGTGCTGAGACATAATATCTATAAATAAAATAACTCTTTGTTTAACACCACTTTATTATAAATAGTGTTGGTAAACAAAAAGTTATTTTATTTAAAGATAAAGAATTTTCTTGTCTTATTTGTAAATCTCCGCGACTTTTACGTTGTTCTTCAACTCTAACCGTACGTTACATACGCCCAAACCATATAAGTAAGTCTTTCGTCATTATATCTACACTCACCTTAATCAAAATATATTATTTTTAATGAATTCATTTTACTTTTACTCTTTCACTGTTATACAAAATGTATTAACTAAATCATTTTAAAATTTAGTTAAATTACGATAATGTTAAATTATTACAGCACTATTCCTGGTTTACTTACTCAGAGCATATAAAAGTTCATCCACTTTTAATAAATAAGATACAATATTTTTTATGTTGATAAGTTTATATAAGTTTCTTGTTTTTTTATTAATATATAATGTTATATAGTAACTTCTTGTTGTAATGGTTATGATCCTTGTCTAGTGATCCAGCGGTCAGTGGTTCGAGCCCCGTTCCCAGGGTACCAGCAATTTGGTCCTATTTTCATAGCATAATGATTTTTTTAAATTTCTTTTAATAAAAAGAAAATGGTAGGTAGTTAATTGTGAAACGATTTTCATGATACAATCGCAAACCAAAAATTGTATTTTATATAATAAATCGTTCCTCATACTAATATTTTACAATAATTGCCCAAAATTTGTCAAAACATTTTTAAAAATATTTGTACGATTTCCAAAATTCACGCTGACCATCGAAACACTGCCGTGCATCTCTCTCGCTAAAAGGGTCAGACCTTGGCTGAGAAAATCAATAGAACGTGGCAACACAAAACTCTGACCTCGGAGCGGATTTAGAGTAAAAACAAAAACATTTCACTTCAGTAAAAACATGACATTAGTAGACATATATTATCTAGAAATATCCCTATGTGAGAAAACTTTTTCTATCTTCTCCGACATAATAATATTATGATTTAGTCTGTGGAGAGTAAGGCGAGCTTCCACATTGAGTAAATAACAAAGGTATTCTTCCGCAAAACATTCCAAACAATGTGGATAGCGTCTGAAAATAACTAAATTTTGCGTACAACATGATGGACTTACTTATTTTGTTTGGTAATGTTGAAAGGAGAACGAATGCTGAATTATTTTTCTCAATAAAAAATGTTTATCAGTGCAGTATTCGATTTTTAGTAATATTTTATCTATTCGTGTATTAACCTTAACATATAGATTTATGCCGTCGCTGAATTTTTTATAGAACTTTTTGAGTTATATATCTTACCGTTAAGGCAGCGTTCGTAAAAAAACGCATCGCTCGATAATTTTTTCGTCGACTTTAGTTGTAAAACAGGTCACCACGAAAAGCCCTTTTATTTTAACGGGATAATATACAACCTTTGTCCATCCTGAGAGTCCATTCTATACATTGAAAGAATTTTAGAAATCGGATGGGTAGTTTATTTTAGTTTTAGTCGGAGATTACCTCCTACATCCAAACTTGCAAACCTTACTTCTTTATATTATATTAGTATGGATTTGGGAGTTTACGAATCTAAAAAACTGATAAACTTGAGTGAGGAATGAAATATGAATCTACTAGGCCTGAGAACTTTCTTCGTACATTTTCTTCTCTATTCTCTTTTCTTTTACTTCCGAGTCTGTAATATGCTTGCCAAGGGTAGCCGATTCTGGCTCGCCAGTTGGCAGTACCTGGTAAGAGGGAGGCCTTCTCCCAAGAGCCTCACTGCGCCCCGCTCATTACAGCGGAGAATATTCAAGTCCTTACACTACCTACTCTCGCATCAAATATTCACTCTTTCGAAAATTATGTGAGAGAAAAAACCTTGTTAATATTTAATTTTCAAATAAATCACCGTATCAATCTTGGTACCTATATACTTATTTAAATATTTCAAAACGATGACCTTTTCAAATTTATCGCGTAAATGTACGACTTTGCGTGTTTATGTATTAAATATTTAAATGATAGTATAATTACTACGCCAGGATACGTAATCGCTTAAATATGGATACAACCTGCATTATAACATTCATTAATGCAAGTTGCAAACATTATTAAAGGATTAAAAAGATCTTGAAATGATTTTTTTACGCCGCATGTGACAATGAGATGAGTAAGTTTTCGACTGGCTGCTTTACTCTGTGTACAAAATACAATGAATGAATGGCAGTTCTCTGCAACCCTGTGATACTCTTTAGGTGAATTTCGTAACTAATATAGCCTTAGAGACAAGTGTGTACACATGCTATAAAATATTACCCATAGATATTATCACGAACATTTTGTTTAAAACATTGTAATTCATTGCTACAAAGATACGCGTAATTATTTAATAATTTCTGACAAGTCCTCGAATACGACAGTCCTTTATAAAGGCTTTCTCGTAGCTAGTAGCAAAAAATCGGGGGGGGGGTCTTCTTCATTCAATTTTGAAAATAAAATATTATTTACACTCGGGTGAAATGTCGACAGTTACAGAGGTAAGCGACATCAAAGATAGCATTTTTTTAAATATTTCTGACGTATATTGTCTGTAAAACGTTGAACCATCACTGCGGTAACTTATAAGGAATATTAAAAATTCATTATCTTTAATAAAAGTCAAATAAAATGAGAAAAACGTTACAAGAAATATTTTTCGAATTTCTGCAAGGTTTTAATCATTTTATTTGACTTGCGAATGAATTTTTAATATTCAATATAAATTACTTTCATGATAGTTTAACGTTTTACAGAAAACAAGTCCTTGATGACGCTTATCTCTGTAACTGCCGATATGTCACACAAAGCGTAAAAATATTTTCTGTTAAAAATTAAACGAATTAGAATTCCCCGAATTTCTTTCTTCCAGCTACGAGACTTTCTATATAAAAAAGCAAATAAAATGACAAAGCATAGATCAAAGTCTACAGTGACAACAAAGAATGTGATTTTCGTTGATATTCTTCTGGAATGATATTTTTTCGAAAATTGCGGCACGTAGAAAGTGGGCAGGAAACTACTCCCCTTCTAGAAAATATTAAAATAGACACTGGGAAAATAAACATGGAGTAATAATATAACACCCTCAAGTTCATTCAAAAGCTGGGGTAATGACTTGTCACTTATTGCGTCTACCCACTTTGGGTGTGCGAGGATTTTCCAGCTCGGCGTTTACTAAATGCGTAACGTAAACGGAAAATTGCGTGGGCGGCTTACGCGCTCCGCTGTTACGCAGGTACCCGCGGCTTCCGCACTTCCCCGCCGCCCGCGCAGACCGCCCCATCCCTGCGGGCCGCCACCCTCGGCCTTCAGGCCCGCTTCCCGCCAGCCGCGCGCCCCGGCGAGCGTGTACTCTCCATTCAAGGGTAAGATCTGCGCCGCAAGGAGGCGGCGAGAAAACAGACCCACGCGGAAAAAATTTACCTTCGAGGCATTATTTTTAACGTAAGTATTGCGTTTTGTTATCATTGTTCACGGCGTACATTGGTTAATATTTTTCATAAGAAATTATTTTTAAAATTCCAAAATGGCGGAGTTTTGCGCTGTCCCGCAAAGGTCTTTCTCCGTGAAGAGCAGATGGTGGGGATAATCACGTTGCCGCGGTTTAAGTGAAGCTAAAAAGTTGATTATTTTCTTGTTAAATAATATAATGTCTACGATGTACCGTATCGAAAAAACTAGATTTTTTTGTGCAAATGAGATCAGTTTGAAAATAATATAAGTTATATAATATTTATAAGCAAACTGCGTATTTTATCTATAAACATCTTATGGCTAAATGGTAGATAATATTATTACTAAGATGTGTGCAAAATTTGAACAAAATCGGCTGAATAGTTATCGAGATATTATCTCCAAAAGTCTGCGAAAGGGAGTTTTGAGAAACATGGGGAAGAATAATGTAATTCGTTTAAAAATTCACCTACTACGTTAACTTCAAATTGCTCAGCCAATTTTGAAAATCTTTGTATCAGTGTTGGCTCTAATTATTCTACGAACTTCGAGCCATAAGAAAAGGTAAAAAAATATTAATTAATTAATTCTTTAATCAGTCTTTCCGGGATATAGACGAACCTTGCTACCCTTGTCTTTGCTAAGTCTAGAACTTTCCCGTTCCAGACGAAGGTCAATTCGGCGAACTCGTGTAGGTATCGATCTAGGTTGGTACCTACCGACTGTGTATAAGGTACTTCCGTTTTCCTAGGGATGTCGAGCTGCGGGATGTGTATTATTATCCGTACAGTGCAACAAGATTCGAGTTGATGAGAATGTATTTGTCGTGAAGGGTGTTTGTTATACATAATCTGTGACTGACAGGAGAGCATACACACTGATGTATTTTGAGTGAGATATGTGAAATAGACATGTTTACAACACTATCCACACAAGCCTGCAGATGAGACGCTCGAAGTAAGTTTAAATTAGTTCAGAACAATACGACTCTGGCCGTCTATTTCGGAGATATTGAAGCATTCGAAATGTGAATCTATTTTGGAAGATTATCCAAAACAAGCTGCACGGACAGCGTTAGGAGTGAAGTTGTTATGGTTCTAACGAATAAAAAAAAGAAGTTATTAAAATAATAAAAATCCGATAACTATAATATCTCGGACATGTGATAAGACATCCAGAGAAGTAAGAGATCTGGCGTCTCATTATGCAATTATGAAAAGATTGATGTGTAACATCTCTCCTCTCGCTTTCCTGGAATCTGTGGCAGTGATTTCGTGAAAACGAACGGAAATGCGTAACAGGAAATAAGACGCGCGCAATTTCATTTAACCAATGAGTGCGCGCCCAGCACGCGCGATGGAAAAAAAATCAATGTCCAGGAAGTGCAAGATGGAAAAAAATCAATTTCCAGGAAGTGCCATCACAGTGAAGACGCACGCTACCAGCATGACTTTTTGTAAACGTATATTTTGGAAAAAAAATATAAATCAAATATTTATGCTACAGATTTTTATGATATATCGAAATATGAATACTACGATAATAATTGTGATAGAAATATTACGAAATATATGTTTCATTCCGATGTTTTTTACAAATAATTGGCTACGTAATAGTCATACTGCGATATTTCCACTGCACGCCCCTGCTACCAGCCAACGCTTCTGATTTTGTATATATGTCGCAAGGCTGGTGTGAAGCGTGTGGATGCTGTAATTTTGATATATTTTGGCTTATATCTTCGAAACTATCCAATAAATATATTTTTTACATTAATGTAAACAATAAACTACCCTTAATGATTAACATTCTTAAAATTTAAGTAATTTATATGATTATTTTTAAATATTTATTCAAAATTTTCATACAATATGTATAGCGGCAAACAACCACCATCTATGAAAATAAATAAAAACATATAATTGACCAAACACATTTCTAAACAAAATGCGTATGTCGATATACGGTACCTTCCTAGTGCGGCAAAATTCAATAATAAATAAATGCACATACATTTTCTTTACTTGTATTTACTAGTTAATAAATATACATATATAGGTATTAGCTTTTTTAAATTTTGATTTTAATTTCTGTTGCAGCTCAATTGACATTTTTAATAGTGAGATGTCAAATGTTACACATCACATGCGACTACTGTAAGGCTCGCTCGTTTTTTTTTTTCTGAATTTAGGGGCCCTGAAAGAAGGAGAACTTCACGGCTAAAAATCTAAGACAGTGGTTTGGCCAGCTATTCCGGGCCGCAGTAAACAAAGTGATGACAGCCGACGGATAGATACACGAAGAAAAGGAAGATTTCAGTACCTACCCAAATGTAATCTAAAATAATATCTTAACTATACAATAATTATGAGCTATAAAAATATATTTTATGAAACAGTCACGAATTATTAATGTTTATTAAGCTGGGAGGATTTATGTGCGTGCAAGACCGGATGACATCACTGATTTCGTATTGAATCAAAGGAAAATTCAAGGTGAGTTCTGTCAAAGGTCATTTATACACGAAAATGATTGATGGAGGTAAAAAGTGGGATCGTGACTGCAAACACTGCCATGTGGAGGAATACCTCCATATTGATTTACAGCAAATATTGAAACGCGCGTCATTTATCAGTGTCATGAAACACTCAACTCCTAGTTCTGTGTTTAGTAATTTAAAGGGAAATAACTGCGGCCATCAATTTTTTTTTCTCTCACAATAATAATGCAATGTTACTCAAGACCTTTCCAAGAATCAATTACTTGTGGATTTTTTCGAATTACTGAAACAAGTCATACCTTATACCTTTAGTATAAGTTACCTATAGTTGCGTATATAACTAAGTCATCTTGACTAAATTATCTATAATGCCGTGAGAATCTGAAATCCAGAAGAACTGCACATACCTAATTTGGAAGGTTTTAAGGAACATAAGAAGAGAAAACATTTTCTATAAATTGCGTCAGACAGTCTTTATTTGACAGACGTCATAGACGTGCGAACATAGCTAGCCAGCGAATAAAGTACCAGAGTACCTACCTGCGTGCAGAATATTTTCGTAGCGGATCAGTGCGACATGAACGGCGCAAATAAAGGCATCAATCAATCAATGGAATATTCTCGAATGACGATTAGTGCGAATTACGGAATAGTGTTCCAATTAAGTTTGTGGCCAGTGACTTTGAGTAATCAATAACATTTTAAGTTGTGGCAAGAGCGTGCAGTGAGTACATTGAAGCATAACTTTTATGTAAACATATAATTTGGAAAAGACATCGAAATTAAATATTTATGTGTCGGAATATTTTGATATTTAAAAATCTGAATAATATGAGAATACTTGTGATAGGAATATTACAAGATTCTTTTTTTTTTCAAATATTTGCTTACGAAAATGCCATGCTTCAATGTTTTCACTGCACGCCCCTGGTTTGTGGTGTTTCATTTCATCCCTCACCGCCCCGAATCCGTGACACTATATTATTCATTATTTTAAATGAATAAAAAGAGAACAGTTTTAACACACATTTTATTTGACTAAAAATATGGAAGAGATCCATACTGACTTGACTTGAGAAAGCATGGGCTAACCACGAAAGAACAGACGATGAAAATTTAAATTTTGATTTAGTTTGTCTAAATATTACATTTTACTTTCATTATTTGTGATAATCCTGTAACATTAATAAACAAATACAGTCCTCTATTAAAAAGGGTATCAAACATTAATTCTCCTGTTTTTATTCAAAATAATTTCCCCAATCACCGCACTTACGAAACTACTAATTACTTACTATTCTAAAATACACACTTGTATAACACACTATGTACTTGTATTTTGACCTATGGCGTTTTAGAAAAATATCTTTCAATGCTAACGATAAAAATGGCCAAAACATTTATTTAGAAGGCCTTGTTCTACAGCGTTTCACGCGCTTGAAAAGGCTTCAAATATCATTGTAAATGAGACATACTTTGCGCTTCGAGGCGATAAGGGCAAATAGGTACCTACCCAGATATAGGCGGGAGCCTACCGACGGAAGGGAGGATAAATTGCGCGCAGACCTTGCGCAGTCCTTGGCAAAAGGCTTTTCGGTAATATCACAAGTCTCGACACGTGGCGGCCTGTAGGTAGGACCCACCCAGCCACCAAGGCCGCTCGGTAGAAAGTTGCCGGAAATGTAACGAAGAGAACATCGCTAAGCGTTCTTTATGTAAAAAAATAATAACTCAATTCTGGTCTAGTAAAATTTTTATCTGATGTATTTTTATACATTATGGTTTAAATTATTACACCTGGAAAAGTTACGAGCTATTCGCGTATGTGTATTACATAACCGGAAAACTTAACTTCAGTTTACCACGCTATAGTGCAAGAAAATCTCCAATATGCTGTATAACCCGAGGAGTGGCATATAAAACAAATCTACTCCCAATTGTACAACGTCTGATAATCAAAATAATATTTTGAAAAATTTAAAGAGTAAAAATTTATTGATCTTGTCCTGAGAAATGCAAAGAATTAATGAAAGAAAAGACACGAACGTAGTTTTATGATTGAAAATCGCACACGACAGAAATACATATTCCACAACAAGGAAAAAAAGATTTTACCGAAGAAAAATAACTACAAAAAGCAATCAAAGACATTTTTATTAAATATCGTAGATTAAATTTAAATAATTTCAGCATAATCCTCTTTTACACACAAGCGCTCGCTTATATGGGAGAGATAATATTTTAATAGTTGTAATATAAATAAAAAATCTTATTGTTTATATATTATGTGTATTAAGAATTCCTTTACAATAAAAAATATATAAAATAGGTAACTAATAAAAAATTTGTTGTATGTTTTGTAAAGAATAATACAATAAATAATTATTTAAACTTATCTGGACGAACTTTTATAAGAATTTACACTTTTAAAATTTTGATATTCCTGTGTGATTTATTTATAAACTAGCATTTCATGTTTGGCTACACTTTACTTACGTACTTTACAAGATTTAATATTTGCTGATTCGTAATAAAATACATAATTCGAGTCACGATAGTTTTAATTCATTTAAATATTATCTAATATCGTGATAATTGATATTTGATGGGTGCTTTATTACGCTGAAACATTAGTTTAATGTCTGCCTCGACCACGGTGCACGCACTTCCCCCGCGCTGAGGGAGACGCCTCCTATTAGCTAGATTGTGTACTAGACTTTGCGCCGGACATCACCTCACTGCACATGTTCCGGTAGGTACTGTAATAATTAGTTTTTCAAAGTGGCCACACCTCGCTTTGTCGCTCGCTGGACGCCGCGTTGCGATTTCACGTCCCACCGCCCGCGCAATGGAACCCATTTCCCGCGCTTTTCCGCCGGGTAAGCTGGCTTCAGTCGAATGTTTTCCAGCCAATTTGACAGAAAAATTTGAATGTGTTCGAAGGATCGCGAATGTCGAAGAATTTATTTGGTTTTCTGCTACATTAAATTACTAAATTACGTAGAGCCTTAAACGAAAAGTTTCATATTCTCTACGCGTAGAAATTTGAATGTATGTTTGTCTGTTCTTACATCATCCAACTCTTTCCCCTTGATATAAATGTTTTTTTTTAATTAATTTTAATTAAATGCTATTTTCTGTAAAACGTTGGAATAGCACTACAAGAACTTATATGGAATATTTAAAATTCATGTACTTTGACTGACACGAGTCATTAAAATATCGAGAAATTTTCAATATATTTTTTTGTGAGGCTTTTGTCATTTTATTTTAATAATATAAAAGCGAATTAATTTTAAATATTCCGTTTGAGTTATTATAGGGATAGACCAACGTTTTACAGAAAATAAGTCGGAAATATTGAAAAAAAAAATGCAAACTATGATTTCGCTCATCTCCGTAACTATCGACACTTCACCCAAAGTTTAAAGAATATTTTCTAACCCTCGGAGTTTTTGCTACTAGATACGAGACACCCATTTGGCCGTATTCTGAACTAAGCAATATTTCTGTATCTTGACAGTAACGTTTGTGTAACATTAGAATGCCGCTAATTGTGACGTTTTAAGTTTGACAGGTTTGAAATTAATGAATTAAACCAATCAGAAAGCTGTAAAACGTAAACAAATGTTAAGATATTCACAAATATGAATAATGAGCTTTCTAATTTATTGAATTTATTAATTTCAAACCTTGACGGGTTTGTCAAAGTTTGACAACTTGGAACGTCAAAATTGGCGACCTTACAATGTTATACAATAACTGTCAAAATATAGAAGCAATATTGCTTAGTTCAGAATACGACCAAGTATATGTAACGAAACAAAATTACGAGGAAGAAAATTCGTACGCTAAATTCTACAATGGCGATTGAATGCAGTTAGATAATATTTGTGCGTTGTGAAATAATTCAAATGAGTGAGGGGACAGACAGCCGGAGTTAATCTGTAGTGATGATAACTCGCTCGGGTACCTACCGCGCTGTTGATATGCGGGAATCGTTACCACCAAGGTCAGGGCATGCGCAGCGCACGCTTCCTTTTCCGCGGATTTCTTTGTCTATGGTACGAGATGACCCGATCAATTTAAAATTGTATTTGACGTAAAATAATTATTTAAATGGTCTCTCCTTTACCGCAGGACCTCACCTTTAGTGTTCAATGTAAATTAACGTATTGAATCTTAATAGGCAGGTAGGATAGGCGTCGTATATAAGGTGTCTCGTAGTTTCGTAGCAAAAATACAATAATGAGGAAGTCTTCGTCATTCAATTTTGAATACAAAAATTCTCTGCACTTTGGGTTAAATGTCAACGGTTAAGGAGATGAGCGACATCAAAGTTTGCATTTTTTTCTAAGTATTTCTGTTTTATTTTCTATAAAATGTTGGACTATCGCTACAGTAACTTATGTGGAACATAAAATAAAAATAAAACTTACAAAAAAATATTTTTCAAATTTTTGCAAGGAATTTTTATTTTAACATATAGTTGATAGTCAAACGTTGTACAGAAAATAAGTAAGAAATATTGAAGAAAAAAAATGCAAACATTGATTATCGCTCATCTCCGTAACTGTCGACATTTCACCCAAAGGGTAAGAATGTTTTATTTTCAAAATGGAAGACTCCCTCAAAGTTTTTGCTACTAGCTACGAGACACCTGTATACACTTTATATTTAATTATAATACCTGGATAAGTGAACCTATTAAATAAAATAACAATTTCGTATTGCGTGAACCATTCGTCTAAAATTAATTTTATCTACAAACGGTAGGTACTTAGGAAATCATTACGCAACGATCCGAGTACAAATACAAAATATAAATATTTGATATACCTACCTACATTATAAAAATAACTGGTAGGTATTGAGGGTACACAAACGGCAATAAAAAAGTTGCCACGAACACCTACAAAATTAGATACCCATGTAAATATTATTTTTTTCAACTTTGACTTCACAAAAATAAGGAAGCATTCATTTCAGTAAATTTCTAAAAATACTGGTCTGGTTCAAGAATGCATTATTTTTTCTAATTACGCTTACCATTTGCCTTTTCCGCTTTGTAAAATAAGGTATAATTACTTAATTTTTATTTATATTACACGTTGGATAAATATTATTATATCGCCATCAAAAAATAATATTCTGCGATTTAATTAAAATGTCGAACAACGGATGACGAACACATCCCACTGTTACAACAGCCATCTTGTTTTACCCAGAAATGCAACAAAGGAATAACTTTTAATAGGTAGCATAAAATATTTCCACTGCGCAAACTTACTTATTGCCTTTGTTTCAATTATGGGAGATGATTAAACGAACATCTGCTCCGTGATATTTTTTAATTTAAACAATAGCTTGCTGGCGGTAGCCTTTATATCATAATGAGCGCGAATTACAAAACATTGAACAAAAAGTTGACCAATTACCTCATGATAATTTGTTTTATTTACATTGGAAAAGCTACCGTGTTACAAAATTAATATTCAACGCGACAAAAATATAACATCATTTATTATCGTCGTAGCGCACCAGGTCTGGGTTGTAGAAATAATTCATTTTTATTATCTTCCGCGCCTCATGCCGGCCATGACTTAATGTATATTTTGTTTTCCCGCCATCTCAATTTTGAAACAATATCTATATAATAAAATAAAGCAACTTAATACATACAAAAAGTGCAATTTCATTTCACAATGCGGTACAAAAATATTATTTCTATAAAAACACTTTTTGTTCCGCGTTTTCATTTCAATTGCCGCTCAATCAACTTCGAATATCCGGATAACGACCAACGGAACGTGCATACTTCTCTTTCGTTCGTAAAATAATGTATAGAATTATTTTCTTGTTGTCTCTTTTTAACAGTACAGTTCGCCTTCTTTGCTCTCGCATGCGGTGGTATGCGGGAGGCATCGATTTGTTTTGGTTGCGTCTCCGTCAGACGCGCCTAGCGTGGAATATGACCATCTCCGTCGCACGTAATCCGGTTCAATTGAAATAGTCCACTGAAATGTTACTTCTATCGCGGTTTGATACTGGTTTTTAAACTGTTTTAACAAAAAAAAATATGATGCTATCATTTCTAACAATTCGTTATAGATATACATATGTAATAGATATTTGTTTTATTGTTTATATAGATATAGTATGATTTGTATAGATATTGTATGAATTTTTTAGCGCTCTATCAGTACGAAAAATGGGGCTACTGAGTTATCTCTAAGGATCACTGACTACTAGGCAGCAGGCCCATGTTTTATTTATCGCTGGACCAACAATTATAAAATCAGAAATACTCGTAAGTCTACAAATAGGAAGAATAGATTTTTTGGCTCAGACTTAATAAATAGCTTTGCAATGATTGTAACACAAAACAGTTAGCACTTTAAATTAATAAATAAAATTCAGTAAAACCAAAATATTTAAGTTTTAATTTTTTAATATTAAAATAAAAAACATTTTACAATGATTGAGGGGGGCTGGAAAATTTATTTGTTTTCGTTCCATCTCGCTCGGGTGCCGCAGACTGTCCGAGGGTCTCTGTCACTCAAAGACCGTTTGAACAGAAACATACTAGGTCACGTATCACCATCTCTTTTGCTCTCACGTGATAGCTCGTCATTAAAACACCGCTCACACATCTCGCATCGGTTTGTTTTCGTTGCGTCTCTTTTTAACTCGGGCGGTAAGTCTATAGCCGCGTCTCGTTTAAAAGCGAAACGTCTGTTTATTACTTTTTAGATAGATATGTTGTATAATAACTGCCTCATTTTTCTTTTTCTCAGTACTCAGGTAGGCAGCTCCGACAATTTGTTTGAAAATAGAAAACGCACATGTATTACAAAAACCGCGAAATTATAAGAAATGCAATTATCGAAGAAAAGAAAACTATTACACCAGCTCACTTGTAAATCCCAAAAATCCTGAAAAAACATATTACAATTTAAAACTGTAAACACCAATTTAAAATTTCTGAATGTAGTCTTGCACTCAGGATTCGATATTTACGGTAAAAAATATATTTTTCTAGACCCTGTGAATCCTAAACGATGAAAAATAATTCAAAATAAGCCATACAGCTTTAACTTCACCCGATGGCTCTAAATGATTATTTTTGTGATTCCTGTTATATAAATCGACGCCGTCTTTTTTTACCCACGTTCAAATCGTTACGTAATATTATTTTAGCAACACGACCGCGGTCAATTTAATCAGTCTAAAGTATTCGCCAAATTCCAAGATGGCCTCGAACAAAACGCGATGTGAATTTTTACGACGGCACAGCTAGGACCACTACTAGAATTGGGATCAAGGTTATGTTCCTACTCACATAAATCGGTACGTCAAATTTTACAGTTGGCTTTGCCGTCCGCCATTGCAAATAGCTACCGGGTTTACGAGCGGCACAGCGAACAACGATGCCGCGGTGGGAAATTTACTAACAGATTGACGTCATGTTGATCGTGTTTACCGCGTAGCTGTGTGACGTGGTGTTGGTTTTTCAGAATTGTCCTAATGATCAACATTATTTTAATAATTAGTGTATACGAAGGAAAACTACGTAACTATTAATTATTTTAGGAGAAGAATATACGTATGGGCGGAAAATAAACTAATAACTCAATGATAATTAATACTGACCACCATTATAAATAAATGCATTGTAAAAAGGTTGATTTCTTGGTTATGGCACATCAAGGATGTGTAGTGCACCAATACACATCAATAAAGCGCGTGAACAAATATGCTTACAAGAAAGAGACTAGGTTATATGATCGTTTCGTGGTAGACAGTAATGCAAAAATACACCTGACGCATTTTATCGGTTATGTACACCGCGCGCACTTGTTCTTTTAAATTTGGTGGTTGTCTAAATATAATAAAACAGGCTGTCAAATTATAATTAGTAATATTATTTCATTCCCTATCCATAAAATAATTAAACATTTAACAAATGTATGTACAGTTGCCGGCAAACTTCTTGAAATTCTTTGACGTGGTGGGGGAATGCGCAGAAGACGAAATTTGGTGGAAAGGTAGCTGCGCAAACTTCCCCCCACTACGCCGTAGAATTTCAAGATGTTTGCCGGCTACTGTACCTACTAATATATTGTAATAATAAAAAATATATACTTGCGACAGATTTATCAGTGGCCAACTATACATAGTGTGACGAGTAAAAAATCAAGAAAGAGCAAAATCTTAATAGGAATTTATTCAACAAATATAAATGTGACGTTAATGAGCTTTTTTTTAAAATATTTTTCAAACAAAATATGTCGCTGAACAATGTTCTAAAGCTCGACCCTTGTGTCCGTAAGCAAAGTTGCACCCACTGTATGCTGAAACAACCTTTATTCCACTTCCCATCCATTCTTTAGAGTGACCCAACAGCTGGGCTGATACAGAGGGTTATTTTTTTTATGCCTCCTATTATTTTGTTACCTGGAGTTTTTACACTCCAGACCCCAGACTCCGTCTGCCCTCGATGGACCGCAGAATATTTAAGGGGGTGAATCTTTTATACAAAAAATACCCTTTAAAAAATCAATTCAACGATGTTTCGTTTCAGTTCGTCATTCGGTTTTAAGCGCGCAGTTCTACAAATACTCGTCCCGCATTTTACAATATTATAATATAAAAAATATGTTATTTATGTCGTTAAAATGATATAAACCCGTGAATCAATTACGTACCTTTATAAAAACATGCAGCTTTCGCAGTTAAGAATTATTTTCGTATAAAACTCTTTTGCAATCGTCCAAAGAGCAAAACAACATGTTTATAGATCCCGCACGAAAAGACATAAAATTTTCATAAACAATCATTTATATAACTGGATAGAGCAGGTACAAAACATTATGGTACCCAACATTCATTATTATACGTCAAAAGCGTTCAACATTCCACTAATTAATCTATGTCAGATATATATTTGATTTGATTAATCTTTTCCCAAAACCTATGTCAACCCTTGCGGAGCTAGTTTTATTTGGTTGTAAGAAATTGCCCATTAGCTACAAACCCGCCATTGTAATAGTGTATACACAAAAGGTTGACAGTGCATTGACAAACAAAAATTAGAATGCGAAAAAATTATATTATTATAATTAATAATAACGCCCGAAGCAATAAACTGGACAACGGCCATATTCACTTAATTTTCTCATATTTTAATTATTGTCACTTTGCTTGATATTTTTATTTGATATGAATTTCTATTCTGGATTATTACACTATACTATGATTATTTTTACATATTTTATTTTATTGTATCATATTTTATAGATATTTTATTCCAGCTTGTCACCTTTTTATTTATCTTTTTACTAAATTACGTAATTTCTTGTTCTCTACTTTGCATTCCTCTTTATTCTATTTTTAACACTTTTATTTCAGCTTGCCACTTCTTTTGTGTATTCATATGAGAGACGCCGTTTTGATATAAATGTGAAAATACCATTTTCATTTATTTCCATTTTTTCACTCATTTCGGATGATACTTTTATATTTTTTATCCATGATTTTTATTGTAATGAAATACATATTAGGTATCGATCTAAGGTGGTAAAGTGATAAAAAAAGGCTACTTACTCAGAACAGGTATTTTTATATATCTAGCGAGATAGGTAGTGGCCAATAGGCTCGCTACATATCATCATATATTTATATGTATGTATGTGTGTATGGTATCAAGCAATTAAAAGTCATTTGTCTGATAAAAGCCGATTTATCGGTAATGAAATGAAATTAAACCTATGACCACAAAATACGGAATCCCAGAATTGGGTTCCTTACTCCCATTAAAGGACCAATTAATTTTATGGTTTAATCTTCTTCGCAGTAGATGCACAGCGTATGAATGTCACCCGGATCTGCAGGCAAATGACTGCCGCTGCTCAGTGAACGATTTAACCTGTTGATTTATAGCAGTCACACACACAGCCAAAGTAGCAGAACAGCGGGACAAATCTCCCCTAAATATCGGCGCAATGCCCGACCGGGGTATTGTATCCCACGAAGGGTCGGCGGAACCTCGGCAGATTCCAGAAATACGAAACCACTCATTTGATTTTACTGACTATAGTAACCGCGAATAACAAAAGTAGTATATGGACCTACGTATGTGCAAACGGTAATCTTTTTTATGGAGTATCCACCGATCAACTTGTTTTCGATAGTATATTCAACAATAGGAAATCGAGTTTAGTACCACAAACTTTTCATGATACGAGGCTCATATTTGTTTTTATGCGTATATAATAATGAATTTCGTTTTTAAAAGTAACTTATGTTGCTTATCTATGAAGGACGGATCCAACGTAATATGTTTTTCGAAACATACTTTTATTTTTTAATTTAATTAAAGAGACACATACAGAGGCGTTGATAATATGTAAATACATTGAATACAAGAAAAATAAATGGTTATGTCAACTCTCCAATTAAGAGTATCTGAGCATGCACTTATAATAAAAATAAAGGCACTTTAGAAAAATGAGAATAATTTACAAAAAAAAA
Source organism: Agrypnia vestita (assembly GCA_016648135.1). Lineage (NCBI taxonomy): Eukaryota > Metazoa > Arthropoda > Insecta > Trichoptera > Phryganeidae > Agrypnia > Agrypnia vestita. The sequence goes on from JADDOH010002252.1 coordinate 100,164, forward strand.
ATACTCCTAATAAACAATAAGGCCGCCAACCTAACAAGTTGCGCTCAAAATGCAGAAGCCGGAAGTTTCGGAATAAATTAGGAGCGGCTAATGGAAGGTGTATACATTGGTGCGGATATCTTTTTTAAAGTTGTTTAAAGAAGCGCTAAACGAATCCTCCCTATCCAAGACACGGCTGGCTATATTACTCGCAAATTCTTGTGGTAGGATTGTTTGGAACGATATTGTTACTAAGGCGATCTGGCTTAAATGTGTTAAGGTTCCGGAGAGGAGAAGTTCGTGCTACCGATTACTGATCTATTAATAGTTCCGTAAACTAACCTGTGTAGCAAAGACTACGCTATATTCCTATCAGTTAATTTTTCCACTTTAAACGCAAAGTCGTTCTTCACAATTTTTCTTTTGAAAATTCTACTTTGTCCCGCAAGATAGAATAATATTCTTACGTATCGTTTTTGAACCCGTTTTATTGTATTTATATACACTTAAGTAAGTAAAATTCCAGTCAGTAGGGATATGAGATACGCAGATGCAAGACATTAAGACATAGATGATTTCGTGAATCCCTTTGTGACAAGCAATGTACATTGGACTCCGAATTTTATGTGCCAATTTTTCCTCGAGTTGGATATCAGCGAAGTCCATAAACCATTCCCGAAGGAGAATTTGAAGACACGATTGAACGGAAACTTACGGATAAATATTTTTCGCGATGTATTCAAAATGAAACTCGCGTTGGATACTCCGCGGATCGGCCGTTATCGACTGGCTGTAAATTGGAAAACAAAATGAAATAAAACATGGTTTCCGACGGCTGGCCGGGGATCGGAGACCACGAAGGGGAATGCACCCTTCACGGGGTATCTAGGTTCAATGGCCGGCGGGAGCACCATGACTTGCTGAAGCTGAATCACAGCGGGGCCTATTCGGTTAATATTACAAAATATAATCATACAGGTACTTAAAATCAAATAAAACAACGTTACTAATCGCACAAAAAAATTGAATACTAAGATGAATTAAGTCACACATTATCGTATTATATGGTTGGATCGAAATCGATTGTTTATTGTTAAAATTGTCCTCCAATGATAACCAAAAACCACAATTTCATAAATAATTTTGTGATTTTGTCAGATGAACCACTTTTTTTTATCATTTGATGACTAGGTTGGTATGCCGCGAGTTAATCTATAATGCTGGAATATGAGTGGAACTCTTTCCCTCCCTAATAAGAAACACGGATTCAGAGAATTTATTTTAATTTTTTTATTTATTTGAAAGGTTTGTTTTAGGTTTGTTTGATCTGATAATTATGAAAACATATTCGTCATATTTCGTTTTCTTTTACTATTTTATGTTTTGAGCTGTTTCTTTCACTTTTCTTTTTCGTTTTATTATTCTAAGCCTTTAGTGTGTAAGAGTTTGTGTGTAAAACCCTTGAAATGAAATTTTCACAAAAATGGTGCTATATAAATAATCCCATATTATTATTATTATTATTAAGCAGCTCTTGAGCATGCCACCACATCAGGTATCACGCATCAAGTGAAAAAGTTATAGCAAATAATAAACAAAGAATTGTGTAAATGGTACTAATCTTTATTTTATTGTTTGCTATTTGTGTATATCCCAGCCAAAATGTTCTTTAACATTCCATTGATTTCACATTGTATTGATATAACGATGCTCCCTTAGCAAAAAAAAACTGCCTACGGGACGATTGTACGAACCTCGTTTAAAGTAAAAAGTAAAATTTAAACATAGATGTTTTTACGAAAATGGGATGTTTGATTGGTGAGAAATGCAAAAAACTACGCTTTAAACTTAACTACTACTATAAACCAAGTTGATATAAACGGCCCTAACTCCGTCTTTGACAAATACGGGAGGTTACCTACATAATTCATGACATTCCGAATTCAATGACAAGATAGCACTGAACATAGTGAGACCAATCTAGACATTGACCCACTAAGCTTTCGTTTCATTTGCACAATGTCTGAACAACCTCTCTCACTACTTAATATAGTAATTTTTGGGTAAACCTATGTCTCTTTTTTTATTGAAAAACTAAAATTTATATTTATTCATTAAAATAATGATAATGTATTATAAATAAGTTATTATATTGATAAGAGAAAAGTAGGAAATACGCGTAAAATTTCTATGAGAAATGTCAAGACATCAGTCAAATGTAAAAAGTGTACAATATTACGTAACAGTGGTCAAGAGATGGATGTTACGTTATATTGCTATCTTGAGAATAGACGGGATATACTCATAAAATGCAAATTATCACACACATCCATATAAATAAAAATAATGAGATTTATAATTCAGATCGTTTAAACTAAGTGGCAACTTTGAAAACAATTTTTACTTGAAACGGTTTATTAGTTTACAAGAGAATAGGCCCTTAGGGGTGCAGACAAGGCCGGGGGATGGGGGGGAGGGCACTCTTCAGCTACAGGTGGCCCCGAACAACGCGGTGCATATGAAAACGTCAATTCAACAACCCCACTCGCGCTCAACTCGGAGCACAAATAAGAAAACTACGTACAAAACAAGTCTCGAGTACGGAACTCGGCCCTCGGCAAGATTCTTAACTTTCAGCACAAATTTATGTATTTTTTTTCTCACTTCACAATTTCACAAAGGATCCTATCAGATTTATTTGGAAAGGGAACATGGTGGCTTCAGGTAGAGGGTATATTTATGTTGCAGTCTCAATAGACTACAGGGAATATGCAGGTGTTAGATATAATAAAATAAAAAAAGTCAATCTGGAGTAACAATTTGAAAGCTACACATATTTTTTACGCCAAAACAATTTTTAAATTTTCAGAATTACAAAATAAATATGCAGTAATTCTATCGAAATTTACCGAAAATGTGAAAAACGCTTTTTTGTAAGTAATTCAACCGTAAATTCACATTTATAGTGGACTGGGTTTTACCAACTATCATCGCCCGACATGCAGATTCATTATACGTACATGAATGAATTTCATTGAATAACTTGAAAATAAATTGAAGCTTGCAAAAAAGAAACAAGCCACAAAAAATTATTTATTCTAAATGAATCTCAAAATATTCAAAGAATATTTCTCTTCTTGTTGAAAAATATGGAACGAATAATATGACGTCTCATTTTTTTAATAGATATTTCAAAGCTCATGTCTCCCGATGATACAGATGAATACGCGAGCTGAAAATAGTTCCTTTGACTTGGGAATTCTAGACAGAATAGGCTGTGTTCATATCACACCAGGGACACCAAAACGCAACAAGCTTTTTGTTTAATAATAATTAATATTGAGGGAAAATTTTGTTTTATGTTCATCCCAATCATAATAATTTCGTTGTCTGTCCATCCGTCCGTCTATCTATCCCCGTAACTTCGTATAACGTCCGTAACTTTTATAAAAAAATTCTTTTATAATTTTTTTCTTTTACTTATTTTAATATTTAAAATAAATAAATACTTATTCTTTAAGTACCGACATGTAAAAGTACGGTCATTTTTGACGGGTTTCAGCAAGTTTTATATTATTATTTTAAACGCCAATTTACAGGTAAGGTTAGGTCACATATGCCACTATGTTTACTGTTTACTTATATCACATATATATATTTATATACAGAATTGATAAGTGCAAATGCAGGCGCACACAAGATAAATCTGCCAAAACGAATATTTTTAAATAATAATAACTCTTGCGTATGTCTGTCTGGATTGCATGCGAATGGCGATTCGTTGTGTTCACTTGTGTAGGTTTGTATATATATTGCGTATGAATGTGAGATTCACTCCGAATCACACCCCAATGGACGATGACCTCCTCCTTTGAATCATGACGCATCCGTCAGCCCATCATAATAATGTACACCACTACTAGGATACAGCGGGTATCGCGGACAGTGTTCACGCAGCTTAATTTTGAAATTAATATAAAACTATAATAATATAATTGAACGTCGAAAATGAAGTGGGATATTTTCTCCGGGGATTGGCCGTTTTCAAACACGAAATAGACGCGACCCCGTAATGGCCCCGTCGATGAAATTGCCCCGACATAATGGCCCAAAATAGGAAGAAAATAACCCCGAATAAATATACTACCAGAGATATTCTACAGCTTATTCAATAATATTGATGCTTTTATATCCATATACAGTATCAGTACCTACAAATAACATGTTTGTAAGTGAGGTCATTGAGATCTGCGATTATAGTTGTTTTCTTTGTGTACTTCTCGAAAATTTAGATGGCTATTATGGTAGTTACGTGAAATAATACCCATCTATCTATTTCTACCGTAGATAAACAGATACCTAATAAATTATAATGTTTAAAATAAAGGTAAACGTGTGCATTCGTATAACAAAACATTTTCTATAATTTTTACATTCTGAAAATGTTTGAAGAATGGCTATTATTCGCAGAGGTTATATTTAATAAATAATAGTTATAATGTCAGTTTGTTGTTTATTAAAGTTGTTTATTAATTTATTACAGTTGTTTATTAAAGAGACTTACATTATTTATTACCTTTATATTTCTAGAAAGTTCATAATAGAATTTAACAGCTATATACGAAACTACGTCATTCTGTATTTGTTCTAAAAACACTAACTTCAACTTTACACCTATAATTTCATCTCATCAGCTACCATTACTAATTATTACGCAAAATGCGTGATTTATACAAATAATTAAACATTATTATTATTAATTAAATGGAGAAATTGAATACAGACTAGCTTGTCGACGCCATCGTTACCCCGCGTGAAATCACTTACCAGGAATGCATCAGAAAGGAATTCCAATATGGAATTATGACTGACATGGATTCCCATCGTTGTGTACTCAGAACGTCCAAATTACATACCACCTTCGTGCATTAGCAGTTAGCAGCCATTACAATCCGTTAAACCTGGTTCAGATAGTGTAATGAAGAATGCAACGACGCTCGATGTCTTCAAATGAGATGCAATTATCTGCAATATAAGTGCACTTTATGGCCGAGTTAAACTGCGTTTTCCTCCGAACGCAACCTGGTGAAAACTCAGGTCAAGAGTTTTTGCTCTAGTTCAGAAACTAGTCGCAAAGTTAATTGCAGATTGATAGAAAAGAAATAAGTGGTGATGATAGAAATATGACCTATTGTGTAACTGTGAAAGTGTAATCGAAACCATGAAGATTGTTACCCAGATGCAAATTTGAGAGAAGAATGATAAGATATTTCTTTGATGTGACAAAATATATTTTTTATGCTTATTGTAAAGGTATTCTTAATAGGTACGAACAATACTATTTTAAAATTAAGATAGATTATAGAAAAGTCTCACAGACGAAGCTATAAGTATGAGAAACGTGTGTGGATGTCTTTTTATGAGGAGGCCCGGGGCTCACAATCTGAATGAGCTGGCTAAAGTAGTCACTCTACACAAAGCAATGATGAGCAATTCCATCGTAAGAACTTTCACACATTATCAATTTTTTTTTAAGTTCTATTATATAAGTTCAAATCTGAGAACCTTTCACTTCTTTGAATAGATTATGCTAGAGACATCTGTAGTCTTTTCTCACGAACTAGTATACATAGATTTTTTCAGCTGGTAATGATACCTCTATATTTTAAATATATTTTTATTTATCTTAATTAATAATCTTCCCTCTGGGGACAAAATCCCGTAACTGTGTTCTTAGAACATACCTAAATATAAAAATATTGTTAAAATAATATTTTTATTTGTATTTCAACTTCAGTGTATAATAAAAAGCGCTTGTGTTTAGAAGAGGATTATGCTGATATTTTTTTTAAATAAGGACTTTGATTGATTTTTCTATGCATTTTTCGACTGCAATCTTTCTGATTTTATCCGGTAGGCTGTTAAAATATTTTTCCACAGATATGTATAGTGACGTTGCGCAAATGAGGTGGTACAATTTTGTGGTAGGAATATGTGTTTTTTTGGTGTGCGATTTTCAGTTACAAAACTGCGATTGGGACTTTCTATTATTATTTATATTTCTTCGGACTAGATCAAAAAATTGAGCAAATTTTTCGAATACGAGGAGTGTATTAATATTATTTTAATTGATGATCAAACGTTGTAAAATTTCAATAATAATAATATTGATCAATTAATGTATATTATAGATATCTCACAGAGACGAAACTGTATTAATTATGGGAAAGTAGGTATAGAAGTCATTTGGGTGTAACAGGACTTATGACCTGTCTTTTTATTGGTTGGCTTAAGTGATCACTTTACACAATTGTAACATTCGCCATTTCCACCCATGATAGAATATACCATGCTTATTCATTTTTTGGAAGTTGTATATATGTTCAAATTGCGTGAAGCTTTCATATATGAGTTGTAAGCGCCTTTTCCATGCGGCCTGTACAAAGCCATTTTCATTCCCCTAAATCCCCACAGATGTCGCTAATGAGAAAATCTACAATTGATTTACGGAATTTTGGGAGCAATATACTTTATTAATGTGTAATGAAATTCATCCGAATACTTGCATTACACTAGGATACGCCAGGAAATATTATTTCCAATTTTTGTTAAATTCCTTTTTTTACCAGTATTTACAATTCAGATAATAATAATAATATTGGTTTATCCAGCATTATTTCACAATTTTAAAAAGATTTAGAATAATAACCAATAAATACTTCATGTAAAATTAATTAATTAAAATAAATGTGACGTAAGCATAATTGGAGTGAAATTTTCAAATCCGTTGCATCATTTCATCGATTAATCAAAGGTTCAATGAATCTTCACTGGTTTCAAGTAGCCGCGGATTGATATGAAATTGAACATGCGCGTTATTGCACGGGCTCTGGCCCCGAGTGATATCTGGCATCGGTGGTGACTTTTAGCACTCCAGAAGTCTGACGCAAGTATTATATTTGGTGGAAAATTTTGGTATTCATCGAAACCTTTTAAATAATGTAAACTAGAGCATATCATAAAATGTGTATGTTTAATTGTAAACTCGTAAATGTCTGCCATCAAAGAGAATTACATACATTCAACGAGCAAATATTATTTGCTGATCGTCGATATAAGATACAAGGGTTCCCAACCATATTAATACGCGTACAATTAAGATTGTCAATCTCATAGATATTATTAATAGGGTTAAACCTGAAAGAGACAGTTACTGCTTATTCAACAAAGGACGCGAGTAAAATCATCAGAAAATAATCCATCATTAAATAAGTAACACAAGAATAAAATATTCAATTCAATTCAATTCAATTCAATTTATTTCACGATAATATGTACATGACAAACAAAATGTTTAAGGCATACATATTAGGAAGTATATATCAAAAATGAAAGTATTTAATAAATTAAAAATAACATAAAATCTGGTCAAAGGTGTAGGAGAATCCCGCTTCGGAAAACCCCCTCAGACACATGGAATATATCAATACCCAAAGCAATTTTGTTCAGCATAGCTGTGGCTCTTCCAACAGGCATAACCATCGGCAGGTTGGTCCTGTATATTGGAATGTGAAACAATCTATGCTGACGATGTCTAGTGTAATTATCAGGAACATACAAACCAATGCTCTGCATAATTTCAGGATTATCGATCATACCGCGCAACAATCGATAAAAATGTGTAATCAAATACACATTCCTTCTAGTCTCTAAACTATTGTAGCCAAGCATACCCTGGAGAAACTCGGTTGGGTAAAGCCAAGGATAATGCCCGTACTCTCTCATGTAGAGATATCTCAGAAACTTCTTTTGGACTTTCTCCACCATAAGAGAGTACTTGCCCTCATGTGGCCCCCAGATCATCGAGCCACTCTCGAGTCTACTCCGCACCAAGGAGTTGTAAAGAGTTCTGAGTACGCGGGTATTCTCGAAAACCCTGGCAGTACGCAGAACAAATCCTAACATTCTCAAAGCATCACCACTGATCGTCTCTATGTGATCGTGAAATGTTAGGTTGCTTACAAATCTAACACCTAGATCTTTAAAATTTGATGTTCTTGTCAGATTTTGATCGTTCATTTTGTAGCGAAAAAATAGAGTTTTTTGGGCCCTAGTGAAGGGCACTTTAGGGTGCGTCTATAATCCACGTGGCCTGATCAAGGGGAGGGGGTCGGTAAAATGCTACGTAAGGAGGGGGGGAGGAGGGGTCAAAGTATAGCTACATAATTCTTTCATTTATTTTATTTGTCATAGTTAAAATGGTAAAGAATATTCGATCGATAAATCTGTAATCAACAATTTTAAATTTCGGGCAATTGTTAGACTTACAAGTAACGATAAAGTACATTTTGGGGATCAACGTTACATTTGAAAGTAAGGTTCAAATACGCTTGAAGGCAATACTATATTTCGAGTATGGATAAAGTAGGTATATTTGGAGGGCAATGTTAAATTTGAAAGTGAGGATCAAGTACACTTCGGGGCCAATATTAAATATATTCACATATGTATTTATTATCTTGATTAGATTAGGCTATCGATATCAAGGTGAAGAGGGGGATATTAACGCTTATAGAGTGATAAGATTAGATGACGTCGTATTCACAATCTTATCGAAGATATTAAATCTCTGAGTAACATTTTATATTGTGTCGGTATTTTGACTCCCTCAAACTCAATGACATCATCAGAAGAGCGGTGGGCAATAGATCTAACTGAATAACTAGAAAAAAAAAATGACCGGATCCATCAAGCGCAAACAAGCATTAACTAGAACAATGTTGTATTTGGACAATACTTTAGTTACCTCAACATCATTTTTTTTTATTCTTATTCAAAGGTGATATATTTTGGTTGGACTGTGCCTGTTTCACAAGAAGAATCTGTGTTGAGACAGGTATAGCTTACAATTGGTTTAACAATTTAGTTTTTTCAAGTATCCCGTATACAAAAGAATAAGTAGATACCTTCTAATATAAGTCGGATATATTTAAGAATAGTAAACAGAAAATACACTATTAATGTGTTTGGGTGAATGTACCAATTTTGCACCTGCTCATATATGATCTTGGATTTAATTTTTATAATTATAATGCAGTTTTGTACTTTATTTACAAGCCATTCCTTGTTGTTATGCGAAAACTAAGTAGATACTTAAGCGGATCAGAGAACAAAGTAGACAAAATGGCAATATTATTCATTAGCCTAGTTACTTATACTACTGCTTGACACGTATTTTCAAACACACTGGGTACTCAGACAAAGTAAATATACAGTGCATCTATCATCAGAAATAAAACGAAATCGTAGAAACAAGGAACAAAGCTGTCCCATTTTGAGTCATAATGCTTCTCGACCCGAGAGCAGCGCACGTGTTTAGACCAGGCTGAAACTACACAACGGTGCCGAAATCAGACCTAATCAAAGTAATAAGGCAAGAACTGTAAAAGCATAATATGATAATTCTTGAAATCTAATGTGACAAAAAAGTTAATAAACAAATACTTGGTAGATACTATAATGTTTTTAAAATTCATTTTAATAAATGGGATAAACTTAAAATTACATTCAGTTTTTAGAGTTATGTTCAGGAGTGCTTTTCTAAATTCCACAGATTTTTTCGGTTCGGGACTCCCGTGACGTTGTAAAAATAGGAACGAATATAAATAAATCTTGCGTGATATTACTATGCTTCTAAATCGCGTAATTCACACACTTACGATTCTAACCCAACAGAAAATGAGGTCAAACTGAGAGCATCAAAAACAATAAGAATAAAATTAGCGACAAAAAATGGCTGTAAAACCTGTGTTGATTCGCGCTGGAAAAATAAAGAAAAAATTGTAACAGGCACTATATTTTTTTAGTATCTAGGTCTATATGTGTAAAATGAAGTATAAAAGGCATCAAAAACAGGATAAAATTGGGAACAAAAAATGCCTGTAAAACCTGCGTTGATCCGTACGGGAAAATTTACAATATACTAAAGAAAAATTCGTCACAGACCGCACGTTTTATAGTACCTACGTCATTTTGTGACGCAGTTGCAATGGAGGAGGTCGTTTTCTTCTCAGAAAAGGCTGGAAATCAAAGAACCGAGCGGCGTCGCGTCACCAAATCGGAAGCAGATAGCACCGCAGTACCTACTAGGGATGGGCGTTGAATGGACGGACTAGTTGAAATCAACCGTTAACGTTGCATCGACGCGTCGACGGTTTACGTTCATCGCATGGACTAGTTGAATTCGTAGACGGTGGACGACGGACGCCGTGGTCGGTGGACGATTCAAGATTCAACGTAATACAAAGCAACGAGCGAGAACAAGACAAAACGTCTCCGTTTATTTCTCTCTCATCTCTCGCTGTCGACTTGTAGATCATAGAGTGCAGATCTGTGTACATGAACTATTGAGACTTGACAGAGACTTGAAATTAACTGACAGAGACTTGAAATTTGAATGCATGCGTAGGGCGAGATAGGCTTAATAAGCTATTATCTATTATTTTTTACTTGATTTGTGCGATGTGCACGTGCGACGTTTCGGTGAATTCCCAATTTTGCGCTGTATAAAATAAAACAATTCTGTTTAATTATTTAATTTTTTATTGAACTAATATTTTACTGCTTACATCTGATATTGTTGTGTATACCTACTTCTTTCTTTATTATATATAGAAAGAAGTATATAAAACAATATGTAAAAGACTATAATGTGCGTAAACAAATAAATAATAAAATATTACTTTTTACATATGAGTACAAGTAGCGGTTTTACTATCCCCGAAACTATATTCCTACGAACTTCTGTAAATTTTAAAAATTAACGTAATAAAAATAGCCAACGATTGAGCCGTCGAGCAGCGTCGCGTCGAACCGTAGACAGTTGACCATCGTCCCGATGTTTAGATAGAACGTCCGCGACGTCCCCGTAACGAAGTTGACGCGTCAACTAGTTGACGAATTCAACTAGTTGATCGTCTCGTCGATGGATGGACGTGGACGGTCTCGTTTCGTCGACGGTAAATACGTCGACGACCCATCCCTAGTACCTACCTATCCGGCCTTTCATCGGATCCGGTACTAGAGTGCGTCATGTGCACTGAAACAAAGCGACGCAATGGGAGACATAAAGGATCATTTATAATATGCCGCGTCTTTGTGCGCGGATTATCCGTAACAAGCGCACAAAGGAAAGCAACAGGTTACAACGGTGAACGGGCTTGTCACTAGCGGTCATTATTGTCTGATTTGCGGTGAGGCTGAACGCTTTATCGCGGTTTATTGGCGTTCTTTGATATAATACCTCGACGATGATTGTTTTTAGGGACGCAAATCTGAATCCTAAAGTTGCTCAATGTCAACTTCAACACACAAATAAAATTAATATTCAATCTATTGATAAGACTGTGTTGAAAAACAATGCGCATTTAAACAATGATACAAAACAGGATAGCAGCAAGCAAAATAAATAATTAACAATATTTTTATATGTACTATGTGCATATTTTAAAAACATGATTATTGGATTTTTTCCACAGAGATAATCATTAATCAAGATAAATTATAGTGTGGATATATAGTATATGGAAGTAACATGAATGGAAGTCATTACAGGGGGGCCACAAGGCTTATGATTTGCATTAGTGGCCTAAGTAATCACTTTACACAATTGAAAGTTGTATACAATATATGTATGTTCTTTATCTTCTATTTGAAGGGTCTACGCTATAGCCATCTACGGTTTAAAATTAGTAATTCCCGTGACATAGTATACATAGATGTCGCCGCTGGTAATAAAAATACAAATATATACGATTACCATATCGATAGCTTCGTCTCTGTGAGACTTTTACAATTTATCTTAATTGAATAAATAATTGCTCGTTTATCAGAGATGAAGCATGAATCGAACGTAATAATTTGTAGATTTCTCTTGCACCGTCAGTGAACGCAATATTATAAATGCCTTAGCGGGTGGCTAAATAGCATTATGAAACAGGCAACAGCGATAGTTCTCCTAGATGCTGTATCACGTGTGGTCTGGTCTGGGCTGCAAGGTCATGACGCATCAGACCCTCGTCCAGCTCGTGGTCGTGCCTTACCTACTGGTAACTCTTATTTGTCATCGTCTTGCCCCGTTCATCTGGACACGGCACCTGCTCCATTTTCTACTAACCTGAGCAACATTCTGGTTCACATTCAAACCTCTAAGATAGCGACTGATTGAAGTAATCCGTATTCCTTTTAGTCATTCCAGCCTTTTCCTATATGTCTTGATATTCGTGGTTTTATGTATCGTGTAATCTCCCAACTTTCCCCGTTATACCCCCGCCAACCGAGCCTATCTTCGTTTATTTTATCGAGAATTAGGGCCACCCTAAAGGAATCACGGATACAAACCCATTCCACGTCATAGCTATTTGCATTGTATCCGTTCCTTTATATTCGCCCAATATTCTATCTCTTGGAGGATAATTGTCTCAACCTCTGTTTTATGAACCTTTGCCTTTATTTTTATTGATATCCTATTGTCGCACAAGGCTCCAGACAAAGACTTCCATTTACACATCTCTTTCAAGATCCTTTCTCAGACAATCACATACTGAATCACATTCGCAGAACGTGTAAGTCAGCCATTTACGGAAGAAAACTCCCAGTAAACGCGAAAACTATCAAACAAAGAACCGATGCGAATGTCCTCATGGCCGCGTTTATTTTCGTATATTTGACTTTTGCGGTGTAACATAGAAGCGACTGTCGGTTTATTTACACGAGTGTAGTTTCACGCTTGACCGAATGTTTGCTGCCCTTTTATCGCGCGCAGTAAAATAATCATGGATAAAGGACACGCTGTTCGTGTCAAACGTTCGTCAGTCGTCACCCCGTCGCGGTTGGGCGTGTGTGTGTGCGCGCGCTATAGTGCAATCCCGGGGGCAATGACACCGAGATGGGGGAGGGATGATGTGTCTAGCTTGAACAGTGCGCAATATTCAACTCCCTCAGAGGACCATGTCGGTAGGGGTGGTCGACAAGCCAGAGCTAATATTGACAAGAAGCCTGTAACAGCTGATTTATACAATACTCGAACCTATTCTTTGAATTTATTTGGTTTATTTATTTATTCATCTTTATATTGGGTCGATATATATATATATATATATATATATATATATATATATATACCGTCTTTTCGTTACATAGAACTCGCCTCAAGGGCGCTTTACACGGAAATATTATTTTACAAAACAACTTACCGGCTAAAGAACTTATTTACTATTACTTATACACTGGAAAAAATTGAATATTTAATGGTCAATGTTACAGTTGAGAGGGCTTTTCAACTGTCTGATTCTATGAGTTTTCATATGATTGTCTAAATATATGCGTCTTTAGTAGTTTTTCGAACTGTCGTAAGCTGTCTGTCTCAGTGCGTTTTATCATTATTTTGTCACGGCCGGCAATGAATGCAAAAGTCGGTAATATATTGAGGAGCCATGTTGTGAATAAATAGCCTTGAATATTGTAACGCATATCTCATATTCAATCCTCTCTGGACATTTAAGTCAATGAAGTTTTTGAAGATAGTGTGAGACACCGGTAAATATATCGACCCAAATGTTGACTTAACATCATAAAAATTTAAAAAATATGTATTTATTTAAACAGTGTACACAGTATTTAAAAAACATTTAAATAAAATCATTTGTGCATAATTATAATAACCATATTACGGCACACCCCTTTTAAAAGAGAAATTAGACGTCGTGTTTAAAAAAGGGGGTATTATCGTTACAAATTTTGAGTGCCGAGTTAGTAACAGGAAGTGTATATTAATTAATATCGTATCGTTATTGATTTGTTTAACAATATTTATAATTTTAATCAAAAAGATTTAGGAAATTTGCCTTCATCTTTAAATGTTAAGTAAGGGTGTTATAACTCCTTGACAGGAAAATGATGCAAAGACAGATTTTTTATTAAGTAGGTAGGTACTTATGTGATTAGTTGACAATGGAAAATGAAACATGCTTCGACTTGTTATCGGATAAACAGAATAAAATAAAATACATTCCATCTAGTACACTGAAAAGATATTTCTCATTTGGAAGTATACAAATGCGGATACAATTTTGTCGATTGGTTTACGCGGCATACTCTAAATTTCAATCAGAATTTAGTACTCGCTTTCCTACAGGGACTGTTGTAATTCAAATAGACCCATACCTACGTGACAGAATCACGCAGAATATCTCCCTCCGACCCTTAATAAATAACGAATCTATTTCCTTCCCTCTCCCGGAAAATATCATAAACGGCACCACGCCATCTCGGATTACTTTGCCGATTTTAAATTTACTGTATTCAGGGTGTTGCTCTGTGCGTGAATATCGGGAATTAATTTTCATAAATTGTTCTGAGAATCTGGCGTAAAAAATACGAGGAAAAAGAAACATCCGGAATGCCCCGTACCCAGTACCTACCATTAAACGTGGCCTTATTATTCCCCAGTCTTTGTAAATTACAGGCAACACGTTCACGGGGAAATATTACTCGGAATCATTAAATTTATGTGCGAGATTAATTCAGTTTTTATATGTATCGGTAATAAGATATCTAGTCAACCGTTGCGTACACGTTCTAACGATAAAAATCATCTAAAAGGTTTTCGTAAACTCGTGATCCTAAAAGAAAGGGATGAATTATACATTTGAGCTTCGATTTAAGTAGTAAATAATCGAAGTCTTATGTTAAAAAGTTTAATGCATTTTACGGTACAGAAAACAAGAGAGTCAATTGATCACGCTTGAGGAAACTCGTAGTGAGAATTTTTTGTCTATTTAGGTAAAACCTGAAGTAAAACATTATTGCAATATTTATTTGGGTACCTTATCTACGATAGATAAAGTATTGTTTTTACGGGTCGCTGTGTTGAATATATAAAATTATAATAGGTACATAAGAAATAATTTATATTTATTCTACGTTTACAGTGTCACATACCTAAAATACATAATATAATTCAAACTTACTTAGCGATCGAGTAGATGCATTTGTGAATATATTTAGTAAAAACAAGTGTAGGTATTAGAGGTGGACTTGTTATAAAATGGGAAATAAATTAATTTAACAAAACTATTTTTTCGTACTGCTATAAATGCGTATTTTTTATATGAAAATTGGCAATAGAATGATGAACCCTATACAAACAAAATTTTAATATTTATATAATTCTAGAACCATTTTAAATGTGAATAAAGTGTGAACCCTGAAATACTAGATAAAAAGTAAGGGGAAAGTAATGAGGCTTTTCTATACAGAAGTACTTGGGTTGGTTCCGGGCACATGTATTTCAATTACGAGAAAACTCAATTTCGATCGCGTTATTGTGCATTTCATAAATAAATCCATTTCTGCAATAAATCAATTACGATCGTGCATCGTGCTCACGGACGATAACGCGTTGAAGGATATTTCGAAACAACATCGAACGCGATAGCTGCGTTTTATTTCTCGAATCAATTAGAACACTTCATATTTTGGAGGGAAACGTAAAGCAGCGAGAAAAGTCTTTGTTTCATTTTTAAAATCGGAACGCCGGACTCGACAAAGTCGCGACCGATAAGCGTCCGTCTAGGAGTCTAGCCTCCAGCCGGCTGGAGCTTCGCGAGCATCCGCGAGAGCGAGCTTAATGTCGGCGAGTGTGGCACTTACACAAAAATCAAGATTTTCTACGGAGGATCCAACCGCGCTGTCCTCCGAGATCATCGCTCACTTGTTGCGAGCACGTACCACGTGCTCGGTCGTGTCCCGCCGCGCCGGTTTGTTTGTATTGCGCGCGGATACGTAGATACCCGAGGGTGTCGGTGGATCGTGGAGTTCACGCACGCACACAAGCAAGACCGCTCTCCCGGCCCAGTTTGTGGCCGGAGGAGAGAGGATGATGACCCCAGCCCGATTGGCGAGCCTCTCCGCGCACGTGCGCCGCCGACTGCCTCTCCTCGCGGCTACCGAACGCCGCCGTGCACTAACTGACAGTTGTCGATGCCCGAATGCGGCGCGGGAGAAATTTGACGTTTGGCAACCGGTAAACCAGAGACAAAGAAAATTGTGTAAATTCGTTTTTTTTCAAATGGGTAGGAACCTAAACGAGGTACAGTTATTTTATTGATTGAACCACGTCAATCATCACACGATTAACATATCACAGATAATTAAAGTTTTACTAATACATTGCTTAGTAAATCCATGCAAATTAGATACTTCTACGATAATATAATTAAATAATTTATGCATTTTGTAAAACAAACAAGGGATTATTGGTGGATTTGACGTTTACATTGCAGAGACTAATGATCATTGAAAAAATTCTATAATTGAAAGTAGTCAGTTTAATACTTCACTTGTCAATGTTTCATCGAATTCTGTTACTCTCGGAACTTAAATAGTAAAATATAAAATTATAGTTAAACTCACGTAGAGGTAACACACTTCGTGTTTTTCACCAAATTTAAAGATCAAGAATCAAGGATACTTATAAAATTGATAAAAAATAAAGACAAAAGGATTGCAAGATTATCTAAATACTTGCGCTTACACGAATCATGAGATTAACTGACAGCAGATGCATATTTAGGTATGTAACAGATTTGAAAGTCGATTCAGGAAACTACGAAAATAACAAATGAAAAAATGATGCAATTTTATTCAAAACGACCAAGATTAGGCTAATCGTGGGTAGCATGTATCGGTTAGTTCAATTAAAAATTATGCACAAAAGCTTTGTCTACTGCAGGGGAAAACTAAATGTGTACTTGAACCAGGGAACCAACTGTTTATCAGAAAGATTTAAGAGTTTTGCGCTGTTTCGGTAGCTCTGTTCGTATTTCTTCGCGGTGGCTCGCGATCTATAATCTATAGCTTCTACCTCGGCGCCATAAATATATGCCCATGGGCACACTTTCGTGTCTATGCCTCCGCGTATCTTTTTCTCAACAAGATGGAGGCGGGCGTAACGGCCGCGGTAGCTACCGAACAGATTGCCGGGACCTGTTACCGATTGCGACCTCGCACGTGAAGCGGGCAAGTATTGGACATGAAGTTATTACTCAGATCTTATCTCCGATACTTTAATATGGAGATTTTTAAGGCATTAAGAAAGTTTGAACCCGAGTACTAAATCAATCGCAGTAAACGATCGTCAAAGCGAGATAACATAGACATTATTAACATTTCAAGCTAATAAACTTAACACACAATTTAGTAATAAGAACGTTCCTAAATATTGCTTATATAATTTTGTTTTGTGTAGGTACTAATAAAACCGAAAAACGTTAAAAATATAATTCAGAAATAATATTTTTATTTTAAAGAGACAAAGAACACTGGGTACCAAATATATAAATAAAATAAAAAAATACATTACTTATTTAAAACTCAGTCCACTACTCCATTTACGTGTTTTCGGCCTACTCTAGCAACATATCATACATGTTTAGTATATTAATGCAGGGTAATCAAGTACGAGTACATAAATAAAGAATTGATTTTATTTCCTAAATAAATTTCGTGGTGCTTCTTTAAAAGTATGATTTATTTCTTTGACGTGCAATTAATTAAAGTAGCACTTATAATTCGATCTAAACAACGTAATAAATATGTAATTGTAAAAATATTGGGGATATATTTGTATATCTACTCACAAAATACTCAAGTATGTATGAGCTAAGTGGAATATAGGAACAATGCAAACTTTTTTGTTCATACGAACTTCGTAGATATGAATTTAGCCTTACACTTGTTCAAATTGTTCAGACACTTCCAAAATAAAATGGAAAAAATCCATTTGCAACTTTCTAGTAATAAAGAAGGAGGTACTCGAGACTACGACTTGTCTTTGAACAAAGAAAACCCTCCCAAAACCAACCCGCAAACCTAAACAGGCAGACGTATAATAAAAATAAACTTTTCTACGAGCTGATCTACCAGGAAAGCACATTTAATCCAGTGAGCAGTATGCAAAAAGGAACGAGATAAAAAGAA
Source organism: Agrypnia vestita (assembly GCA_016648135.1). Classification (NCBI taxonomy): domain Eukaryota; kingdom Metazoa; phylum Arthropoda; class Insecta; order Trichoptera; family Phryganeidae; genus Agrypnia; species Agrypnia vestita. The sequence continues at coordinate 118,182 of JADDOH010002252.1, forward strand.
GCGAAGTTGCGGCTGGAAAGTCGAGCTTTGTTACAAAGTTGTAAAAAGTAAAAAGGTGGTTCGCTTTGTGGAGATCGACTCGTGTGCGAACAAGTCGCCACACAACCACTAGTAGGGACAAAAACAAACCCGTCTCGCTTGACGAGGGGGCTGCGACAGGACCAGTCGGAACGAGAGGGGGCCCGCGGAGCGCCCGAGATAATGTAGGACGGAGGTAGAGATGGCTGCAATAAGTTCATTGAGGAGGCTGTCTTGAGAGGGAGGGAGTGAGCGGGCATTCACACCGCCCGGGGGCGCCGTGCGCGGGGCCCGGATTACAACATGCACCCCGGATCGAAGAAGTGACACTTCATGACGCTTTTATATCGAAAACCCCTACGTAAACTCGGACATCTACCAAATTATTTTATACCAGTACATAGAAAATACTCTCCTGCGCAATAAAACGTCAAAAAAATGTTTCTCCTTTTTTCAGAGAAAAAACTAACGTAAAAGCGGACGTATACGCTCATTTTGTATGTAATGTCAAACTTTAAATAGCTCTAAAATTGCTTTTTCTTAGATGTCGTTTACGCAGGGAAGATCGATATATTTTGAATATACAAAATATTATTATGGGCAGACAAGATTATTCACAATCCGTCATATACTGATTTCAATTTATTTAATCATTAATTGTTTTTAAGGGGTACACAACGATATTTACATTATTTTTACTCTCCTATACACTAAATGTTAATGTTTACTTCTCGCACCTATTTTCTACGATTACTTATATCTATATTTAATTAATGTTATATAATGTGATTAAAAAAAAACATAAATATTGGCAGTTGAAGGTATTATTTATATTATATCCAATACTTGCCGATGTTCTAGTTTTTATTTATTATACTATATTTAATGTTCACACTGATAATTGTACAATATTTATTATCCTTGTGCTCTCCTTTACACTTCGTGCTTTATTTCATTGTTTATTTATGTTTCAAAATGTAAACGATCTTCCTCTCTAAGCACAACATTTTATCTCCGTGGAGAGGTAATACTTCGTTGTAAAATATCGATTTATAATTAAATTATGTAAGCTTTAATGAAATGTAACTATGTATTTCTTGATAAAAACTACAAAATAAAAATTGAGCACATTTTTAAATCTCCAAAACGCCGATTTTAAATTTAATTAATCATTTAAAGATTTGGGGTAATAAATATGAGGAATATAAGAGTAAAGAAGATATTAAAATAATAATTTAAATAAAATTTTAAAATAAAGCTAAGAAATATATTAATTTTAGTAGATAATATGAGAAGCCGAGCTGCACATTCGAGACAATGAAAAACATGACGATTAATATAAGTAGAGGTCATTCTGCGGAAGATCGAAGGTACTAGGGTTTTTGAACCTGTAATTGCCTCATTGTTACAGGTATATTCGCAGAAGGTTTTGGAGGTCACTTTTCAAAATATTAAACGTGATGTTGAAGTATCAAGACATTCATTTGAGGAAAAATCTTCGGTTTATTCGAAGGTTATAGGCGGAGATTTTCGACAGGATTTAAGCCAAAACTAATCGCTAATAATATGACGAGATAATTCGACAATATTATTTGTAGTCATCGCGACGTATTCACAGTGGATGAAGCTTGTTATATAGAAAAATAATTAAGAAAATAAATGAAATACAAATTAAATAACATTATTTTGCACAATATTTTACGTGAAACGAACGCGTATACGAAAGTGTGTGTGGTGTATTTCACCACACACAAAGACACCACAAACAGATGATTGCATATTATAGGGTTATTTTCCTGACCATGAAAGTTCACTTGACACTTAGCAGCAGATAAATGAGAAGGTAATACTAAAACACTGAATATACCTCTCTCCGGCTACTCAACTGACAGCTGATATATTAGTGTATGAGGGTTTACGATCGCACTATAACATTGGGGCCAGGTTTTATACTGAAGTTTGACAATTAGAACAAAAACCAACATAAGTAGATTGTAGTACACTTAAATGTATGCTTTGAACCAAATTATTCACATTTTTTTTACTTTATAATAAGTAGTTGTTTATTAATAATTAATACAAATTTATGTGAAAATACTTTTGATAAATTTATATTTTATCACAAAATTAGATAGATTTTTTTAAATGACTTACAATTATACTTCCTCCAGCTTTAAGTGCCTCGTAATGAAAAAATCTTACCTGTAACAATATAAAATAAATATTAATACATTTGAAAAAATGGAATTCAAAAAAAATTATATTGCATGCATTGAAAAAATATTAAAACAATAATCCAATTGAAATAAAATTTGGCACTTGAAAGGCTTTCCTTCCATCGAAGTATTCTTTATTGCCTTAACTATAGAAACAGGACATCAAAAAAATGCATATGCACATATTGAGGAACTCAAAGGATTAGTATAGGTCTTTTCATATAAGCTTGCAATTGAATTAGTGTGGGTAAAGTCCGTAATACGCGCATTGTTTCGTTGTATTAAGTTTACGGATACGCCCTTCTCGTATCCGTAAACTCAACACAACGAAACAATGCGCGTTTTACGCACTGTACCCACACTAACTCAATTGCAAGCTTATATGAAAAGACCTATAAGAGACATAATACTGACAGAAATAAGTCTTTGTAAATAAATTAACTATGAATCTGATTACATATATAATAATTGCGACCAAGTAATCATATAATAGTAATAGTAATAGTAAATTATAATATTCACTATTTTACTTACTTACTATAATCTGCAAACACAAATTTCCAAATTAGACACGAGATGACATTTTACAGCTCCGATTAAAAAACCGGGAACTGGAAATCTCTGAATGCATTTGATGCGATTAACACAAAGGTAAGGTACTGGGTAGGTACTCTACATGTTTATCTACGAAAGTGAGGCGTCCCTCGAACGGGTGAAAGTTGAAACTCCGACAGCACGTAGCGCGGTAATAGCTATTGTGGTCGGAATTATCAAAAAATTCTAAACAGAAACATTTAAGTGTCGCGCTGGGTTGAACACACAAATATATTTCACCGATTGGTAAGAATTACACGGTGATACTAACGCCTAATGTGTGTGGCGACACTCGGTAATAAATAAAAGTGCATTATGCCACATCGAGTCAAAGATCCGGGTTGTCCGTTAAGATCGTCACTGTGAATGAAGGTGAGAATTTTTTGTACTTTTAACATTTAAAATTATATTTAATACTAAATAAACCCATTATTCTAATTCCATTCGCAATCATATTCATGTTTATATCAGCTATAATATTATGCAGCTATGTGTTTTGCATTGCAATATTTATATTTATAACATTGCCCTGCCACTTTTTAAACATATGTTTTGTATTTTTTTTAAATTATCAACTGGTTTCACCGCGCTTATGCTTGACTGTCATATTAGATTTTGTTATTTTATAGTTTTATAAGGATTCATAGAATAAATATCTACCTTGATTTTCTATATAAGAAAAAAATATGAACACGATGTAGTTCACAAATAGACTAAACTCAAGGTGTACAACTCAATCAAGAATTTACATCAATGACAGTTCTTCGTCAACGGATAAAAATCTTGTATAAAAAAAGACAAAATGAAACAGTAAACACCTAATTCAATCAACATAATAACAAATTATGAATTCGATCACAATTGTATTATGAAAAATACATCGGCCAATAGAAAATAAACAAAAGCGCCCGAAGCATATGCAATTTTCATAACACAATTGTCAAACAACTTGACGTCGTCACGTAAGATTTGCTATCGATTAAATATCACTTGGAAAACCGCCATTTTAGCTTTTGGTTGTTTACTCGTGATTTCATGGTATGAAAATATTCCTTTACATGATGCGCGCGTACTTCGTGGCATCCTAAAAATTCTCTCTCAACGCGCTTAAAGAAAAATAACTTCAAAAACAACAAAGCGGAAACATAGAAATTTAAAAGCTCTACCATCTTATCTATGGTACTTGTTGTAGACATAAAACGACGACTTTCGATAATGTCGATAAAATTTTATGTATTTTTAATTATAAAAAAACTAACCCATAAAAACCAAGTTTTTATTTTACTCCCTTTCTCATTTGTACTGTTTCAATTTGATATTCTATCAACACATTCCTCTTGCTTTAAGTTCATGTGGAAAATTTATTCCATGTATATTATTATCCTTAAATCTTATAGAATTTGAAAAAACCGTTAAAATTTCTAAAAATCCAAAATTATATTATAATTAAATTTTTTAAACGAAAATGTGTTAGATCATTTTTATCGTCGCCACGAGTCTGCCTGCAAAGTTTCAGCTCGATTGGATCACGGGAAAAGGGTTAAAAATCGATCCAAAGTTTTTTCGGCCGACAAGCGGACGCTACGAGTTAAAAGAAAGGGAGTAATGATATTTCTTCAGTATAATATATCTACGTTCAGATAAAAACTTAATCATTAGGTACTTGGATGTTCTGCAACAATGCGTTAAACCGACCTCGACTCAAACTGACGTAGGTACTCGTATTTGACGTTAAAGTATGTCAATGTAGCGTACCCACACATCGGTACACTGCATATCTACATTACTTGCAATTTTACAATACCCACACAATCTATACATTAGTTAGTGTGCGTGCAACATCAACTGGACCCAAGTTCAATATCAAACCGTAGACGTAATGGCCATTGTTTAGTGCTGTTACAACATCTCGATTGACCGCCATTGCGAATTTTTCACCGTCGCACGTGGGAGGCGCTACGTCAGCCGGCAACAATTAATACGCCGCTAATGTGACGGTCCGACACGTCCGCGTCAGCACACGTGACGAAATGATCGATAAAAATGATCGCCATGTTGTTGACATTTCGCGTACTTGTCGATACTCAACGGAACGAGATGTTGTGTCGCCTCGCTTATGAATTTTTATTTTTATACGCAATGTTTCCGCGTAATTAATCTTTCATTAACGTTGAGCCGGGGATATGTTACAATAAGTAATTTGTTTATTATGTTAATAAAGGAGTCTAAATTGGTCGGTAACTAATTTAAGATTTTCTAGATAAACGCAACTTCACTTTTGATGTACTAGAAACAGTTAAAGAGATAAGAGACATCAAATTTTGCATTTTTTCTTCAATATTTCTGACCTGTCTTGTAAAACGTTGGAGTGGAAGAAAAAATCATGAAAGTAACTTGTTATATTAATATTAAAAATTCATTCGCTCCGTGCAGAAATTTTAAACAGATTTTTTTTTGCATTTCATTTGATTTTATGTGATATTGGATATAACGTCGCTGTATATATAATTAATGCTATGTACCATTTTTGTACATTCTGAGATAAACGAATGAAACTGTTTTACAAAATAATTGCACAGACTAGATTTATAAAAAATATTTTAAATAATTACTAGGCAGACTTTCCAGATGAACGGCAAAATTTTTTTTAGTATATCTCCATTATTTATATGAAAAATTGATTCGTTCATCTCAGAATGTACTAAACGGCATGGCTTTATTATATATACAGCGAAGATAAGTTACTTGCATGAAACTCCAATGAATAACGGAAATATTGATAAAAAAAATTATGACATTTTTGCTTCAACATTTACGACTTAATAATAATTTTGGAAAAATCTACCTACAAAATATTGTGGACTAGCTCTGTTACACCCTGCATGTTTATGATTTAACGGAAAACATGAAGTACCTGACAGACAGAAATATTATCGTTGTTATTATTTCCGGAACAAGGTTTAGGTCTAGGCAAAATTTGAGAACGTGTACAATATTAGTTTTTGGCAAGCACACAATCGGCGCGATGTATTTGTGTGCAGTTTTAAACATTAACTATTCATTAGTCTGTTGCGACCACAGTTCGGAGAGCTGCGATATAACACACATTTCTGCTGCAGTTGTGGCAATGCTCCGACAGTTTACGTACCAACGTTTTCTAATGTCAACGACGATATGTTCATGACGCGTGCAGCCATGAATTTCAGATCTTCCGATTTGAAATTCGAATTTGAAACAACATGGCGCCGGCAGAGGCGACGGGTGCGTCAAACGTCACGTTCCGTCATCACGTGTTTAGGACGGAGTGACGTCACGCCTAGGTGAGTAGGTGCATCCAGCCGATGACGATCGTTCGCCCGCCCGCCCCTGCTCCGTGAAAATTCACTCCCGAAACTCGCGCGAAACGTGGGAGCTTTTGTATTCTTAGCTTGTTTACGTGGGAGCGCTCCGGATTTTCAGCTTTATGAACGTCGTGTTTAAAAATAATCGACGCGACGCTGCGACCTTTACTGTGCTAAAGTCTGTCCAAAGAGTATTTAAAAAAATAAAGCAATATTTTTTTAGACACTCTTTGACTCATGTCTTTGACTTATGTAATATACATGTTGTATAAACATAGCTAGTCCACAATACTTTACAAGATTGCTGCCTCAATTATTAGTTGAAAATGTTCAAATACCTATGCCCATATGTCAATAGATATGCGACTCCAAAGTTTGCATTTTTTTCAATATTTTACTTACCTAATGTAAAATGTAGGAATCATGAAAGTAGCTTGTATCGAATGTTACAAATTCATTCATTGAATGTATCAAATGTTACAAAAGTCAAATAAATTTATTAAAACCTTGCAAAAAATCTGGTTCAAATTTCTGCATCATTATTATATCGATATTTACCTACATATTTATATGAGATATAAGGATATTGTTACTTGAACAATTTGGACTTATAATTAAGGCCGGAATTTACGTGTAAAATACTGTGAACCCACTCACACCGTGTATACTAAAATGTCTATGAAGATTTTTATACATATCAACTTAAGCATTTCTGTAAAAGTAGTATTTTTTTTTATATAAACTGGAAAGCCTCATCAAGAACGTGGGAAAACTATAATTAAATACCTATTATTTAGTACTTTTATTTGCTTAATTCTACTTAGTTAACAAATGGGATAAAAATATTCCTTTGAATCCGAATCTGCTAGCATTATCAAAAATATTCTGTTACACGATGTTGTTATGTGCAAAGATTGATGAAATATTTGTAAAAATATTACTGATAGTATTTTTTTCACCATGATAGCGATTAAACACAGATTTCCAGGCACGTGTAGGGATTGGAAGCTGTTATGCAATGCGGTAATGACGCGCGAAAATCGCCTCTAATTATTCACACACACACTTCTAATTTTCAACTGGGTGATCGAGGTCGGCCCTTCGACCTCTATTTTGCCTGATGGAAACGACCTTCACAACCAAATGAGATACCTATTGTTGGAACAGGCGGAGTCAGGGCAGAGTCGGCTTATATTTTCAGTAGTTAATAAAGTCATTAATGAATTACGAAAAACATTAGTTAAAATACTTGTAAATCTAAAAGAAACTGACACTTATTTTGCTTACGAGGAAACATGAAAAAAATGCAATAGACTGTCAAAAATTAAGAATCGAGTTTATATTGGTTTTACTCATTTTAGAGCATTCATTGTTTGAAGCATTCGGTAAGCGAGAGGTAAACTTACAGACGACTTCTAAAAATAACCTTTAAGATTGATGTGGTTACGCGAAAGAAAAAAGAAAAACCTTAAAATAATTAAAACTAGGAAATTACAGTATTTTGGCCATATTATGAGACATCTAGTTAAGAACCATATCCTGCATCTATTATTCAATGGAAAATTTCGAGCAGAAGAGGTCTTGAAGACGAAAGATATTCTGACGCCTGAAAAACTTAAGACATGAATGGGTTCGGAAAATCTACGGTCCTACTATTTCGAGCTTCTGCTGGAAAGATTATAACCGTGAACATGATTCAAAACATTCAAAACCCGGATAAACACTAGAATAATAAGAAGAAGAGAGCATTAATGGTCATAAGTCACCCTTCAAGCGAGCTATCAACACTGTTTTTACTAATTTTTAATAATTTTTGGCACATTTCTGGATAAGACGGGCTATTAGTGTAAGCCATCATTCATTGTGTACAGTATGTAAAGCGAAATATACCTCCAATATTTTGAGCCATTAGTTTTCTCAATCAAAATGTTTTTGTCTCTTCCGAAGGCGATATTTGATTAAAATATTGATTAGTAATATTTTGAAAATAAATACACACAGACCCATACACATTATATACGGCTTTAATACCCTACACCTACATCATTAAACGAATTATTGTCATTTTGATTACACATTCCAACTTTTACAGTCCCTTCAAATGTTCTCTGGTTTTCGTTTAGATTTTAATAGCCCTTTTAAGAAGCTTCGAATGAAGTGTGTGTTTGTTTAGAAAGTAGTTTTATTGAAGTCAATCATGAACTCTCTTTGGTATGATCGTTTATTTTAATTTACTGATTTTGTCTAACCCACTAACGCAGAAACATTTGACATAAAAATGGTTTATGACGTAATTTCCTGCCTTCCGATTTTGCAACGTGTAATGCTTTGCACTTTTTGTATGAAACGCGGAAACAACATTAACAATTTTACCAATAAAAATGCTTTCACGAAGAATCGGTAACCAAGAAATCAATTGAGTACAGATTTATTTAGTAGCCAAAATAGCAAAACCACGTTGACGACTGTCGCCCTCCTAGTATAGTCGTCGCTTAAGTACCAGGATATCATATACGAGCAAGTGACGCAGATAGTAGAAATTCTTACACAGCACAGTTATTTTCTCAGAAATACCGGATTTCCTCATGCTTTGAGAAGATTATCAGTAATTTTAATAAATTAGTATATAGTAAACATGCCACTGAATTAGCCACTGAATCAATTAAGATAAGCCTTCAAGAGGTTGAAATATTTTTCAATACGTATTTCCTCGGAAAATACATAATTTACTCCGGCGCTCCTGGTGAAAATCTTGCCGAGATACCAGGAGTACATGATCGCAAACTAGTCATATCTCTCTAGCCGACGAGTTACCCGTGATTTATTTTAAAACCGGCCACGCTCGGCTGCCGGCCGGGTGGGTACCTAACCAAGGTCTGCGGCATGTTTCGCAATCTAATCGCCCTTCGCGCGCCGAGGCTAGCGCTAGCCGCGCGTCACGGCCGGGAAAACTGACGTTCGATTTTCAAATGATTTGAATATTTCAAAACAAAGGGCGGGAAATATTGTTCTTTAATGCAATTTTAAGAGTTTTATCGATGTTTAATTATCAGTATTAATTAATATTGAATACATATCTATGATAATTGTGGGTAAGTTCAAATATTTTACATCGTACTAACGTCAATATATTATTAGGTTGGCATTGAACGTACTGCTTCCGCGTGCCGCAGACACGTGTAAATATAAATCTCTTAAAAAATATTTAGATAGGTTGGTACAAAGTTCTATGAATCTGAAGACTTAAAATAATGCTTAATAAATTAAGATTAATGTGACGGTGAAGGTGGCCCTTCGCACTAGACCCTGGACGTTTAGATAAATTTGTTAAAAGTAAAAATGATTTAAACATAAAATCGTGGATTCTACAATGCCACACCTTCTTTGCATTCTATTTAGGTACCATTAGTGTTTATGATAATGAAAAATGTCAATATAGGCCAGGAAAAATTAAATATTCCATGAGGAAATTAGCCACATCTTGTACTAATACTGCATATAAGTAGTAACTATATTTACCCATTGGAAGAAGTAAAAGTATTATTAGAGAAAGAGATATTTTTAAAAAAATCTCATAATTTTGTTAAAATTATAATAAAATAAATATGTGAGTAGCTGCTGGCTGCGCAGTGATGCCTATATTGAAGCATGACTTTTACGTAATCATATTGTAGAAAAAACATCGAAATGTGATAGGAATATTATGACGTATCCCTTTTATTTCTCTCTGCTCCTGGTAATCTTTTTTTAATTTTTTATTTATTTTATATCTTTTTTATATTCTCTTTCTTTCTTGATCTTTTTATTGAATTTGTTAAATATATGTTATTATTCTCTTGTATACAATACATAGTATTCTAGGTAATCAAGTGAATTCACAGTATAGGCTTAATTTTATTATTATATCATATGTTCTATTTCTTAATATCAAATTAGCTGTTTGAATTCCAAATAAAATAAAATAAGTAGGGGCACAGAGAACCTCTTTTTGTGGGATAATCGACAGCATCCATTTATTAGTATTTCATAAACTTTTCTATGCTATTATCGAAAAATAATATGTGAAAACAGTTCTTTTTAAACGCGCTTGAAAGGACATCTATATAATTATTCGAACGGTGCCAAATTTCCTAGGCTATATTAAAAAATGCTCAACACATTGGATGTTTGGCATCGAGTTAGCCCGCTAATAAAATAGTAGGTAGGTGCCTGCATACATACCCCAGTATTTGTTATTTTTGGTATTGGCAACATGACCAGGTTTGACTGCATAATGCACCCAGCCATAGCGGCGTGGGGAGAATACCGAAAATGTCAGAATATCTAAACGTTCCTGTGTTTTCTATAGGCACATGTATGTAATGGTGTCACATAACGGACCAACCATACAGCTTCGTTTCATTGCTGTTATTTATTTACATTTATCTAAAGAGGCTATGAAATAAGGCCTAACCTCAAACATGATCAGGAGCATATCGCGTTTAAAATACATATAATTCACGACAATCCAAATTTAATGACACGATAGCACTGAACTTAGTGAGACCAATCTAGACATTGACTTTCACTAAACTTTCATTTCATTTTTTTTTGCATTACAGATCGCTCCATTTATAATGCAAGTATATCTTGGAATACATAAATGGAGGCGATCCGCTGCTTGATGCGTTCAATGCTATCATTAAATACATCGACATGATCGCTCAGTTCATTTAGGAGTTGCACACTACGCGTTATGGTGTGCTTATTCATTATATTGACATGAAATAGCGCGTGACCTCAATTTCGCAAATAATTGTTTGGTACAAACAGGGCATAATTCTCTAGCAGGTTCGGGGCATCAATTTTTTTCCTTAAAATTTTAACCCCCAACATGAATAGGCCCTCCTGTCTGCGCTACTCGAGGCTGCGGTAGTTGCATTCCCTCAGCTGTACTTCATGGTTCATGAACGTAGGACATTCTCCTGTTCTGCGCGTGTATAAGTAGAGCAAGAATTTCTTTTGAATCTGCTCAATCATGTAGATGTATTTCCTTTGGTGTGGGCTCCACCCTGCCATTCCATTTTCCAATTTTGAACGAATGATGAAATTGTACATTTGCTCGATGCACCTCTCATTCGAAAATCCTTTTGATATATGTGTTATGAAACCTAAAAGCTTATAACACATTGTAACTAGTGTTTATTATTATTGTTGTTTAGTATTATTTTTTTTTTTTACGCTTCAACTGTGTACCAGAAATCTATTTCAATTGTTCTACTACATTGTGCGGTTGTTTGAAAGAAATTGCCAACTGTCAATAAACCCGCTATTAGTATATATAGTGAAAAATGTTTCTCGAATCTTCTCTTCTGTTTTACTGGTTTTCAGACTTTTCCAAAACGTCCAGAGTTATCGGAAATCTCATGTGTAGTTCTTCTCGTTTATATCGTAACAGTATTTTGGATGCAAACATGTTTTTTTCTCTTTTGAAATATTGTTCGAAAAGATATTCGATTTATGCTAATATCTTTAAAAATATACCTGCCTGAAACGCGCGACTACCTGCATCGTACACAGGACCTATCGAGGAATTATCAAAACCATTAATTGCACGCAACCTGGACGCGTGTACAATCCTGCGATCCCGACTCTCCGTACTTGGTCCCGGCTGGAGGCCAAAGTCCCCATTGTTTGCTGAAAACCCTAATGAATCACACTTTATCTTTTTCTGAGAAATAACTCAATCAGGAATGCAGACGACTTTGAACGCGGGGCAAGTATTAACCTGTTAAAATAAGACTCATTCTTTCCTGTCTCAGCACAATTTACATATCAGCAGTTAAAATCTGCCGGCTACTTATAATGGTAGCGCATTGGCAGAATTTTAACCTCTCAGCCATTGTTCTTTTAACGACACCTATCGATTAATTCGGTTGCTTAATCACGAACCATTCATTAACCCCGAAACAATTTTAGGAATGGACACATTGTATTATGTAACCACCTGGCTGACGTAGATTTGCACTTTGATCATTGTTTCGATCCATTTGGACTTAGGGCTGTCAAGCCACGGCGCCCCGAGGTTGACTGAGGGCGCAATACGTTACATAATTTCAAAAACTCCTAAATTTAATATTAATTCAATTTGATGAAAATTAATACGAATAAAAAGAAAACATTTACATAAAACCACCTTTTACTTAAAAATCAACACAATGCAATCATTTTTACATTGGTAAAACTTGTAGAAATTTTGATATAAGAATAAAGAAGCACTTCAGATAAACCATCTGAAGTGAAATAGCAATAACTATTCTGGATTTTCTAACCTTTTTGAAAATAATTACCTGTTAAATTTATTTTCAAATTAATTCCTAATTAGTTATTCAATTACCATATATTTATTGTCTGGTTTTGTTAATGTCTATTTTAATTTTTAGTATACATTGTATCCTGGTAAAGGGACCAATGGCCCCGAAACATATTGATTATAGTGCTTTTATACAAAGTGTTTTCTTTTTCTTTTTATTAATAAAAATAATGGTACCACAAAGTTATTTTTCTATTATTGAAGAAGTATTGAAAAAATATATTTGTAAGCCACGATTTTTTGACGACATAATTTCTTGATAATTATATGAACCACTCAGAAAGATTTATGGAAAAAATCAATCCATATTTATAATTTCCATGCAACATTATTAATAAATATCAAGCCATGCGTCATCAGATTTTATCTGCCTATGTAACCCTATTAATTAGTGCAACAAGAATTTTTTACCGTATTTTAGGCCATAATTTTTCTCCTTAATCCTTCAAATGGTAGTATTGTTGGGTAGAGTTGAGTGTATTTATTATGTTTCATCTTATTTGTTGTAATTATCAACGTAAATTATTATTATGGTTGCATTATGTATATATTTAAGGAAATTACATTGCCAGTTTTGATTAGTGTTTACATAAGATATGATAAGATATAAGGTACCTTTAATGTAACGCGTCATTAGCCCGGCTAGCATGTGACATCTTGTATGTAAATAGGACATTATTAAACAAATTGATTGGGCGTTTGGAGGTCTCTTTGTTTGATAATATCTGAAAATTATCTCAAATTGAGTAATCTGTTATCAAATTAAATTCGTTGCCCTGAATCGGTTCCTTTGTCTCAGATAAAGCTACTGGAAAATGCGTCGTTTGATCGCGCATTAAAGTAAAGAAAACCTCAACATACAATAAGAAATCGCAATGCTCGAAACTTCAATCACACAATGTTTGTTTTAATTTAAATGTCATATCAACTTATTTAGCAGGAATGAAAACTTAATTCAAATTGCACCAGAATTGTCAACAAATTATAATTTTCGATCACAACCGTGACACAAATTATTTTGACCACAGCCGTGACACAAATTACGTTTTTCTCCCATACCTAGGAGTCTCAGAGAAGAAAAAGTGATATTCCTCCTTTATTCCAAACTCTTTTTTTTCTAAAATCAACACCATTTTAAATAAAAAATTGCACTGGTTTATTTTTTAAGGATTATCATAATATATACTTTTGTAACCTTGTTGGCAGAGCTGCGTGTGATATTCTGTATTGTTATATGTATTCACAAATTGCCTTAGTCGAAAAACGCACATAAATACATTTTTTGTGTGTAATGCTTTTTTACAAAAGAATATAAAAATTAAACTATTACATCATATCGGAGGAATGTGTTAATTTCATTTGAAGCACGAGTCGGGAAGATGTTTAACATTTTTCTTCTGATAATTATTTATCAACTAGCTCAAAAATGAGGTACACTATTATTTTTATACCTCATCTCTCACCTCATATTTTTATCAACGATTATTTCAAGTATTAACTATAACCGATGATGTGTAAAGCTTCCTTTTTTTACTTTGTTCTTTTTTATTTTCCCTTCCCATAAAAAAATGTAGAAAAAGTAGATGAATATTTGAAAATATAAATTTATATGAACAAAACTTCTATAGCTTTCTTTCATATTACGGGTATGCCGTTTGTTCATACAATATAATATTTTATTTTTTAATCTTCTTCTTCTACAAATCTGCGTTCAGTGTTGGATATTTCTTCCTTTTATTGCTTTCAACAGTTCTCTAATTTCTCCGGACGTTATCTGACCTTAGAACTGTCAAAAGTCTAGTGCGTGCCTATTACTTACTACTCCTGTCCCCTTCTTTTACCTGTGCCCTTTCATAATGGCGTTTAGCGACCCTGTTGATGATGTAGCGACATGAAACTGACTTTCACGGATGTTCGAAAATCCCCTCAAAAAGAAACCGCATTTCATATATGGCTCCTTTTCACGAAAACATGTTTACAAAGGGATAATCTTTTATTTATTGGTTTCAGAGTCATGACGGATAAAGAACACCGATAAGCCGGCAAACTGTCAACAGATCAACCGCAATGGAACTCGGCGGAATTATTGTCCCAAGAGATTTAATACTCGTTTTAAGAAATCGGGATAAAATCTTCGATTTAGTTTCTGTTCGACTAGTATACAATTACAATATTATTGATGGGTTCAGCGTTTACATTGTAGAGATTGTTCGTGATGATCATTAGATAAAATTAACCTTAAAATATTTATAGAGTAGTCAGTTTGATACCTCTCGATGAGAGATTCTGTTTCTGTCGAAACTTAAGCAAGTGAAAAAAATATATAATATTAAAGAATAGAGTTAACAACATTGATATAATGTTATGATTAATTAATATACCTAATGTGTTAATGATCAACATACCAAAATTACATCATACGTATTTTTAAAAACTCAACCCCCCGATATAATATGCGGAGTATAACAGCAAAGGCAGCAATATCCAAAAAAAAATTAATGCAGTCGTCGATTTAGAATGAACTTAATTCGAGATTTTATATGAAATGTAGCCTGTAAATTTATAGCAAACATGATTTTGGAAGGGACTAAATTAGTTATCCTCGGTAAATTAGTTATCCATTCAAAACATTTTTTTTAATATTGCTGTTTTGCGTTTATACCCCACAAATCACGCCCATGTCTTTTTGTAGCTCTCGTACTTTACACAATAATAACATAAGACAAAAAATTCGGTGTTA
This sequence comes from Agrypnia vestita, assembly GCA_016648135.1. Taxonomy (NCBI): domain Eukaryota; kingdom Metazoa; phylum Arthropoda; class Insecta; order Trichoptera; family Phryganeidae; genus Agrypnia; species Agrypnia vestita. The sequence goes on from JADDOH010002252.1 coordinate 133,443, forward strand.
ATTCATTCATAGTATAATAATACTGTACTGTGCCTAATGGTTCCTATATAGATTTCTGTTAAATATATAACAGTTAAATTTAGAAGACATTATGTAACGTATGTATGTCGCCAATTCTGAAGACATAATAATACAAAACCAGACACGAATGTTGCTTTATTGACATTTATTTTGTACTAAAAATATTCGCGCTTGACTATTAATCGTCCCATAATATGGTTTGGGAATTAAGATTGTGTATCTTAGAAATATACACAGAACAAATCCATCTACCGACAAAATACAACTGGACTCGACGACTAAATTATATATCTTCTATTTATGGTATCTTTTAGATGAAGACATCTGTTTAATTCCGTTGTAAGCTACCGTATTTCAATCCATTGTTTTAATTATCAAGGAACTGTGTTCTGGAAAATCGCAATTTCAAAAATATTATATAAAGTATTTTCATTAAAAATTAATAAAAATCACCAAAATTATCATGTTAAAGATTATCAGTGTAACGTGATAAAGATTCTCAGTAAATATGTGAGTATTTTAAATAATCTGGGTCTATTTCTGAGAACGGTTGAATTTCCACGCCGTCTTTTCACATAACGATGTGAATGCAAAACGCGATAAATTAATATGCTACAGTAAATGAAATGCTTCAGGAAGGAATATCGATCTGAAATTCGATTCGGGTCCACAAAGCATGAACGGTTTGCACAAGGTACCTTCTCGTAAATATCACCGAGTTGTTTTTCCAGCCGATCGCGTGTGCACCTTCTGCGTGGGCTCCGATCGGCCACTGTTGCCACGGCTCATCTCCATTCCACACAATTAAGCCAGCACAATAGGCACACGCATCAAACAAGATGTCCGCCTAGGTTGCACAACAAAATGGCGGCCTTGGCGCGGAATACAAGGTGATCAGTAACATTGGGATAAGGATGCGATAACCTATATGTTATCTAGGATTTAAAAATAGTCATATTCTTAATACATATAATTACCAAATGAAAATACTAACGAGATTCCAGGCGCATGCAGTCAGTAAACCGAAGCATGAATTATTGTATCTATATAAAATATTTATTTTGGAGAAAAGCTAAATAAAATATTTATCTGGCAGGCTGTTGAAATATATTCAAATTTGAATAATACCTAATTGTAATAGGAATATTACGACATACTTATATCTTATTTGAAATTATTTCCTAGAAATCTTACTTAAATACTGACAGCACGCTACTGCTGGATTCGCTGCAAGCAAATATCTAAATCTTTTGTACTGCTATTAAATATTTAAAATAATGATTATATTTTACGAGAATATAAATAGTTTGAATAGATTTCGTGCAAAGCTTTAATACAACTATTTTCACTTAAGCAATATCTTGTTTTGCTATTGCCATATTCATAAATGACAAAAAATGTATTTATGATATTTTCACATTCATTATTTAATATAAATGTTCTAAGAACATAATCTCTGTGAGACTTCTATAAATTATTTTAATTAATAATTACCTATCCATCTGCGGGAAAAATCCAGAAATTTTGTTCTCAGAACATATACATACGTATAAAAAATATTATTAAATAAAAAAAAATTTTAGTTTGGTCAATATTCAGAGCGTTCCGGACAGATTTGGGTGTTTATTATATTAATTAATTAATGTAAAGATGGTCATTCGAATCAGTTATTTGCTCATCATTTATTAAACACAAACGCATGGAAGTCACATGGAATGTCAGATGATGTACACCGTCCATTATAATATATAACTCTAAAAGACCCCGCGCAACTCCTTTTACATCACGAGGCCTGCGCTTTTTATAAAGTCAATGAGGACATTATGATTCCAAATCGTATACAGACAGACGGCCAGACTTCCTACGGCAATGGCTTCAAATGGTTTTATGTTTAAAAGTTAACGAGGGTCAATAATAATAATAAGATATACGAGGAATAAGAGATCATTGAATAAGTCTCTTAACGTAATAAATTTGTGTTAGTCTCCACAGAGCTTTTTACTTTATCGCAACCCAACCTACCATTTTCACTTTTAAAAATGTAATAATAATACAAAAATTATCATTCACCGTATCACAACAACAATTTTGATAAAAACTAGCAAAATCGATAATAAAATTAGAAAGATAAGAAATGCAACAAAACATAAAATAACTCTGTGTCACGACAATACCGAGAACATTATTATTAAAATACAAGCGGTCCGCGTCCGACATTCAGGTTCAAATAAATTCCAATTTATTACATTAAAAACACAGACGTACTATAAATATAGACTAGTTACAAACCAAAATATCTGCTACACAGAACGGCCACACGAATTACTGTGAACATAGATGCACATTGCGGGAGTTGGTCTAGGGGTGTCCAAAATGTATAAATGTCTGCGCGATTATATATATATATATATATATATATATCTATATATCATATAGATAAACTATTAATACAATATACGACCCTGTTTATATTTGCATTTATTTTACACGTGTGCCGCGCTATAAGAAAGAAAGAGAAAATACCACAGAGTAAATACCGCAATTCGCTACAACTTCAGATGCATTCGTTCTTAAAAATTATGTTTTATTGTCCTTTCTTATACTTGGTTATGAAAATAATTTCTATCTCTTTCTGCCTGATACATTTAGTATAGAATAGAAGACAGCAGAAACTAGATGTTTCAGATTTGTTTTTTAGTGACTAGTCTATATTCATAGTTTGTCTATGATTAAAAATGTTATCATTTTCCTTTAATAGTAGTTAGGTTTAATAAACTGTCCCGTTTTTTTAAATGCTATAATATACTTCATTCTGCAGATCTCCACTTCAGAGATCGTTATTCTCCAGATAGAATTTTATTTATAAGATAAAAGGTGTGATTTGTGTCATGATTTATGTCGCAGGCTTAATGTTGTTGATTTTCCTAATAAATCAAATTAACAGTGATTTAACTTGTAGTTTCATTTCGATATACTAAAACTTAGAATCTATCAATAACGCAGCGCAATTAATAATTTTAATATCTTAATTAATTTTAAAAAAATCAACCAATATTCAATTGCTTAATAATTTTCATTGTTTCATGCTATAATCGCATGCTTTACACAATCTTGTTGTTTGTCGTGCGATGAAGACAGCTGTGGGTAGTGTTTGTTTTATGGAAGAATGTAAGGAAATTATTTCTTAAGAAAAACATAACTTTTCGTCAGAAATTATGAGTGGTATTCTCGCCACAAGAGTGTGGCAAAAATAACACTCACTGTACCACTCACTTCTAGAGAGAATTTGAAATTTTGTCATCATAAATCATCGCATGGTTACGATACAATCCAAGCGGTAGTTTTCGCCACTGTCGTTGGAATAAGTAATTATATTGTAACGGAGTTGTGCGACATACTCATTCGGTCAATTTTCACACTTGAGTTTTCTGAGAAAACGAAAAATTGTGGACTGATCGATGATGAAGTTGTTAAGCTCTTCCGCAGCCGCCAGAGGGCTTGGTCATTAAAATCTGAAGATCGAAGCTCTGCTGAACTGTCGTGTAAGTTTTGAAGCGAACAAACCACTATCGACGAGCCTTTTCTCTAATCATTCCTCCACCGAAAAAATCGTTGAGATTACGAAATGATTTCCATATTACAGATTTCCATCCTTGGATACGCATACGTTTTCGATATGCATTTTAATTTGCTAACCCTATTAAATAATTATATCATGACAAATGTCCACTAAACTTCAAATTAAAAAAAGAAGCGAAAAAATTTATTACATTAAACCTAGTGTGTAGTAAATAGATGTAAAGTAGAAATGCATAAATATTTCTAACATGTCATAACACTATGCATGTGCATGCGTGTGTGTGCCTATTCGGATGTGTGCGTGTGTAGATGAGACTCCCGGTCGCGGGAGATGATGTGGAAGGGCAGTCTATTCCAGATTGACAGGCTTGATTGGGAAGTCGTGCGGTCGTGAGAGAAACCTATTGCTTTATGTATTGTTGTATTCTTCTGGAACAAACGTTTGAATTGACATCGATGTTTTATCGGCAACACCGGACTCTCACACTGAAAAGGACAAACATCGCAAATGCCTACCCGGTTGATCCGTGGGTACTTCAATATCTAGAAAAGCCACGTGACCCGAGAAGCATCTCTCGTGGAAAATTAATCGAACGTATATTCGCGAAGGACTCGATAAATAGCCGCGGTGAGCCAACCCGTGCACGGGCTGGCCGCGCGCCAAGCACTGCAGAGCAGCTTCCACGATGGATTGCCGCTCCGGACACCTTCCGCGCCGTGTAAACACAGCACCGGCGGCGCTGGACGCTCTCTGCCGGAATGGCGCATAAAACGGGAGAGATATCAAAACACGGGAATTTAGTGGGCCATTATTCCATTTGGAAACGCTAACAAGAGGCGCGTTTGATTTGACTATCGCGTTCGCGTTTGAAGCGAGAGACTCTAGCAGATCTGTTGAAATGAGATTCTATTAGCGCAACACACAATTTTAGAAGTGTGCCAAATTAAAAGTAACTTTATGATGATTCTGAAGTAATTGGTTCATTTCGTTAGAATCTACAATACAATAAAATTGATTATACGGTAGATACTTTAAGTGTTTACCGAAGATCTCAATTCTCTCTTAATATCCATTTTATTTTGAGTGCAGTTTGTAGGTAAATAAATTGTTTTACTGTTTATCCGTTTATTTTGAGTACTTGTATTTCATATTTATATTATAATTACACCATAATCTTTGAGGGCTTGGCACGTGGAAGGAATGAGTTAATGAATGAATCAATTAAACGCCTCGATAATAAGAATACTCAAACTACATAACTCAAGTCAAAACAAAAACACGACTAATTTGCAACGGATGAAAAGTATACAACGACCTGCCACAACAGACCAAACAATTGACTACTAACAATTTCAAAATAGAAGTGACAAAAATGCTAAAACTCAGCCAAACATATATAACAAATGACTTGTGTCATTATTATTATATTATTATATCGAACTATTATGTAAAATGTTATCCACAGACTTTCCAGGTTTCTATCATATTTTAAATTAAAAAAATAAGAGGGAAGAAATGTCGGGAGACCAAAGTTGAGATAGATGGATGGGGCGGAAAAGGAATTGTGAGCTCTGGGCGTGACCAACTGGCGACAGGTGGTGATGGAGAGGAAGGAGCGGAGGCGACTTCTTGAGTAGGCCAGGACCTACACTGGGTTGTAATTATCGCAGTTTCCAGAGAAAAATGAAGTCCCACTCAATAAAAAGAAGTGAAAGAATAAAAATTTCTGAGATAAAATAAAATATGATCATAATAAAAGTACGAGTATAATGCGCTGTAGGCGTAGTTTAAAACAATGTTAGTTATAAACCAAAAGAAAAGTGAGAAAAATTGATCCAGAATGAGGAAGTGTGAGACGATCGGGGGACAGGATGGGCTGACTACATATTTTCCAGGCTCCTAAAGTGTAACTGAGAAAAATTTTAAAAATAAAAATGAAATAGTTCTTAAAGAATAAAATTGCAATTTTTTTTAATCGGAATGAAGGGTGTAGGAATGTATTGACTATACAGAAAAGATGGACATTTAATTTTGTATATGGAACAAGTTAACGTATATTGCTTATATGTATTTTTATAGGCTTGTATTCAATTTAATATATTTTAATACGATTTATATTAATTTAATTTAAACGTATTTTATTACTACATTTAGAGATAATAAATAATATTGAAATGGCCTGGAAATCAAGAAAATAAACAAGGCCGTCATAACACAAGCTCTGTCTAGTGTGATGGTGATTATTCAAAGAACTCGTAAAATATACACTAAAATATTTATACGATCGGTACAGGTGGAATCTGCAAAATTTCATGAAGATATTGCGAAACGAGTTGAAATATTATTGTATGTTACCTATTGCATATTAATTGCCGTTGCGCATAGCTCACAGAAAAAAGATGGCCGTGCAAACACGATACCAACAATGCTCTTTTTCTGTGCTAATTAACTACACGACTTTGCAATGTAAATAAGTTGCACTACTTAAATATCAGCGTAAACCTAAAAGATTATTATTGTTGCGAAATGTATCCGTCAAGGAGTCATTTGCAAGCACGAAAACAGATAAAAGCTGCTATTATTAAACGCGCACTCCGTTTTATACGTACGCAAGTCCCAGCAACAATACCAGGAGAGCATAAGTTATCGGTAGGTGTTACGCAAGCCAGGCGTATGTAGAACACTCCCACTGAACGTTTATCGTGTCGTCGAGTCGCAGATTATGAAACGATGTCGCGTGGGACGAATCCTAGAACGCGGTCCAATAGACGCCTGCTAAAGCTCAAACTCTGGAATATGTCAGTTAGCTCCGGTATGCATTTATGGCGCTTATTGATCGACCCCTTTAAGTTTTCTAAAAAGATCTTAGCTGCAATGAAAAATGAAAAACGTTTCTCCATTCGAAAAACCCGACCGATAAATCCTGGCGTAACCAAAAGCATTAAGCCCCACTGCAAAAATGTCAATGAAGTGTACATACTCGTAAAATACTACGCGCTTTTCTTCATGAAATTATTTATTTACGGCGATGTTTGTTTTTCGACTAAGATATGGGCCCCTAGCCCGACTTATTAGCAGCTTACCACAGCTTACATAAATATTACACGTATTTTCGTAATGAAAAAAGTATATTTTATATGAATAATTTCATTTCTTGCTGAGGTGACTTGTGAAAATTTTATATTAGGCTGCATAAGCGCTGGGTAAAGTAAGTATATACTAAATATGTACGGAACGTTCTTCACTTGTCACTTCCGAGTCGGTATATTGCGTATTAATTATTGAATAATTTTAAGAATATTGAGTATTTGCCCTAAATGATTACGCTACAATCAGTTACATGCACTGTGATAGGTCACTTCCTTTTTTCATAAATAATGTTTTCAACAATGAAAATTCTTTTTACGAAAACTTATTATCAAGAAGTAACAAAAGCATCTCATTCTGTACAGTAAAATTTTACTAAAGTATTATATACAATCACTTATAGTTGCTCAAAAAACGTACATAAAAATATGAGGTATATTTACGCTACTGGAAATTTGTATATTATTTGTCGAAAATTTGGATCAAGAGATCAGCCAAGGTATATTATCACTACGGCTGTTATTAAGGCATAATTGGTATCTTTATCCGAAGTGTAATTATGTTAAATTATCGAACAGGGGCAGGCGTACCGGTGCATTAATTAATAACGTTCTTCGTTACGACCGGAGAGTTGACCATAAACCTGGATACAGTAATTGACTTATTAGCAAAAATAAATGAGTGCATTCGACATATATCATTCAATTCAGCTTCAACTGTGGGTTTTTTAGATTACTGACGATTATTAACAGTCGACTTGGTGAGATCTGTGAAAATTTAAAATAATCTCTGTACGGTTATAGTATTGTTTATTTAACATCTACTTTTTGCAATGGTTTTTTAACACTACCTTGTCTGGGTAGTGATTCTCCTCTCAGTGATCCAAGAGACTGACATGTCAGGGCTAGTAAGGACGGGGAGAGCTAATCCCAACAGTCAACGCCAGTGAATTGACAGATTTACAGTTTTGTTAAAAACTAAATAAATATGTTCAGTATAACCCCTGCCATACCTCTCTCCGGGACTAGCAACCATTGTATGGATGATATATTATAGTAATGATAGGTAATATAGTCACAGAAATATCTTGTTTGGTGAGTTCTGTCAAACAGTTGAGCGATTTACACAGAAATAATCATTGCGTATCCAATATCTGTACCGCTCGATTGAGTTTCAATTTCTTCGTGTAACCTGCTCACAGATATACACGACGCTTAATGATTACTAGGCCGTTCCGCATATTATCCGGCACTTTTCCAAATCATGGGGTCCACTCGCAATAATTAATTACACACAACACGTAAATGAAAGTGTAACTAAGCCTTACGCAACGGACAAGCGGCGTGCTGCATTTCAAATGGCATTTCGAAATTTTCAGGCAAGATTTTACATGTCCGTTTCGGCGAAAGCGGTGAACACAAACAGGTGCGAAAACGGAACTCAGATCAAAGAGGAACGGCGGGAAATGTCGGACTTGTAAGATAAAATAACAAATAAAATAATGCAAGAAAAATTTTAATGCTACAAAAACAGGGTTACCTAATTGGTATCGTAAATACAACACTCAAATAATGCTGTTCCGGTGTTTTTACAGAAATAAGTAATAAAGACTGTTTAAATAGCTGCGAAACTTTGACAGTGTTTACATTAGAACTGATGAAAGTAAAATGGGTTGTATTACAATATTTCGATCAGATAAATTTATTTGATTCTTTCATCATATTTTGCTCCTGTATGGGTAAGGCATCTAATCCCAGAATGCGGGATTTCCGAGTACCTACCAATGTAAGGTCAAGACTAAATATGAAATGCTTAATGCTTTGCATTTTGATTCGGGCACATTATTCATAGATGTTGCATTATTATTATTAGTTTGTTCAAAGATTCCTTACTTAGGGCCAGTTGTATCAACTTAGTAATAGTTACATTTAAAGCGCAGATTTTTACGAAAACGGATTTTTTGATTGGTGAAAACCTCAAAAATCAATGCTTAAAACGTAACTATTACTATAATTACATTGCTGCTCTTTACTTTATATTTTAATTTTTATACTCATGTTATGGTGCTATTAGATATTTTGTTTAATGTATGTGCTTTTTGAAATTTATATTATATTCTTTATGTAAAAGCCTGTACCTAATGGGCGTAAACAAATAAATAAATAAATAAACCATTGACACAAATAAACTTTACTTGCACATACGAAATAAAAACACTTGTTTACAATATAGTTAATAAAATATTTTACATTTAATAACTTGTATTTATATAAAAACTATTGAAACTTATTTACTTACTTAAGAATTTGTAGCCTTTTTATTAATATTAATGAACAAATTCTAATCACGCGACTGATTCCAGAATTTCAATTTCGACTAGAGCTTGGATTCACCGCCTAATAGTATATAGGCCTATTGATTTTTTAAAAATATAAGTGCCTAAATGTTAACTATTTTACATGTACCGTTAGAGTAATTCTATTTCAGTTCCAGTATAAATAAGTGTCCATTAAACTTTCACGATTTCACGTTATATTAAAATCGCTAGTAACAATATATCAGAATGAATAGCAATAGATTAAATGGATTAAAATACTAAATAAATTATCGAATATTCATAAAATTGGGCAGGCACATAATTACGAGTAATAATACTCCTGATTCATCTGTTTGACAGTTCGACATGATACCGATAACAGAGGCCATGACACAAAAACTAAATAAAGGCCATTGCATTAACACAAAGCGTGTCAAGTTGCATCTAAAAAAGTACACATAATATTATCAAGAGTAATTAACAAGCTATTGCATAATATTACTACACAGACCTTAGGAGGTTCGAAGGTAAAATTTGCTCCAGCACATTGGTCTGTTTTTACAGAGGCGTGCAACGTACCCCGTATTAGCTGTTTTATTTTCGGTGCCCGTCTGTTAGGTACCGCAGAATTACGCAACTATGACCTCAACGCGCGATGAAAAAGTGCACTTCAGAGAGCGCAGCTTTGTTAGCAGTTGCTATTTTTACCGCGGTGGCATGCAGCGGTCGCGCCAGCGAGTCTAGCACCGCTCCGGCCGGAAAATGCCCGCCCGGCAACAGCAGAAAATGCTTCCCGCGCTCGCGTGCATTCTCGCGGCATTTTCTTGGGTCGTTCGTGGATTTCAATATCCGTCGGCCATGTTGGAAAGTCGTTGAACAAAATACAATCGCAGCGATCATAATCAAGTTTATTTCTTTAATTCTTCATTTATTTGTGTATTCTCTTAATGCATTATCAAACCTTAATTTTAGAACAACTCTTTTATTAATTATTATTATTACGTTTTGCTCTACGAGAATGGTCTAAGGTGATTTTTAACTTTAATAAGTGTCAATGTAGATCGTCAATTTAAAATCAAGTGATTTTCGTGAGTACACTATCAAAATATGTATAATTTGAATATTTAAGATTTCTGTTCATGGACAGTTAGAACAAAACTAAAAATAAAAGTAGTTTGAGGTGGAAATATTCTCAATACGTCGTCACACTAACCTATAATTATTTTGTAAAAAAAAAATACATCCGATAATAGCGGTCATTCAATGTTCAACGTAAGCGCAGGAGATGACGTACGCAGTGGAGCGTTTAAAAATCAATCTGCATGCACGTGTACGTGTGGGAGACGGCATAAGCCGGCGTAGGGGAATCGGTGAACTTTCATTATTAAGTTCACACGATTGCAATTTTCATAACCGATTAATTTGAATTTTTACTGAATTGAAGTTGATAATGATAAGCACGAAGCGCAGCGCGACCGTGATCGCAATCGCATCCACCACACTGCAAAAACACACAAAGAAAATTATACATGCAATTATTCAAGGCCGCCGGTACAGCGCTTGTGCAGCTGGACGCGCGGCGAGGGGGCAGTACAGCGAGGGGAAGACACTTGGCAAACCGCCACCTGGTGATAAAGGTGTCCAATATCCATACTTGACACGTGATAGATACCTACACGAGAGGAAGCTAGGTAGGTACCAGCGCAGTTAGTTGCTAGGTGCAAGTTGTACGCCTATCCGGGTGTAAGACATGGCGTCATTTTCCATAGACAAAGAGATCGCGTTTTCAAACTCGGGAAATGTTCCGCATTCAAATGTGAAATGCATTTTTTTTTATCAATTAAGGACAAAGGAATTTTAACTTGTTTCGCGTTGCAAATAAACAAAGAATTTAAATTACTACGTAATTGACGTTAACCTCTTTGTGTTTGACGGTTTTTCTATTTATTCAACGAGTTTTGGATCGAGCAAAATATTTAAATTACATTATATTATATTGTGTTGTAAATTAAAACATTCGACATAATTCGCAATCAAGTGAAAAATAAAAGATAATTTGTTTAAAGCCATAGATTAGATTATTCTAGAATGCATTGTTGTGTAAATAATAAAAAGAATATTCTACGTTCAAGAAAAAAGCAAGGAAACATTTACTATAAATAAATTAGGTAACAAGTTATGTGGTATTAAGTTATGATAAACTGGTTTGAGGTAGCTGTCGTCAAATAATGTGCAAACGTAATTCAAAACGTTGTGTTTATATTATTTATTTTGTTTTATCAGGTTACAAGCCATGGGTAAATTTAATTATAATTCAGAATGAACAGTGGGCAAAAAATATAATAAATTATTGTAACACTCCGTCTTTTCTATCCGAAACACCATTCATCACTATTCCAGTAGATTTATATGTTTAGAATAAGCATTACAGCGGTAATACTAATGTTTGTCCATATATATCCGCAGCAATCACTATAAGCAGTATTATAATGGTTGCAAAAAATATGCTATCCTGATATGTTTGGAATAGTTTTTCGTGTTGGAACTAACGATAATGAACGATTTAGTAATGAGTTTTATTATTTGAAGAGTTTCGACGTCGTCCGAATCGTGTGCATAATATTTGAAATATAGTACGTATTTATATATAGTACGTAATATAGTAAGTATATACAGAAGAAAACTATTAACGGTAAGTTTCCCTCCATTTGGAAGATAAAAAGATAACATATTTAATGCAATTACCTACTTAATTCGACAAACCTATCGCATCGTATTTTCATTATATTTTTATTTAAAGTAATAAAGAGGCTTCTGATTTTACTAGTTTGGTGAATATTATCGAATACACTGCCGTTACGGCACGAGATATCATGCTCCATTTCACGCAGATACTTCTCGCTCTAATTTTATGAACAATTCATGCTTGCAGTGATTGCGTAAGGTTGGAAACGAATTTAATTCTGTAGATTTATTTAGTATTAATAGCATGGCTGTTCTAATAAAAATACATATTAATGTACCAGTGATCTTAATTTTTATCTTATTTTTCAAACATTTAATTATTTTTAAACATATTCTAATTATATTGTATAAACGGGGTATATATATAATATAAATAGAAAATGTTTAAAAACAAACAGCAAAAACTTTGGGGCCACTGAGTGAAATGTCGCGAGTTACGGAGACAAGCAACAAAGTTCGCACTTATTTTTTTATTCATTATATTTGACTTATATCAAAGTGAATAACTTTTTAATAATTCACATTAGAACACTGTAGTGATAGAACGTTTTACAAAAAATTAGTAAGAAATGTCGAAAAAAATGCAAACTTTGATGTCACTTATGTCCATAAATGTGGACATTTCACCCAAAGTGTAAAGAATATTTTCTATTCAAAATTGAATGAAGAAGATTCTCTCGAAGATTTTGCTACTAGCTACGAGACAGCTGTATATATTGCAATATTATTTTTGTTAACTATTTCCTTCCATAAAAAGCCCTAAGGGCGTATAAATAAATAAATAAATAAGCAAATAAATAACAGAGAGATTGAACTCTCGTAATCAAAAGGGATTCTTGTTGCCTCACATAAAAATCGAAATCATGTTGCTATATCAGTGATTTTTAACCAGAAAGTAATAAAAATCGCCTACATAAATATTATGTTTTGTTTGTTGTTGAAGTGATTCGACGTTGCACATTGGAGTTTCCATAAGGTTGAAATAAAACAAATGGCGGAACCAATGGTCTCCCGCGCGTGGAAATTTTCCGAGCTGCGCGGCCGCGCGCTTCCCGGTACTGCCGGCCGCGTTACATCAGCGCCAGCGCTCTAAAGGAACTTGTACATTATACTACACACATGCAATAAATATGTGTTTATTGAATAAGCACGGCTTCCGAGTTACGTATGTGTTTATATTACTATCCGCGCCGGCCGGCGAGCAGCGCCAACTTGGCTGCGGACGCCTCGACCTTGGGCTTCTATGCGCTTCGCGACTGACTGACATGCGGTTTAAAATTGGAATCCCGTTTTGAAATTTGGGCCTCGTGTTGCCAACCCGGAATATTTCATTTTATTGGCAGGTCTCATTCACAGTTTATGGTAGGTACCTACATCGTAAATGCACCATGCTTCACTATTAAACTTAATTGCATATAAAATAATAACATAAATTATTATATTAAAATACCGTGTTGCAACATTAAAGCACAGTAAAGTCTGGAATAAAAAATGTCTTTATGACTTGAAAACTGAAAGTTATCATAAAAAGATTTTTAATATGTATAAAGAAATAGGTAAGTACACATTAATTTATTGTTTATCGCGAAAATATGAACACCAAAAACAAAGAACATTCCTGTCAATATTTTTTGTAAAGTACCTATTCAGATAAGATTACATTGTATTTGAAGGGCAAAAGAGCTTGCATTTTTAAACATATGCGCTTGACGACTGTTCCAAATTCCAAATGATTCAAATGATAAAATATAAATATTGAATAGATAACCAATAGAACTACTAATAGGTTATGTATTATTATAAATTATGAAATGTAATAATTAATAATAATAGAAATAGGGCATTATAGATTATGTATGTAAATGTACATATATATAAGTAAGTAAATATAAAATGTAGTTTAAAATGCAAAATACAAGTTAATATACGATATGTTATATTTACAAATAATATTGATATTTTATGAAATAAAATAAATACTGTGACATTATAAAATTAACCGACATCTTTAAAACTCACTTAAAAGGTTTTGTAAAAGTGTTATTATACGAAATCTAAAATTATTATGAATACACTTTTTTATGTAATATAATTTTTTTTACTGTATTAATATGATACTACCTTATGATTAAAAATAAATATTTCACTAAAGGTTTATAAGTGACAATAAATTAATATTATTTCTAATCGTGATATTTTAGTCGAATGCAGGTACGCAGGCGCACTAACCGTAGGTAGACCTCTTTCCTTTTAAGAAAAACAATCGAATTAGTATGAGTAAGCCGTGCATACGACGTACCTTGTTTCGTTGTGTTGGTGTTTATGGGTATAAACACAAACATAATGAAACAATGTGCCTCGTATGCGCAGGTTCCACATATTAATTCTATTGACTTTCTTAACTGGACAGAGGTTTAGTGTAACTGTGGGACATAGAATTATTTAAATCTAGTAAAATTATAAATATAGCACATGCTTGAGTTTTGATAATCAGAGCAAATTATAGTTATAATGAATAATTTAACGTTCTGCTTGTTCGAAATTTTAATTCATTACATACTAGATATATAGGTTAGATAGCAAAAAAGGTTTTGGTGAAAATAACTGCAAATAAATTTGCATTACGTTTCCGCTTCATTGACCGAATGACAGCATACATTTTAAAAAATGAACCCATAAAAACATAGTTTTCATTATAAATCCTTTGTAAGCGAGGTCTCGGTTTCCATTTTATTGTTCTTCGACGGATTAATTCACAACAAATAAAATCATTTACAGAATAACAAACATCTTTTGTTATGTAGCAATTTTAATTAAATAAAGAGATAAATTTTAAATTGTTCATTATTTAAATAATTTTAGAATAGTACCAAAATGAAGGTGCTTGCTCGAACATTTGAGATAATTTTTTATTATTTTGTGCGCGTGTATGAACGTTTAACAAAAAAGAATGTAAGAATAGGGTATCTTCACTTTTTTTTATAGAAAAATCTTAACCTTGATTTAGGAAATACGTTTACGAAAAAGATTTTTTTAAATATGTATATTAACATTAAAAAAACGACTTTGAAAATTACGATTTTAAACTCCCGCCAAAACGCTTATTTTCGCAAATGTCGTAATTTGGCAGTTTTCATGTCAATCTGACTTTTACCACGTGACAGCACATTCGCGTATTTTAGACATTCATTCGTTTTTTTACAAAACCCGCCGTTTTTTTGTATTTCATCCATAATGTCTGGGAAAAAGTATTGTAAATATTGTATGGTACCCAAAAATGTAGAAATTCTTCCCTGAAAACTCCCGATAAACTATTTGTAACTGTACCTAGGAGTGCTCCCTTAACACGTAGTGTCGTGCAATGAGACGAGACGAGAAGAAAGATGAAGTACTTTCTTCTTATTCCACTCTGTTTTGTTGTAAAGATAATTTTAATGTAAGTATTATGTAGAATGTACGAAGACCTACGGTTACCATAGAAACGAAGCAAATTACAGTGAGAAACACCATAGATCACGTATGTTTGTCTTTAAATCTTGCCAAACAACGTCACGACCAATCAATCAATCACATCGTGTTTTGAAGGAAGCGTATTTTTTAAGATTTTTATTATAAAAATTATAAATGAAAACATTATCCCACACCATCCGTACTGAGTTACGAAATATAATTTATTTTTCTAAATCTATTTCATACATTTTCATAGATATCTGTAAAATGTAAAATTACCCTATTATGTAAGAATACATTGTCATCGACGTCAAGTCAATATGCAAAATTTTAGCTCGATTGGATGATGAGAAAATTGTTAATTTTCACTTTAAAGATTTTTCCACGAGACATCAAGACCGGCGGGGAACTCAATATAAAGGATTTAAAAAGAAAACGCCATTAAACTGGTCAAAACGACGGGAGACGAAACGCCGAATGAGTGAACTTAACCCATCCAGTGAACCCGTTTTTGTATAACTCCAGTTGTCATGGCAATAAGCACACCGCAGTCAAAAGAAAAGACGAAACTTTGTGAAAATTGTTTCAGTCTTGGACAAAAAATCACTGGAGAAATAAACGGCATGGCGGCGACGAAGTTGTTTTTTTTTGTGGTACATTGGAATACTAACGCTAAAATAATTCGTCAGCTTAATGGTGATTTACTTGGTGACGCCACTCGATTTCCGCGAAATCCTGATTGTGATTCCAATTCTTGCTGCCGACAATCGGTCACTTGGTAGAGGGTGAACACGCCACAGGCATATGACAAGTCATCAACTGATTGGTATCTTTCTTATCAAGATGGATTACCCATAGATTCGGCGACGAAAATTGTTTGGGCATGACTGCATAATTTAAATAAGGGTCGAATTTAAATGAGTACATACAGATACCTCGAAGGTGAGTCTGAGATCGTTCGATAGATCTAAATAAAAATGTGATTTTAAAGCAGGGACATTGGAGACATTTTAGCGATTCAAGATAACGTACAATACAACGCCACGTTATTTGGAAATAATTAAAAAAAGTCAAGTGGTTCTTCAATTTTCTACCATAAATATTTAATCAGATTATATTCTTTGAATATTTTAACAATAATTTAATCTAACATTCCCGCTACGCACGTGCCGCTTGGCAACAGATTATTCTCCGCCCTAGCGGCAATCATTATTATTATTAGACTGCTTTTAAAAAGTTCAATTTAAGGGTTTTTGCGAAATGTACAACACTGTCGTTGCATCGTTTTAGCACAATGTAATTAAGGATTGTATGAACCTATGAAAAATATAAACGTTCTGATTTTGAAATATAAAAACATGGAGAAGGGTGGAGAGATTATTTTTCAGAGTAGGTGCGTTTGTTTAAATACCCGGTCAACTTAAAATTTTTACAGTATAATATAATATATTATTAATATTTAAAGCATTAACTTTGTGGTTAGACATTATAACAAAATGTTAATGAACTTAGTAAAAACCACTACCAGATTAGAGTCTACCGGTTTCGAGACGTACCCGTCTCTTCGTCAGGACCAACACTACACTACTATATTCATAACACTATACACCTCAACCGTACTATTGTTAAACTTTCACCAATATTGACCACATGCGTGTTAATCTTGTGGTGAAAGTTTAACAATAGGTACTATGGTTGAGGTGTATAGTGTTGTGAATATAGTAGTGTAGTGTTGGTCCTGACGAAGAGACGGGTACGTCTCGAAACCGATAGACCCTAAATCTGGTAGTTTTTACTAAGTTCACTAACATTCTGTTTTACAGTATACTTATAAGTAAAGATCAAAATCCGTATAATGTGACGTGTGTATATCATCAACAAATACAAGCAGCGAAGCTCTCGGACATATAAGAGTATGTGTGGTGATTACCTTCCCACATCTCTCGTGGGGTGCCATTTTGAACTGGCGTATACATTAAACAAATAAGTGTGTAACTGACCTTTTTCTTCTTGGGCATCTCGTCCCGGTCGCTGTAGTCCAGGCCGATGCCCTCGTCGCTGAGCGAGGCCGGCCAGCTGGCGGGGGAGCCGCCCAGCGGGGGCGACGGGGTGCCGGAGCGCCAGGAGCCCGAGCTGGACCCGCCGGGCGAGGCCGAGGAGCGCCCGCCCCAGGCACCTGGACAGACAAATACCATTACAACACTGGACAGTCACCGAACTAAAGAAGCGGGGGGAAGGATGCGGCAAAAGGAATACGCCACGAAACAATACAAAATATGGATTATTGCACTTGCTCCAAAAAATATGGTCCAACGGCCAAATGGACCCGCAGATGTAGGAACCAGGATATATTTTACGACAAATTTCGCTTAAAAGCAGTGACGATGATATCCATCACAATCTTTTCGTATTACCTTGTGTCCCCTGCAGTTTCTGAGTGAGTTTAGTATTCAGTCCAAGACTCACCACCGTACGTATACATTGAAAGATTAGAAATACGGACTGGTAAAAGACCTTGCTTAAGGCGGTCATTTGGCAATGCGAGAGAAATTCAGCGGTGACGAGAACATTTTCTCGAGTTTCTCTTAAAAATGTTATAATAATTATATATCTACACATAATAATATTTTTAATAATTGTATATTGTCATTGAAAACCTTAGCTGGCGAGTGCTATAAATCTAATTGATATAGATAGATTTATTTCACATTCATAGGTGACAAATTTTTATGTTTACAAAAATATATAAGCGTGTTTCATTGTTGCTGAGGGTCTTGGCAGCAATTAAACACTACATTAATTTGACGCCCTGCCTGCTACACTAATATTTTACTGTATTATAGCAGACAGTGCTCTTACAGTAGGTACAGTATATGTGCAAGAATATTTATTATTTATATAAAGTAGTTATAATATGAATAAATCTTAGTGCCAATAAAAAATAAGAAATAATAATAATTAATTGTTAACAAATTTAATAATGGTGTTAATTCTATATTACAGACAATAAAAATAATAGAGATAGTTCGTTTTTGATTGTGGAAAACTCAAAAATGTATGGTTTACACGAAAGATTACTATTAACCAAGTTTATAACGCTAACGATAAAATAATGGGTCAAATTGGGCTTTCATCTGAAGCGGTTTTAGCGCGATCAAAACGCAGTAGCGAGCGCCGTCCTTTTGACATTCGGGGGCAAAAGTTAAAAAATGAACGAGCGCAATTTGTCCCCTTCCATTCGAACGTTTGGCCGAACGGAATCATTCCGCGGATCGTTAAAAAAATAGAGTCGCATTACTTTCACCGCAAAGTCGCCAGAGCCGCATTGTTTACTCGCGGGCGGCCGGCAACCTTTGCCGCGGCCCGCCAAGGTCGGCATCCCGGCGTGCCGATGACCGCGGCTATTTTTCTTCGCGCTTTCGCGGGACAGCACTCCAAAAGGTTCACGGGCGTCGGCGATTATTGTGCGTCGCGGCATTCATCGGTGTCGTGTCGCGCGAGTCGGCCATCTTATCGGCGGCCCCTAACTAATGGGTGCCGCGGTCGGACCGCGCGAGTTGACGATATCAGACGCGGACGCGACACAAAGTCTACGACACTATCGCGAAATGTTCATAGAATCACACCTACTGATAAAATACGTACGCACATATCGTTGCACCATAGGAATATGCAGAAACGAACGTTCGCTACAAGGTATATTCTAAAATTTTTTCATATGTTCTGAGAACACTCGTAGTTATTGGATTTTGTCCCCAGAGGCAGAGGGATGATTAATTTTTTTTTTTTTTTTAAATAGAGATGTGAACACGGAATACGTGTCACATCAATATTCTTACTATTTTCAAACTAAGCTAAACGCTTGTGCTATGAAAATAGGACTAACTTGCTAGTCTGAAGTGAGGTTCGAACCCGCAACCTTTGGATCACGAGGCCAGTGTCTTAACCACAAGACCAGCAAGCAACAATTAATTATGATTTTTTATTTATTTGTTCTTTTTACATTAATTAATACAATTTAACGTTTAAAATAAAGGAAACAATTTATTTTACTACCTCTATGAGAGTCAGAGACACGTGTATAAAGAAGTACTTAGTATTGCAGGTGTAAACTTATAAGTACGCATACGTCTAAATTACGTCTAAATAGTACAAAATAGAATTGAAAGTATAACAATGGATAAATTATTAAAGTCTAATTTTCAGGCCTATTCTAGTATAGGTATATGTTAAATAATTGAAAATAATATCATATATCTATACATACGTTAAAAATAATATTGTTTAATATTCCACATTAAAAATATTGAGGTACCATTACCAGCTGTGAAATATATGTATACTAACTAGTTCGTGAGAAAAGATTACAGATGTCTCTAGCATAGTCCATTCAAATAAAAGAAAGATTCTCAGATTTGCCAGAACTTTCAAAAATTGTACGAATTAGCGAACGTTGCATTGTGTAGTGATCACTTAAACCAGTTCATACAGGTTGTAAGCCCTGGGTCATCGTATATAACAAAGTGCACGATTCTCACATAAATAGCTTCGTCTCTGTGGAACTTCTATAATTTATCTTAATAAGGGATATTCAAATTTATACATCACTATACAGGGATGTATAAATTTTTAGATATATTTAGTTATCTTTTCGCATGTACCTTCATAATGTATGTGGATCAGACGGCGTCTGCCTTTACAATGACCACAGAATTCCAAAATATATAGACACAAACCTAAATAGGTTTTTTTATTAGTGGATTTAAATATGCAAGAATAAATATGTACTTACTAAACCGCATTATAAAAAATATATATGAAGAGGGATATACGTCCGATGCGTCCCAATCCCATTTGCCTAAAGAAGAGGTTTAGTTCATCTTTGTATAATTTTATACTGTGTGGTAATGACGCACTTGAGCGAAATGAATTCGGGGCTTTTTGAAAATAATCCTATCCAGATCTGACCACTTTTGAAAATTAGTCCGGAATTAAGAAGGCTTTTCAGGCGATTTAGCGTTAAGTGTGGCTAGATTTCAAGCACGTTCATTAGACTCATCACTGCCACTGCGATTAGCATTGCCTTGCAACCATTTTTATTTTAAAAAAAAAGAAATTTAAGATTGACCGCGTTGGAAAATTGCTTTCCGAAGTACAATGTTTTCAGGAAACCGCAACTTAAAAAATAAATAAAATACAATAATATAAACATAAACACATTCGAATTGTATCCGAAAGGTTTAAGTTTCATCCCAGTGATTAGCATTATTTGAAAAAATGTTGGGAATATTTTCCATATAATATATATCTCTACTTCACACTTTAATACAACGTTACATGAAATTGTCTGATGCAATGCAAAATAGTTTCACTACGAGTTCTTATCGACGGGAGCTCCTGAAGAGATACCCGTTATCACCATACTGTTATCGTATTCACTCGGTCGATAAAAAAGGTTACAGATTCACAAGGTCGGCTGTCAAAAACTCGACGAAGTGGGGGGTTCCCGATTAAACGGTAAATGCGTAATTTAAAAATTTAAAATTATTAATTTAGAATTTCATCGGCTGCGTAGGTACCATCTATAGTAAAATAAATAAATAAAAGCGAATAAAAGAAAATAATTTTTTTAATACTAGATCTGTGCCAATACTTTGTCTTTAAAATCAGTAATTGAAAGAATGAAAAATGTATTAAGATAAGTAATATAAATGAGGAGTACAAAGCAAAGGCGTCAATATCCCACGAGATTTTCTTGAGATAAATACGAAAAAACTTTCACTACCCGAGGAAATTCCTCTGGAATCTATGAATCCTACATCTTATTGGAAATAAGTTTTTTAAAACAACTGTCACCTCCGTTTTTCTTTTATATACGTTTAAAAGTATGTATGTAACGTTTAAATATGGATATTTCTGTGTTTGCTATTTACCAAATAGTGGAAATTGCCGCATTTGTTATTCACATGATGCTCTATATACTTTAGTATGAAGCGGTCATTTTGTCACGACACGCTCTTAGGGGGTTGATAGGTTGAGGTGCATATTGCTGGCTTTGCTTTTAATAGTGATTAGTAAAAATAATTTTGGAAGAGATACAGCTGATTTGAAATCTCGAATTCAGTACATTCTAAATTAGTAATCCTCGCTGAATGCATTCAAAATATTTTTATTCTTTTGATTTTGATACTGCTGCCATTGCTTTTATAACGTAATTAGTTTTCACTTAAATTTCGTAACGACATCCGAATGCAGGCAAGCCTGTTTTTAAATGATTCCAAGTTCAGAACTTTGTCCCCAAAAATAATATTTTTTCTAATTTAAATAAAATATATAACACATGATAAAATGGAGGTCGTTCCGTGTGTTTTAACGGTACAAATGTATATGGCTGTAGTGGGTAGGTAACGCTATCAACTATCAAGGTCTTTTAGTCTTCAAAGCGATACGATCTTTCTGCGGCCCGCGACAAGGAAATATTTCATAGTACGATCACGTAATTTATTGTTCCGGCATTTAACATATTAAAAAAATGTATTTTTTCTTTCGCATCCGAATTGTCATTAGTATCTATGTCGTTATTAGCCCAGAATATTCTCTTACGTCCACGATGTCGATTCCATTCCAAATACAAGAGTACATGGAACAGGTATCTTTGTATCAATTTTAACTTAGGTTACATATTTTTAAGCAACTGTAAACCAAACACACGCGTAAAGGCATTCCTATTATAACATAAGATTGGATGTCTAAACACTTCTAATAATAAATAGTAAAAAATACACGACTTATTCCAGCCGTGTATTTAGCTGGCAACACGTGTCGGAACGTTCCAGTTTCTGCCTTTCAAACATGCGAGGTGCACGTTCCCGCAATGTGAATGCATCGGTTAAATACAAAAGATTCAATTACTTATCGCGCCGGTATTTGATCAACTATGTGTTGCATTAAAATATATCAAATATGTCAAAACTACATGTGCATCAATTTCAAATCAAACACATTGAGTTAAAATGGCGTGAAGGTTGCGTAAACCTCCTGACCCTAAACTAAAAGTAAATAATCTTTATTAATTAATATAAATTATAAATGTCTCACAGAGACGAAGCTAGTTTATATGGTAAAGTATGACTGATATGCATGTTACAGGGTCGACGACCTGTCTGAGACTGGCTTGAGTTATCACTTTACACAATGTAACGTTCACGATTCCCGCCCAAGATCGCGCACACATCTGTCAAATTTTGGAAGTTGCATAAATGGTTTATAACAATTACGCTGACGCCATCTGTGAATTGAAAATCTTTATTGATTTGTTAAAAATGGGGTGATTATATGAACCACAAAATGTCATCAATTGTTTGCTTTGTTATTGCTTTAAAGAAAAACTTTAGTAGCATATTAACCTAATCAACTCGACCCGGTTAAGTAAGGTTAAGGATTACGAACTGTATTAACTAATATTAATAATAATAGTTGGATAATTTATAAAGCGCCGTATTCGCGAGTACTCACCTCAATCGAGGCCGCTTCAAACGCAAAAATTATATTACAAAACAAATTACTGGCTAAAGAAATTCACTTTAAAGAAACAAACACCGACGTGTCTTTAGTGTTGGGATAATAATAATCTTAAGATCGCAATGTTGCTTTTTTCAGAACAGCCGGCATTTTGAAACAAGATGGCGGATAAATAATAAGAATTACCTCCTCTGGGCGAGTGTGGCGAGCAGCTGAGAGACATGAGGACCAGGGCAGCGTTGCACTCATCCATCATGTCGTCCTTCATGTCACTGTCTCCGGAGCTGGACGGACGCCGTTTGCGGGGGCTGCAACAAAACAAAATGTCCTTAATAATAGACAATTTTAGACGGACGAATTATTCACACGATGCGTTGTGTTACACTGTCACGTTTGTAACTAAACGTCGTTAGATTTATGCCGTAATTATCAGGCAATTAACAGCCAAACAGGCTTGTGGCAGGAATGTAAACAAATAATATTGTAATTTATTGCAATGAAAATGAAGACAAGTATTCACAATATTTTCTAGTAATTTATAAGCGCGCGCAAGAAATAAATATTATTACTTAAAAGTCTTCGCGAGCACAACATTTATTCATAACACTGGCCGTACACCCGTGAAAAATCACCGGAAATACTAAAAATTAATTAATTAAGACCCTTGCGTGACCGCGCGAGCCGATAGCTTGTCACACTCTAATTATCTAATGTTTTAATTCCAGCAAGTAACGGACGAAGTAAGTTACGGACGGACAAAGAGACGGACAACGAAATTATTATATTTAGATTAGATTGGATTAAAATAATTGCATTAATTGTGGGGATTTTAATTACAATTGCATTTTTTCATTTACTACTCGACATTGCACGGGTAGCAACTAGCAACCCCCCATCACCACCATACCGCCCACCGCCTAAACCTTGAATCAATCCATCAATCAATCTGTCTTGAAGTTATCCCTGGTTAGCCTTAACTGTGCCCTTAGACCTTTCATCTTGCCAGGCATAGTTTATCATCAACTATCTTAATTTCGAATATTTTCGCTGGAATTGGGCTTTAATAGTAACAACACCGATGATGACTAGCCGCTAATAAGGCCCGGGCGCCCGATTGTGACACGTCAATCGGCGCGTGGTCGATCAGTTACACGCAATGATCGTTATCAATTATATTATATTATATATGTCCCGTGATTATTCGCAGGTTCACGGCTAGTATAAGATAAAAATACAATTAAAATGTTATATACTGACGAGTGTATATACAGGTGTCCACAATACTTACAGATTTCTGCTTAAATTATGAGTAGATAATGTTCAACCAACAAGACAAATGTCCTTATATCAATAGTTATGGAGAAAGGCGACTTCAAAGTTTGCATTTCTTTCAATATTTATGATTTATTTTATGTAAAACGTGGACTATGATTAAATAACTTATATCGAATATTAAAGATTTATTTGCTTTAATACAAGTCAAATAAAATAAGTCTTTAATCATTCGCTGTAAAGTATTGTGGACTAGTTTTGTCACACCCTGTATATGTAATATTTATTTTAAAATGCGAATTTATAAGCTAATCTTGATTAATCAGGAGCGTGCAGTGAGAACAAGAAGCATGAAATTTATATAAAGATATTTTTATCATCTGACAGAATATTATATGAAATATTAAAATCTGAATAATATGTTAATTATTGTGATAGGAATTTTACTAGATATATCTCTTATTTCAGTTTTTTTAAATACAAGCTTAGGAAAACGTTATGCTTCTTGCTTTAATTAATTAATTAATATACTTTTAATTAATTAGCGGCCAATAATTTATTTACAATTATTGTATTAGGTACGTTGACATAAATATATTTATTACAATTAAGTTTGGATGTAATTATACTAATATCGATTATACGTGGATTTAAATATACAAAATCACACTTTGGATTTAAAAGGCATTTTGAAACACATCTTATGATGGAAGGTTCCTAAAATTTCCAATTTTAATTAATTTTACCAGGAGAAATTGTTGAGGAATAATAAACATAGTTTGTCAAACCGCCGGCCATTATTATTCCTCGGGTAAGTACCATGACAAGGCAGGAAGATGACGTAATGATTCTACGACTAAATTTTCCGAAGACAGATCGCTTAAGATAATGCAGGGATTCCTTTTACCGGCTACGACAACAGTAATCACCTTCACGACTTGTTTGCTCAAATTATTTTGCGCATCTTCCCGCTCAAAATGGCGTCGGAGGCGCCCGCAAAGAACGCAATCAAAACATAAACAAACAATATAATAAATTGATTCTTATAAGCGTCATTATCATTAGACCTTGTTCGGGTGGCGTCATACAAGTAAACAGCCAGGGAAACCGTGAATAAAAAGAGACTTCTAAACCAACACGAGTTTTATGAATATATGGACATTTTGATTCCTTTTTATAAATGGTTTAATATTAACTGGAACGTTTGAAAATTTTCGAAATTTGTAACGAATGAAAATCGGTCACACATTTGCGTATCGGCTACTTGGCCTATCGCGACGAGTATAAATTACGTTGACATCGAAAGTACGAATTACAAAAGAATTCAGACATCTCAAATCCGTAATCAGGCGATATTGGAGCTAACAAAAAATTGTGAAACATTATTATTAATGACTACCTAAAATCCGTAAAAAATGACGGACAATTTATGTTTGAAGTACAGCTGTACATTAACCGGTTAATTTTATGTCCTAGTGGTACACAAATCAAATCATCCCAAATCTTTCAGTGATATTTACAACTTCGGTTTAACAAAAAAAAAACTACACTTTTGATCAAAACACTTATATCCTGCCCCAACCTACAAAGAGAAAGTAGACCACGTGCTTTGGTGACAACACTTTAAAATACTTAGCCATCTAATTATCTTGTGGTCTATTGTTCTACCCTTTCCTAATGTATGTATTGTAATCGATGTTATCAGTATTGCTAGTATGTGCAAGAGGTTACACTTTCTATTTTTGGCATATAATTTGTTTCTTCCTTGAGATTTTAAAAATTTTGTATTCAAATAAATATTTAGCTTGTAATGAAGCTTAAGCTGAAATACTATCGGTAAGCTAACGTTAGAAGCACCCCTAGAATGCGTCATATTCACTTACCCAAAACTAAGCAAAAATGTCATTTTTTTATATTTCATATTATAACTATGAGGCAGTACACCAAATATTTTTAAACTAATCATTGCACTGGTAATAGTTTTATTATCATAGAAATCTTCTAATTTTCTATATAATCTCTGGAACCGAGTCATAGTCACAAGGAGACTACGTGGTCTCCTAAAAGTCTTGTTTAAATTATACTTTTTCGCTTCTTAATTATGTTTAAATTTTCATTAAGTATGTAGTTGTAATGGCATACAGAATTATTATCGGAATATTTCTTAGTCGTCCATATGTTTAATATATATTTTTTCGTTGATATGTTTTCTTACTAGAGTCTCCGAGTAGCTGATCCAGCGGTCGGTGGTTGGAGTCCTATCTAGGACTAGCATAGCACAAGCGTTTAACTTAGCTTGAAAATTGTAAGGATATTAATGCGACACGTACAAAGGTATGCTGTGTTCGCATCTCTATTTAAAAAAAACTAGAAACAGATGTTAGATCCCATTATCCCATAATTATTGTTAATAATTATATAGTTACGATTTCTGGTAATATCACCTGTAGCACTATTTTCAATCTGTAAATAAAATCATGAATATCAAATTGAAATCATTGTTCATTGTATTGAATAAACATTATAATAGTCGTGATCGAAAATTGTATACGTTGTAAGTAATTTTACGTAAGTAAGTAATATTTTATTTAATACGTTTTTTATGGAAATGATATAAAATATGTGTCTGAAACCGTGCACACAACACGACACGAATTAATCGTTTATAGTTATACGTGCCTGTATCAGAATGTTAATATTTCCGCATGCTAATGTTTTTTTTTTGTATAACGGATGAAAGAAAATAAAAGTGTTCGGAAGCTCTCGGACGCGGTTCTGTAATTCCGCCTGCGTCATGGACCTTCCCATTTGCGAAGCGTGCGCGTTATCAAATGAAAATGTAAACAGCCGGCCGGCGAATATCACAACACGACCGGCCCGGCTGCGTAATTCCAATCATCGTAATGTCGATTTCCTTGGAGAGAAAATCCGCACACGCGCCGAGGTCGTGCGCGCGGCTCGACACGTGGAGGATCGTCTTCACAACGAAAAAGATCGCACCTCCATTGTCATAAAGCCACGTGATCAATCATGTTTTAAACATTCAATACAATCAAACTGGCAAAATTACACGATACAACAACAACAGAGAAAATGACTTTATACAAGTTTACGCGTATTATCATCATAGTACAACTGTGTACAGGACTAAATTGAAACAATTCTTTACGTCTCAACTAAATCGTAATGGATAAATAAATTTTTCTTTTTCTTCTTTCTGTTTAAACTTCTCTTTTTAATATACACAAATCTATTATATGTACTAGAATATTTTTATCTGCAATCTAAATTTACACAAACTTATAATATGTAGCTGAATCTATTTAAATGTATATCTGCCTTATGTGATTTTTTTTTTATTTTATATTTTGTATATTTTGTAAAAGCCCAGGGCGTTAAATAAATAAAATTTAAAAAAATATATATAGTTTAAATAAATTAGATAAAGATTAACTTCTACGTACTTGTTTTGTATACACGCCACGATGATTTTGTTTGTTTAAATGTTCACTTATAAAACACCGGAATTATCCACAAACGCAACTCGATCATAACGTATTTTAAAACTTATTTTTCACTCGTTTCTTCTACAGCGCATATAAATGCAGTCCGAAGAAAGTCTTTATTCGAATCGCACGCGATTAAAATGTCACAGATATAAGGAAACGTAAATATTTTCGACGAAAAACCACGCCGCAAACGAATTTTTGACAGTTTGTGCGTGTTGCGCGCGTTCATAAAGCCGCAACTTCCATAAACCGGCACAAAAATGCATAGGAAAAACGGTTGGCGAGAACAGCCTTTGTGTGAATGCGGCCTTGCCGAAAGCGAATCTCTCACTGAAATAGCGAGCGGAGCCGGCGAATGGCGAGCGCCGGCCGCCGCTCGCGCGCGCCGCGATGACGTTTAATTCGCGATACACGTGCATGTTTTCTTTATCTGGTTTGTCGGCGATGGCCGGTAAATACGCCGGTGGCTCGCATGATTTACGCCCGGCATTGCACACGCTATTGCGACGCTCTCCGTGCACGGGTTTGACGGGAAAATGTGTTTTCTCCGTGTACGAGCTGTTCGTTGACTCCGCGCAATGGTAGGCGGAGAGTACTGTAACAGTGTTATTATAACAATCTTATTTCGAGCGCGTTATCGTCGCCGTTATACAACGTACTTTATTTATACGCACAAGCATAAAGCTGTTTTGAAAAATATATAAGTAATATACTTATTAGGGTGCTTCAAAAATTTATGATTTTTTTTAATAACACTTTCATATATTTTCATTTATGTTTAGAAACTTCCGCAGTATTTTTTTCAAATTTTCTAAAGGATCAGTGGTGAAGTTTGATTAAAATTAATTTAAATATAAATACGTGTTTATTTCTTTGGCTTTTGAAAGCGCATAAAAGTGTGCATCGATTAAAAAGAAAACTTTAATTTTTTTAATCACCCTACTTCGCTAATACTTAATACACAAGACACCTCGTAGCTATTACCAAGAACTTCGGGGGATACTTTTCATTCAAATTTCGGATAAAAAAATTATTTACACTTTGATGATTTTTTTACGATTCGGCTTATATTTTATAAAATATTAGACTATCATAAAAGTAATTTATATCGATATTAAAAATTCATTCGCTTTGATACAACTCAAATAAAACGATTAATTGTATTTAAAGTGAATACATTTTTTATATTCAATATTAGTTACTGTATTATTAGTTAAGTCGAACGCTTATGTCGATATACACCCAAACTGTGAAGGATATTTTCTATTAAAAATTGAATGAAGAAGATTCTTCCCGATTTTTTGTATAATATTTATTTTTATATTTTAATGCATATATTTTTTAATAATATTGAAATAAAGTAAGAGATATTATTTTTCTGATCAGATGTACATACAAAACTAGCAGCTCCTGCAGTCAGTACCTACTTTGAAAAAAGCTCCACTAATAGAATTTCTACGAATCAAAATATTTCATAATATTCTTATCATACCTATTTATGATAAGATTACTCAGATTTTAATATATTAGTATATTCTGTAAGTTAAACATTAAGTTTCCCGTTTTTTTTTTAATTATACGTTTATATATATTAGAACAACTCGAGCTTTATAGAACTTACGTGTCTGGTATCTAGCTTTAATATATTTACATACTTGCATATATTCTGAATAAAACTCATAATCATTTGCATTAGTTTTCACCCCCTTGCTATATGCCATATGACTAATTGTAGATAAAGTAATATTTTTTTAAAATACGGGAATTATTATTTTTCATGACATTCAAAGGCCAGAAATTCACGTACGAGCGAAAAATCTATATTTTAAGTAACATTTTTGTAGTAACGTAGCATTTGCTTTAAAAAAATTTAAAATCAGGTGCAGTGTTGTGGAAAATTGGGTAAATGTCGAGCGCAAATTGCGTCATTTTGCCCCTTAATTTCGCACTGGGAGAGCATCAAATAAGCGAGCGTGTTACCTTATTTCTGAGGATTTGAATAAGAATATTGTGACGTCAAAATATTATTACATAGAACACGGGGAATCTCACGCTATAATAGTATATGATGCGGAAATTTTGTCAGTAGGTACAGCGCATTATAACCAACAAAACAATCCGATTTACAAATATCTTCCATTAGGCATTTGAAACACGCCAACGAATGAGATAAGATAAACAAACTGATGTCACAACGAGCCAAGCGACCTTGATATTTCCCGAATGCACAGATTCTAAAAACAGCTTCGGCAAACGAAATTTGCATAAGAAGTGATTTAATCCGAAATCATTGAACAAATTGTATATCTTAATTTTTTAATATTTGTTGATATTATTATGTGGATATGTATATGACAGCAAATATCAAATGTAATTTGTATCTACAGGCATGTAACAAACAACATGGATGGGGACATATGCAAATTTTCTTCCACGTGCTGTATATTGTTAGCCGTTGTTCCGCGTGGAGGATATAAGCAATAAGCAACCATTTGCGAGTTTTTAAGTTGTCTGATTTAGATTTCAATGCGAATGTCAAACCGTTAAAATGAACTATATACAGCGAAAGTCGATCATTTTTGTTGTTTAAAATTCTTTCGCGTTATTAGTCTTTTTACTTCACTTGATTTTGGGGCAATATATATATTATTAGTCTTTTTACTTCACTTGATTTTGGGGCAATATAAATATTTTTTGTCCGTCACCATCGTTAAATCTACTATTTTATACAGAATAATATAAAAAAATATATATATATATAAAAAAGAATCTTAACAGATTAAATACACTGTATCCTGCTATTAAGACTGTGGTTAAAAAACGAAATTACCCGGCTAGAGAAAGACTCAAACCTCGGACGGCAACGTGGCAACTAAGCGACATAGACAACATCGCTTCTCACTGATACATCAATATACTATGTATAGGTACTATACATTATAATAACAGGGCTAAGCTAAAACGAGAACCTTTAATTCACGCCTCCTCCGTGATTTTTCACGGGTGTGGGGTTTCACACAATTATCTATATTATAATTCCAGATAAACGCAGAATTCACTAAAAATTGGAATTCCTATAGCATGCAGTAAGAAATTTGGGATTGTTTCACTTTTAGCAAAGTCATCCGACAAATGACACAATGGCATCAAGAAGAAGAAGACGCGCTCAGGTAATAAGATATTTAAAGCACGTGCCTTATGAATGAACATGCATGCTAATAATATTATATTGCATTTTTATTATCTTTACGAGAATACTTTCATCATGAAGAGCACGAATTATTTTTACGACTTAATAAACTAAGCATTACAATAATATATCATTGTCACTAAGAAAATAAAAACACGTTTTTAATCTTGAGTCACGTGTTTTTACTTGTAATATAGTTTTATGAAATAAATATATACTATTTTTCAAAATATTACCTATTTAAAATTATATATTAAAATTTATTCGCTTTGATACAAGTTAAATAAAATTATTAAAATCTAGCTAAAATTTTTGCAGATTTATAAACGTTTCATTTGACTTGTATTAAAGCGAATGATGTCTCCCAAAGTTTTTGCTGTTACCAAACTAAACTATTAACAAATCCAAAAGTTTTTATTTATTTATTTTTATTTATTGGTTTTCTTACAGCCATTATCTTGAAAAAAAAAACATTAATTAATGTACAGAGTCTTGGACCAATTACAAGAAAACACATAAATACAATAATATTATACCAGGATCAATTAAAAAATAAGAAAAAATATGTCAAATAGTGAGTTTGTGTGTGTATTTGTATGTTTTTATGTGTCCGTGTGTGTATGCGTTTTTATGTGTTCGTGTTTGTGTTCATATGTGTGGGAAGAAAAATGTTAGTTAATTTTAGTTATTAGTACATATTTTTACTGCCATTTGTGCACTTTTTATAAAGCGATATCTAATATCTACATAAAAAAAGAGAAAGATGTTTATTTTATCATAAATTGTTATTTAAAAATTAATCAAAATTAATATAATAAACAAAGGACGTTGTTTATCGTCCCCTTCTTAACACGTGTATTTTATATGATACGCGCGCAAGTTGACTGCTCACTAGTGGAGTGTTATTTACGTAGTTTATTTGAAGTGACGAATCATCGCGACCATCACACAAAACAATGTTATTTAATCATAGAAATATCAGGGAGTATTTCAGATTTTTCATTCTAGAATGTTTTCAAGATATTGAAAATATTCTAAATATTATTTATTTCAATTACAGTACTGGAAACAGTAATTCGCCAGCGTAGTGACTATTTTATAGATATGAAACAAGAGTAAATATTAAAATACTAGCTGTAACCCTTCAAAAACGACGGAACATTCGTTCGCGTTTTTGCTAAGCCCTAGTATACGGGTATTTATAGTATCTTTTTGGCGGTCTACGGAGTGGCGGCGGTAGTAACGTGCGTAGAGTGGCCAGTCTGCGTTTGCTGGCCCGGGGTTTAAACACCATCTCCAACGGTTTAATTTGTGTTTTTAGCGTGAATTCGAGCTAGATTGCGGACGTTGTACGAAGTTACTGACGGACAGATAGACAGACGGATAAACAGACGAACGGACAGACTGCGAAATTATTATGTTTGATAATAATATAATATCGTGTATAGAGAAACATATATATCAAATACATAGGGTTGCGAATAATATAGTACGTTGGAAACTTGATTGTAGGTATTTAATGATTTTGTGGCGAAAATAATAAAATGTAGCATTCATACTAATTTTGTAATTTTGTTTAATAACATTTTGTACCTAATATTCTCTAAGTGTCTCATTTAAAGTAAAATAAAAAATTAATAAAAATATATAAAGACAAATAACTTAACTTCTTCTTCAAATGTAGCAAATTTATTTTATGGTAACATAATTATAATTAATATAAATTAACTTTGTTTAAACCACTTATAGATTATTTATTTAATAACTTCTTCCTGATGAAGAAGCCATTGGCTTTGAAACATGTTGATTTTCAATAAATAAGTGGTTTAAACAAAGTTAATTTATATTAATTACAAATAACTTAACTAAAGTGTGATAAATAAATTAAATATGTACATAGTAAAAACAAGAATAAACGCAAAATATAGTAATTGAAAAGTCATAAAAAAATTAAATTAACAAAGCTAGGAAACCAATAATTCAAGAGGTTGAACAAAGTCCGAGTATTTAGAAATCAGAATGAAATATTTCATAGCATGTGTCATCGTGCTGCAAATGCATTCAATATGTCACTTAACCTGACACGATTACTTGTATGCGCAAGGTATGTCATATAAATTTCAAAAGCTCTGACATTTGAGTAATTCGTTTGGCCGGTATTGTGTTTAGATCAAGTCACTTTGCACACTTGTTTACTTGCTTGGTCTCTTCTTGGATTACAATACTAGAAAGCGTGATCGAAACTCAATTGCTATTTTAAATATCGTTATATTTTTTTTATATTTCAGGTGTATGTCATATTACACCATATGTCATATTTCACGAGTAAAAACTAAATCCACCATTCGTGGTTCGATACGTGATTGGGCGACGTAGTGAAATTGTGAAAATGTCACTACAAAAATTTTGAAAATAAAGCTGGTGTCTCCGTATCAGTTAATTAATGTAGATCAATAGTGACTAAATTTTTTGGCCTAAAAATGATTGTTTAGACTTGTATGAAGACAATTTGGATAGTTGTCAGCAGGATGGGGCTAAGTGCCTTACAAGTTGGGAAACAATCGAATTATTACATCAGAAATTTCCTGGACGCTTAATTTCTCATTTGAGAGACACTTATGGGGAGCCCAGATGCGATTTATCGCCTCTGGATATAAATACCTTAAAAACCATATTTGACCTATCTTCCACATACTTTACAAATAATCCAATCATTTTGCACAAATTTGATGAAAAATTTCGTAAAAGGTTGTCTTTTTTTTGAAATTTCGAGGCGACCATTGACAGATATTGTCTTCCACACTTGGTCCCGAATTCAAAGTCAATACTTAGATGATTTAAAGGTTATGTTAAGGTACGCCTTAAAAGTGTAATTTTCAGTACAAAATAATACTTTTAACGCTTTAAAAAACACTTTTTTTTACCTTACCCTTCAGATCATCTAAGTATTGACTCTGAATTCTGGCATTAGTCAGAACGTCTGCACTTGGGCCTGAATAGTCAATACTTAAATGAATTTAAGATTAAAGTTTGCACTGCACATTGCGCTTATAAAGCGTAGTTTAACGACCTTACATCTATTCAATAAAGATTTAAGGAAATAAAGTAGTTATTTGTGGTGTTGTTGATAAACTAATATTACCCGGGGATAGGGTAAGCTAGACACAATACATGTACTAGTAAAATATGAATAATTCAGTTGCCGGCATTGTTCGGTAGGAGTAAATGTGTGTCAATATGATTTAAGTTGACGCCGATGGAAAACAAACGCATTTCTAGGCGGATTTCCGATTGGCCAACGATTAACACAATCGGCGACTCGATTATATTAATGTGAACCGGTCGTTAAAGCGGTCAGCTCAATTTTTAGTTTTAATGTGTCAGCCCTGACACACAATGACACGGTGAGTGCATTTGTAAACTGCCAGCGGGCTTTGATATATCCGCGATAAGGGTGATAAATGCTGTAATAAAATGGAAGGGCTGCACACATTTATCCACAATGACCTCAGGCCCGGCCGTATTAGATGTGGTGTACTCTACTGTCTGGGCCGAGAGATGGACTGGCAGAAATAAATCAACTTTTTTTCAGTTTTCTAAGAAATTACGGAGATCGCTGTACTCGCGTGTAATCGAACTTGTTTTCAAGCAAAAAATATTAACTATTTTATTCGAACCACATTAACTTTTCGTGTAGAAGAGCATTACATGTAAAGTACATGATTTAATATTTTATACAGAAAAATAGTAAATGGCGAGCCTCGATTTAATGGAATTGATTTCTTACCATGTTCCTTCTCTAATTACCACGTAGTTAGCACTGTTCCACGTTTATGTGTTTAAAAAATATATATACTAACGTATAGATCTTTCCATATATTATATAAAAGACAATCGAATCAGTATGTGCAAGCCGTGCGTACAACGCACATTGTTTCGTTGTATTGGTGTTTATACATATATTTATACCTATAAATACCAACACAACGAAACAATGTGCCGTGTACACACACTAATACGATTGTCTTTTTTAAAAATGAAATGATGTTTATCTGTACATTTAATTTACATGCTCGGGAACAAATCCATTATTATCCCAATGTTCAAATATAAGCGTAATGTTTTTGATGCAATATTCAGACAATGGTATATGTAATTGATTGTGAGGTATTTAAGCCATTTTGTATTTAACTTTTTTATTGATATTTATTTTTTATTATTAATGAAATTTAAAATAAATTAAATTTTAATAAATTGCTGCAGGATAAGTGCTATTTTAAATGTGACAGCTGTTTCGACTTGTAAAGTCATTATCAAATAGTTTTGATAGATAAACTATTTGACAATGGGCTTACAAGCCGAAACAGCTGTCACGTTTAAAATAACACTTAACCTGCAGAACTTAATAATAATATTTAAGAAAATTCAATTTATTTTGAATTTCATTAAAAATAAACACGGAGTTTCTACAAACTAAACACGAAAACCATAAATATTTTTTTAAAGAATAATAAATTAGTTTACTTTTATAGCGTCGTTCAATGATGTAGATCATTCGAAGGGGGCAAAAATTTTTATTTAATATTATTGTCAATTTTTGTTATCAGTATTTTTTTATATAAATTGTAAAATATGTAGATTGAATTTATTTGTTTATGGCTGCGTATATGTATCTATGTTTAATTAAATAATGTAAAAGCAAACAAAACCTTTGAGAAAAATAAATAAATATCTTTAAAAGTATTTAAATATAATATTTTTTTATTACAAAGACCACGATATAAGTAGGTTACTACATAAAATGCTTGAATTAAAAAATTAGGCAATTTTCTCGGTGAGAATCATTTACTACGCGGAGTAGAAAAATTATAAGCTCGAATCGTAAATCCCAAACCGTTGACAGTTCGGAAATAAATTGTGAATGCACCTTGAAAGCCGTAACAGGTTATTATTAATAAAAGGCTAAAGGGTCAGGAACATGAGGCGTAAAACCAAAACACCACCGGAACATTAACTAAACAGCCGTGAAACATTGTTCGGAGGAAAGTGAACGCGTAAAATACGAGCTGGTTAATTAGCATCGCAAATTGATACGCACGTGTAATTTTTTACCTTCATAACCAACTCAACAAGTTATTCATTTACGTACCTAGAGAGCAAAGGTGTGAAATGGATAGCACCGATACATACATGATTATAAAAATAGTAAGTACACAGAAAAATATATTACACTGTGCCCGCGCGGCTTCGCACGCGAAGATTTTTAGTATCTTTTAGGCATTAAAGAGTTAAGGTTATTATTATGGTCGTTGGACATTTGTTAACATAAATTACTATTAACTCCCCACTAGGTAAAACCTGTTCTTCGGCAGTTATTTTCACTTGAGAGTTATGTAATAGTAACAAAGAATAGTAATAAATAACAATAGTAAAGAAATAGAAAAGTAAAAATAAAGGCACAATAACAATTTATGTAGCAGTATATACAAACTTAGTAGTATAAACAAACACAAGAGTACGTGAATCTAAAAAAAAATATAGATATAATGTGAAGATAAAAATTTAAATAGATACAAAAATAAATACTATAATATTAGGGTACACTTGAAATTATATAAAGCAGACTTTGCCAATTGAGAGGTCAAGGGCGGATCACTTCTTCAGCATTAAGTATACCTTCTACCTGATATTTTTATAAAATTGGTAATAGTGTTTAAAAGGTTTGTGTATTGTAATTTCTTTTGTTTCATGGTAACTTGTTAACCGAGTTCAATCAGTTCGGCCTACACCTCCGCCGTGATAGGTCGCTCTCCCGATGACGCTGAATTCAGCAAAACGTCGAGATTTGCTTCTCACTAAAATATACGGCACGTATAAAACATCCGTTTTATTTAAGACATAAATATGTGAGACATGTTTACGTAAATCATCAATTTGATTACGGTATCATAAACCTCATAAGTCGCACCAAAAAAATTACAGCGAAGTACAAGTACAGCAATCAAAACACAATTTTACCCAGAAGTTGGCGATAAGGCAGACAGTCCGCCACGCCGTTATCGCCGGTTGAATACACTTGTACAAGGTCTGTCATAATTGGGTGATAACGCGAAATAACGCACCTACGTAACGATTTGTTTTATTGAGATAGTAATAAGTTTTCCACTATCTGCACATGAAAGGAGAGATATGGCTGAATCCGATAATTTTGCACTTCCCGCCCGGTCGACTGAAGCTGTGCACGAATATTTTCGTAATGCGAAACCAATGGAAAGGTCGGTTCCCAAACAGGCGAGAAGTAAACGGTAATCGCTAAAAGTAATTTCCTGTAACGTGTAACTGTCACTATATTTTAACCCTCACTGTGACCTAACCTAACTGAATATCATTATAAATTGATTATTTTTTTACTTCTTTTTCTTCTTCTTGAACGTTGGCTATGAAAACTTTGTTTACTGCGGCCCGGAACAGCTCCACAGTAGACTGGCCAAACCATTGTCTCAGGGTTTTTCAGGCTTAATATTCTCCTTCTTCCAGGGCCCCGACTTTCGACAATCATTCCCTGCATTATGAGGTGCAAGATCTCGTACTTCTCTGGATGTTTCATCACATGTCCAAGATATTGAAGTTTCCGGATTTTTATTATTTTAATAACATATTTTTCTTTATTCATTCGAACCATAACATCTTCATTCGTAACCCTGTTCATCCAGCTAATTTTGAGTATTCTTTTGTAGATCGACATCTCGAATGCCTCAAATCGTTTTTGTTTATGTTTACTTATTTTTAGTTTCTGGTAATTACGGACGGTTTTGGTATTTTAGACAGCAACATTTTAGTGAAAAAACGATTAGATATTTAACAAAATTTTATTTTACAAACGGATGAAACAGTCAAATCTCGTATTTTTTACTAATTATTCAGAATTTTAATAAGCGGTTGTTAACATTACGAAAGCTGCTGAATAGCTATCCGCTGGATAATTTTACTGAATAAAAAGAAACCTATTACTATTTTTTAGTTCTGTTAAAAATGACAATTATTTCAAATTTTGAAATGCGCGCCAAATTGGTAAAGTTTATACTTCATTCGAAAGAAAATTTTCTGCTATAAATGATATTGTTAATGTTTTTAGGTTACATTTATAATTTAATTTTATTACAAACCTTCAAAATGGAATACACAAAGTAATCAAAAGTGAGCATTTAAGTAGCCGCTTTCTGTTCGAGTGACGAATTTTTCGTGTCAAGACCGGGTGGCTTTTATCGCAGAGGCATTGAAAAAGTTGTAGAACGTTGGCACGAAATTTAATACATTATTGATTAATGTGTTGTATTTCTTTTGTTGTCGAGTCATTTTTTAATCTTTATTTGGAAAAAGGATACAACTTACATATGCACACTTACAACTTATTATCCGAGGAATATGGTGAATCGTTAGAGAACGTTGATTTTTTTTTATCAATTCAATTTTATTTTTATAAAAACATATAATGCTTTGAATTTTCTTGAAAAGCAGTTTTCTAAAAAAGATTTCTGTCACGTGATATTAATAAAAAGAATAATAGGATACGTGTATGATTAGATACATGAGAATATGTTGTTTGATATTGTTTAAACTTATTAGATATTCGTGGCACACTACATTCTCTCTTCCTTTCACCGTACAATGTATAATGCTGTATTAATCCATCGAGTAATGCTAATGAGAAGTACAATTAAGCAGAGGTGTTGAAATACCCATAGACCCTAAAAGAAGCAAGATCAAAGACTTGAAACACCACCCGACGAGCCATTACGGTGGATGTCTCCGAATACCGTGGAATAAATAGTATAATTGAAATCTCCAACTTCACATTCAGAATATAAATTTGATGTTACGAGATAAACGGACAGCTCGTGGGCAGCCGACGAAGAAATGGGAAATGTCAGCCGACGGCATGCGCACCTGCCCGGCGCGCCGCTGGCGGGCACGTAGGCCGCAAGTAAACGCACTCCGCGCTGCACAAACCGCTGCAACACGAAAAACTGCATCGCTCCGGCTGTGATGCACTGACATGCAGATTCGCACATGATTAAATGTTTGTTTAACCATTTTGAAACCAATCGTGGAGTGTGTGGATAATTTTGATTAATTTATTACTGTACACGTTTTGTATATTTAAGTTTGATAAGCATGGAAAGGGGAAAGAAATGGCTACAATTAGCCAACAACAGGGAAGAATGGAAAAATAAGGAAGAGGCCTATATCCAGCAGTGAAAAAACGAAGGCTGATGAAGAAGAAAAGAAGAAGCATGGAAATGAACTGTTTACCACAGGGTAAAATAAGGCAGAACGACGGATTATCATTTAATAAATAATACTAATATACAGGGTTATTTGGAAAACATGATAACCTCGCATATATCGACTATATTCCTGCCTTGATTGTGAGTTGAAAATGTTCAAGTAGCCATGTTTAAGTTTATGTTTATGTTAATTTATACAGCGCCGTTTTTGCGTAAGAGACGCTTCAAGGGCGCTTTACAGGTGCGACATCCCGAAAAAATGAGTTTTTAGGCTCTTCTTGAAGAGTTCCTGGTTCTCCATAGATCGCAACACTGGAGGCCCGCATAGCTGAAAGCACGTTCCGTTAACTTGGTGGCTCCAGGTTTCCTTGGTACTACCAGCCTGCAGAGTGCCTCCGATTTAGCTGACCGCAGTGTGAGCCGTCTTCCAGTGATGTTGTCTGGGATACAGAGGTCGATCAAATATTGTGGTGCTTTTCTTTGAAGACTTTTGTACACCATCAGAGAGAGTTTGAAATTTATCCGCTACGGCAAGCGAAGCCAATGTAGCTGCTTCAGCATTGAGGATATCCGCGAGAACTTTGATGCCTTAATAACTTATAAGCCTCGCCGCAGCATTCAACACTGACTGAAGTCTGTCGAGCTGAGTCCTAGGCTGTCTTGCATATATTGAGTTACAATAGTCCAGCCGCGAGATGCCGTAGGTACGCACTAATCAGCGACTTTGCTGCGTCCGGAGGAAGGCATTTTCTTACACACTTGATCTGTCTTAAACCACAGAAACCAGCACTAACAGCTTTATTAATCTGATTTCTAAGGGTTAGATCTTTCTCTACGTTGATGCCCAGGAGCTTTGCCTGTGACGAGGGTTTAATTATGATGCCTGTTGTCGGCAGAATCATCGACGTGTCATCCAAAAGATGTACGTTGATGTTGCTGCCCGCATGACCTAATTAATATCAATAATTATGAAGTTATGCAATATCAAAGTTAAGATTTTGTTTCAATATTTCTATTTCAATATTATTTTTTACAAAACGTTGAACTATCATTACAGTAACTTAAGTTAAATAAAATGATAAAAACCCTCCAGAAATTCCAATTGCAATCTGAAGGTGACATGTATTAAAGGGAATGAATTTTGCTTATTCGATATAAGTATTGTAATGTTTTACAAAAAATTAAGTGAGAAATATTGAAAAAAATGTAAACTTTGATGTCGCATATCTCCGTAACTATTGTATATTTCTTCAAAGTATTGTGGACAAGCTCTGTTTCACCCTGTACAGTGGATTTAGGCAGATACCAGCCCATACCTTTTAGATTAACTTTGTTTCAGCCTGTATACACTTGTATAAGTAATTGATTTTAACTTTATTCATTTTGATTACGGACTGCTAATTTATTATTTCAATAACATTTAAGTATTATTGCAAAACCGTAATTTATTATTATGTTGAAGCTGTTTATGATGTTTATTACTTTTATCATGAAGTGTTATATGATTACTCAGCTTTCACAGCTGGCATTTCTTACGTAATACCTCCTTTGTGCTAAAAATGCTATGATATAAAAAAATTAAAAAACATGGTGTTTATTGTGATTGACATGCAGTATTTTTTCAGTTCCTGAAAGGAAAGTGATAGTTTATGGCATATAGTTATGATTTAAGTTTTATGAACAGCAACCATTTTCAAACCTAATGATGAATCAGGCTACGTAATGAACATATTATCCGAGATATCTACCAGATAGCCATTACATAAGAAGAATATTGTTTCGAAATTTAAATTAGTTCATGTCTTTATATTTTGGTGGTCTGTGGTTTAAAGGATACATCTTCTGGTTAGTATCTTCTGGGGCATTATGCCGTATTTGTACGAGCTTTCTGGCCGACGTACCGGATCCCATTGCAGGGTCCATCATCAGGGCTGACGCGTTATTGTGGATGTTGTGGTTAAGTATCACAATACACATTAGCCCTGATGATGGACCCTGCAATGGGATCCGTCGGCCAGAAAGGTCATAAAAACACGGCATAATATCCCAGAAGACACAAACCAGAAGATTCTGAGTGGCCGTGAAAACTTGAGAACATTCTTAAAGGATGCATTTTTGCGTTTTCCACCAATCAAATAACCAATTCTCGTAAAAATCGATGCTTTAAACCGATAATTATAAACTAATAAACTAATATAAACTAAGCCGATACAACCGGTCATAATGCGACAATCTGGTTGTTTCCGAGAAATACGCACGATTACGTTTTTGCAACGACGTTTGACGTCACTGTCACCGCTTTAGTCATCTGCATTGCGCGTGCGCAGTCATCACTACGACGTCACCGCTCTGTCGCAAGCCGCTTAATAAAAAATATCGGGATTCGTTACGTTAAACGGTTGTTTGAAAAACAGTATAACTATAAACAATCGTGTAGTTACAATTCGTACGCGTTGAATAGGAAGTAAAGTAAGTTGTAAGAAATAAACTATAATTTTAATTTGTTAAAAATTAAAAAAAGTAATACATATAACGTAACAATCGTGTATTGACAGCTAGTACACAACATTGTACACATCGTCAATTTTGACGTTTGACAGATACCGTGACATTTATCACATAAAACATTACGAGTACGTCCCGTATAAATTTCTCTGAGCATGTAATAACGATGTTGTTAAACGGAGAATAAGGGGGATAATACTTTGAAATTGTGTGACCGCAGTAGCCATTCATCAGCAGCGTGCAGTCGGTACCTGAAATAAGCTATACCTACCTAGAATTTATACTAAATAATATGTTTATCACGTAATATTCATATCACAAGTATTATCACACTATTCAGATACTAATGCATCATAATAATCTGTCAGATTAATATTTCATTCCGCTTCAATTTACAAAATATGTTAATCTACATACAATGATAGAAACGAAAATTTCCGACACAAAATATTTTAGAAAAAAAATATATATAAAAATAATTTAAAGTAGAGAAATTCTGCTTTATAAATCGCTAAAACAGTAAAACTACTAAGAGCCGGTTGTATCAAGTTGGTTCGTTTAATCTTCCCTTTAAAGTATATATTTTTGCGTCTTCCACCAATCGAGTAACCCGTTTTTGTAAAAATTAATGCTTTAAACGAACTATTACCATAAATCAAGTTCATACGACCGACCCTAACTATTGTAAAACTGAAATACAAACATGTAAAAGTACTATATTATTGACGGATTCGGCGTTAACATTGTAGAGTGTAGATGAAAAACATTAATATTGTTGTTATCTCTGTGTGAGTTTCATAATATTTTTATATCTCATCGACATCGTTTAATATTTTAATATTTCCACCTGTCGATGAGAAATTGTGTTACTCTCGAAACTTGAGTATTAGAATATAAAAATATTATTAAACTCGCACAGAGGAAACAAAGTTAATTTTTTTCACCTAATTTAATGATCATATTAAAGTAATTTAATTTTTAATTTTACCCAATTCCTTCATTAAACGTGATCTGAAAAAAATGAGGGAAAAATCTTCTATTTCGTAAATACACAATTGCCATGGATCAGCCATGGTAATATCATCAAATTATTACACGACTAAAAAACCCATAAAACTGTGGACAGAATTTTGTGAAATAACCTCAATTCCACAAAACCATTTACCTCCTATCTTTTGCCGCGGGTTCACTGAGTCGCGTGAGCTAATTTGTTCACCGAGCATTAAACAAAGTTGTGCCGCCGCAATAATTATTTGGGGTACTTCCTATCGATACAATATCAAATTTTATTACGCCATTAATAAAACAGAATCCGAAATCATCGATCATCCTTCATGTATATCTATTTGTAATTTTGACATAGCTAAAATGCGACAGTAGAACATGATTGCACTAATATGACAACATCGTGATTCAAGTATTGGTGTTTATCAAAAAGTACAAATTGAATACATATAAGAGTCCAGCTTTATGTTTTAATTCTTCCTAAAGCTTGCTTAGGTAAATTTATAAGGAAACTGATACATTAAATTTGTGTGAATCGTCAATTTTCTAATAAACGAAAAAGGTGAAAGAGTAAGGCGCATTTTCAAATAGAAAAACAAAACGAGTTCATCATTCCGAGTCAGAAATATTAAAATTAGAATTATTCATATTATTATTATGTACTTACCGAATAATATAAGCGACAAAATTTATAATTTCTGATGTATAATTCTGAATAATTATTAATTATAAAAATTATACTGATTTTGTAAAATTAATTAATGATTTTTGTATTGTCATCAGAAATATGTCTCTCTGCCAAATTTCAAAGCGATTGTGGGTCAAGAAGTGGATCAAATATTGATTACAAGATTCCTCGCTGACAGACAAGTGAAACTTAATAAAAGCCTGTATTTTTTTTTGTAATGAATCTTCGGACTCAAACTTTTTCGAATTTATGAAGCTTTGCAAAAAAAGTTAAAACCATTATAAATGGCTCAAAAATTGTAGGGTGGGAGTTCTGCATTATTTATTTTAATCTTCTTCTACCGACATCATCCAACATTGAACAGACATTTTTAGCTTTGCATGGTTCTGGTTCTCATTTTGCCCTATATTAATTATCTGACCTTACAGTTTATATACCTCAGATTATAGACCTTATATACTTACAGTTAATAAAATCATGAAACACTTTTTTGTGATTTTTGGCCATTTAGCTAACAGTACATTTACGATGACGGCTAAAACGCTAGTTTTTGTATTACGCTAGAAAAATAAGACGGGACACCCACTCTTCTGCGACTTGTCACACCTCGAGTTCGCGGGTTTCATCAACACTTGCTAAGCTGTTGCAGTAATGCAGTTCATTACTATTTATAGGACATGCATTATGGTAATTTGATTACAGCAAATTGGTCGTGGGGAGCAGTGATATTTGGGTCCAATGTAGGGCTGTCAGACACATCTGATTAAATATATTTTGAGATGGTGGGTTGAACGAGGCGTTCTTTGTTAAAATTAACTTAGATCGGCAAAATGAGTAGCTTGTTGGTCTTGTGGTT
Source organism: Agrypnia vestita (assembly GCA_016648135.1). NCBI lineage: Eukaryota > Metazoa > Arthropoda > Insecta > Trichoptera > Phryganeidae > Agrypnia > Agrypnia vestita. The sequence goes on from JADDOH010002252.1 coordinate 177,477, forward strand.
AGGACACTGGCCTCGTGATCCAAAGGTTGCGGGTTCGAACCTCACTCCAGACTAGCAAGTTAGTCCTATTTTCATAGTACAAGCGCTTAGCTTAGTTTGAAAATAGTAAGAATATTGATGTGACACGTATTCCGTGTTCACATCTCTATAAAAAAAAAAAAAAAAAAAAAAAAAAAAAAAAAAAAAAAAATTGTACAAAATAATATTCTCCGATCAAACCAGCATTTTCACAATTTCGCGTTTAATAATTTGTTGGTCGTATTATAATTGTAATAACACTTCTTTTGTGTATCCATATGAAAGATGCTGTTTCGATATGAGTAGTAAAACTACGGTTTGAATTTTATTTTCTTCCATTTTTCTTTAATCTTGCATATGCCAATTTCAGTAAATTAAGGTATTGATTTTATAGTCATGTAAAATATATTCAATGTCTCCTTAACAAAACCGATGCCCGTGGTAAAAAAGACAGGTTCTTCTAATTATTTGTATTTTTAATTTCTGCCGTACCTACTTGCGTTCATGATAAATATTTAGGTTTTTGGATCTTAGGCGTTAAAATCATCAACAAAAGCTACCTACCTCAGAACAGGTATTGCTATAGGAACCTAGCAAGGTAGGTAGCAGCTGAAGAGCTAGCTACATACTATTTTATATGTATGTACATAAATAAGGTATGTATTAAAATTAACCGTCTTGTGTTCGTTCGATAAACGCCGATTAATCGGCACTGAAATCGCTATCGAGTATCGCTAGTATCTCGTTCAGATATGTGCGTTTATCTCCGTATAAAACACGATTTAGGGTTGGATGATTTACTAATTGATGTCTGTATTTATTGTTTAAAGTAATTACGGTCTTCTACCGTTGTACATACTCTCGCGAATATTTAATTAAACCTTTCTCCCCAGATAAACGTCACCATGCCAATAAACATATACCAATGTGTAACTACCGTTTCCGTTAAAACCTTATTCGCGGTTTCCCAGTCTTTCTTACGCTGTACATGAACCAACCAGGTTAGTCTACCAACTCTGATTGTTTGGACCACGGTGAAATCGCGTTCTGCGTTATATTATCGCCAGGTATTATTATAGCAATTTGGAGTAAATTTCCGTGTAGAATATTCCTTTCACGTGTTTTGTCATAGTTCACATTTCAGAAACGTGCTTAAGTGTAGGCTTAATCAGAGTACTATGGATTCATACTGGACCTAAGTTGGCGTGTACAATCGAAGTAGCACCTATTAGTTATCAACAATGCCAATAAAATGATAGAGAATTATCTAAGAATAACACACGCCTTCGAGTCCAGACCAGTAGAAAAAATACTAGTGGGTCGTTAATGTAGGTGTTGGCGTAACAACATGGAGCAGATGTGCGTCCAGAGGCTGGAAAAAGAGAGATAAACAGGAGTAGAAGGCAGCCTTGATAAAACATCAACCCGAGGAGAAAGGGAAAATAATGACAATGAGTTAATAATTATGGTAAAAGAATAATTACGAATTTTACACTCGGTAACACACAGATAATTTTGACAGAAAAATAATGAATCTATAGAAAAAAAACATATCTCTTGCGTACTTACAGTTTAATATGTGAAGAAATCCATCGACACGATACGCGGTGACAAAACTTTAACCAAAATATCAAGATTTTAAAAAATTGAAACGTATCAATTAATAAAAATATCATAAATCATGGGTTCACTTTGAGCGTGCACGGTTCCCACATCCAGCAGCTATAAAAGGCCAGAACTGGCACAAACTATCATCCTTCCTCTTTAAAACGAGATCAAGATGGGGGCGCTATATATGTTTTTAGCAATCATTGAAGTTTGAAATTACTTCGATAGAAGTATAGCTGATTTGGGCGCAATCGCCTTCCTCCACCCAGCACCGAATTTAAAGACGTTTTCATCTTAAAAATTTTCGGGACGAAAGCAACAAAACTCGGCAACCCTGGTGCAAAGAACTCATTTAAATGAATGTTCCATTTTATGATTTCAAAATGTATTGTTTATATAAACTTCATTCACGTTCAACCGAATTATGACACTCGGTAAATACTTAAAATTGACGGTAACCGACACATAAAAAACATTGTATAATATAATTTCCTGGTTTGAGAAATCGTTTTGTAAGCGATTTGCGGCGGCTTATTCACGGGTTACGGGCAAAAACTTGAAAAGATTCATCTGCGATGATTTGCGGCGGTACTTGAACTCCGACCAAAGCGGGATGCGATGTATTTGTCAGGCCACAGACCGCGGGCTCGATTTCTCATGATGATCGATCGGTAGTAAAATCTATTCACCTGATGGTAAATTCAAACTCGCAAGCGTAGAGAATATTTCACATGCGGACAAAGATTTTCTAAAACGATGGGATGTAAATGCAAAGGAGGCGCGTCTTTACACAAGTCAATTTATTATTCGTGATCTACATTTGGGAAATTTGGTATTCGAACATTGTAACTTGAAGAGAGTCGATTAATTTTTGCTAGCTCTCTATATTTGTTTAAAATGTTTTTTGTGCATTTGTTGCGTGATCAATTGATATTTCTCCAATACACAATTCTTAACTATTCAATTACAATAATTTTGACAAGTTTTTTAAGAAAATAACATTAATTGAAAAATTAACTCTTATTATTTTATATTAACTACTTATTTTGAGTATGTTCGAGTAGTTGAGTATTTGAGTTCGAGTAGGTAGTTCAGTATGATGAAAGAATTTTTTGATGGAAAAGTAGTATGGAAGTCTTTTTGGGTGTTCATAGAGCTTACGACCTGTACGGCTGGCTTAAATAATAAATTTACACAATGTAACGTTCACCGATTCCACCCATGGTAGACTACCACATTTTTTGCAAAAAGTTGAACTCTCATTACAGTAACTTATATCGATTATTAAAAATTCATTCGCTTTAATACAGGTCGAATAAGATGAAAAAAACCTTGCAAAAATTGAAAATAGGTATTTACAAGGTTTTTATCATTATATTTGAGTTGTATTGAAGCGAATGAATTTTTCACTATCGACACATATATTACTGTAACGATAGTTCATTTTTTGAAAAAAAAATAAGTCAGAAATATTGAAAAAAAATGCAAACTCTTCATATTGATATTAATTAATGGCTGTTTGAACATTTTCGACTCATTATCAAGGCAGGAATCCAACTGTAAAGTTTGTGTTACTAGCTACGAGACACCCTATATAATGAACATGCTTCAATACATTTCATTTGATTTTCAAACGATTGATTACAAACAATGGTTTTACTAATTCTGCGCAATTTACTGTGCATTTCTTGTTGTTAAAATCAATAATAAATAGGTTAAAAAATATTTAAAATGTCATTTGTTTGATAATTAATTAACATAGATAGCACTTTCTCATATTAAAACTAGCATTACACGCGCCATTTTGCAAGGCCCGTCACGCCCTAATGTGCACGCCACGGACTGCACTGCGCGTAGTAGCAGTTGCTTCAATATTTTATCATTACACATGGCCTACGTACACAACGTGTTTATCTTGGCCATTATGATAATGCTCTGAAAGATGTGTTTTAATATTTGCTCAATCAGCATTCTAATCATTTATTTATCGTTCCGGACAAGGCCCTCCTATCACCATGCCCATTCAATCCTTTTTATTATCCTAGTGTTGCGCATTGTTCGATCGACATTCTAGCGTTGAACCAATAGAGGTGGTGTAAAGAACAATGGATTCAAGTGACTTAAAGATTCAGTGACGGTTCTAGAAATGTTTTCACAACTGTTTCGCTTTACTCTACATTTCATAAAACTAACAGTACGTCAATAGAATATATATTTCGTGCGTAAGTAATGAATATTAGTCGTGTTGTATAATGATAAATTGATGCTCTGTGCGTAATCGCTGTCATTAAAATATGTTTAAATTTTATATACCAATCACTCTATACACCTATACTTTTCGGTTGAAAATTCAGAAAAATTCACTCGTTTTAATATTTTCAAATAAAATGATAAAAACCTTGCAAAAAATATATTTTATCATTTTATTAAACATTTATTGACGCGAATGGATACTTCATTACGGTAGTGATACCTACATAGATCAAAGTTTGTAAAAAAGCTTTTAGAAATATTGAAAGATAATGAAAACACATTAAAGATAATGATAATATTGCACATTTCCATGTCATTTTCGACTCATAATTAAAGCAGGAATCCACCAGTAAAGTATTGTGAACTAGCTCTGTTATATCCTGTGTACATATATATGTTAATACGTTTTTTTGCTTGTTCATGTAAATGTAAACACGTTCACATATAAATACGTTTATTTATTTTCATTTCAGTGATACAATAAGCAAAAACTGTTACACTGCTACAAAATTATAGTGACATTCGTGAACGTGCCCTAGGGCCAGTTGAGTGGCAATATAAAATGGTGTGATTCTGATTTATTTAATAATACATTTTAGTTCTACATTTTATAGGAAGCGATGAAAATAACTGAAGAAAAAACAAAAATTGAAGATATTAAAATAATTTTAAAAAGTACAGAGACATATAAATTAATTTTATTACGCTATTTACTCTATCAATAAGAAAATATGTATTCGTATGTCGTAATAATGTAAATTGAAAATAACAAAAACATATTTTATGTTGGCTGACTCTTGCTTTTTCTGCAATGAAAGGGGTTCAATAAAGATCATACACATATACTAGCAAAAATGCGAATTCAGATTAAGGCCCGTACGAACTTGAAAAACTAATCAAAATGAGCGCACTATCATCCTACACG